>CM077673.1:222884287-223309287 GCA_039707655.1 Elymus sibiricus
GGGGGACGATACCAGCCTGCTGCCGGGGGCTCGCTACCCTTTTGGCGCTCGCGGTTAGTACTGACCCGGCCAGTAGTTCCGTGCGGCAAGGACAAATGTACTGGCACAGTATAAACAAGAAGGAAGAAAAGGATAATACTTAAGGAAGGGAAATAGCATTCTTTCATTCATTTTTTGGTACAAAATGGATAAAGATACATTAGAGGGCGCCTCTTTAATAACTCTTTATTTGACTTTCTCCCTTAGGAGCAAGCTACAAAAAGAAAAAGGACGAAAGGAGGATCTAAGCAGAAGCCTAGCCTGACCCCATCAGGGTTGGCATGGCATGGCCCGGCAGGGTCCAGCTGAGGGAGAGAGGCGGGGCCCGAGTCAGGACCCCTAGCAAATCGCTCTGCCGAGGGGATGGTGGGGTCTCGCTGGCGGTGATGGTGCGACCGGCGGTCAGCTGGAGTCCAGGTCATCGTACGCCGACTTGACGGCCTAGGGCTCGTTGTCGCCGTCTTCACCGACACTGTCCTCCGCGTCGTTATCGCTCGAGGAGGAGCTTTCATCATCACTCGAGCTCTCTTCGCAGCAGCCAAGATGAGCGCCCGAACGCCCATAAATCTCGATGGAGAGCGTGTCAGCCTCCACTAGCTTGAAGCGGAGGACGTACACATCCATGAAGCCATGGGCACATGCAAAGGTTTTCCACCAGCGCCTAAGTAACATGGCGCGGGGCGCCGGGAACTCGACGACGGCCTATGCGGCGCGATTGCAGCAGCCGTGTATGCGCAACCACATCGTGTGCGGCTTGTCGACCTCCATCACCCTGACGAAAGGGCGAGGGAGTCGCAAACGGCCATTTAGAGGACCACGCAGCCTTACAACAAACTCTAGCGCCGTGCCTTAAGTATGTCCCATCGCTGGGGAACGAACCGCTGACAGAGGAGGATCGGGCGCGGCGCTCCGCCTCCCGTCGCTGCACTTGAAGTAGTGGCATGATCCTGAAGAGAAGCTCTCGTCGCCACAGCGGAAGCTAGGACTCATCCTCGTCCCCTCGTCATGGTGGAGACTAGTGCATTCAAAAACCGGAGGAGAAGGGCGAGCTATGTGAACTTGGGGTGAGAAGGAGAAGGGGATGGATGAGCATCGCCGCTGTGACCCCCTAATTTATAGGGAAGGACACGGGGGCTGGCTCTCCTCTGCTCTAAGGCGGCCGCCCGTTTCCACCAATCCCACTATCCATGGTCACGGGCGAATAGGTAACCGCCCCATCACTACAATCCCGGGCGCTGCAGCTTCTGCCACTTCCACGCCTTTGAGCCATGCACATCCACCGCTAACTCCCCGCAGTGCATGCGGCGCACGTGGCAGAAACGGCCTGAGGTAGTGGGTAAGTGCTGGTTCGAAAGCCGGCAATTATTCCCTCACATTGCGCGCATGTGCAAAAATTTTGGGCCTGACCCAACGGCGCTGGCGAGCGAGTTTGAGCCAGACCCGGGGGCTCCTGTCGGTGCACAAGGAATGGGGTACCCAGTGCCCCTGACTTATGCACAGGCAGTAGTAGCAGACCCCCGTCAAGTCCAACCCAAGCCAGAGGAGCCGCTCTTCATGAGATCAAGGAGCACATCAAGAAGACAAAGCCAACATCCAAAACCACGGCAGGAGCAGCCTACGCTGGCTAGCTACGCCGGCAAGATCAATGCAACGGCCCAGAACGGGCATAAACCTCGCCAATCACGTTGCCGGTGCCTACCGGCGACTGAAGCGCACGCACCTTCAAGAAGACCCGGAAAGCCGTGCCCCCGTAGGCGCGAGCCGATCGACCACCGCTCCACCGCATCGCAACACCAGTCAATTGTCGATGCGGTGTCGAGCCCTCAGATGGCTAAGTGGCTCTCGCTAAGCACGTGGCGACGCACCGGAAGATAGATTACATCCATTTGACACCCGTCCAGAGGTGTGTCAAGACACTAAGCAACAGCCAGCTAAGCGGTGGTAAGAGCTTGCCGGGGATGCATCCCCATGCGCCACCTAGACTAGCATTTATGGCATTTTTTCCTAAGTGCGAGAGTAAGGTATGATAGCACTGTTAGCTATCTAATCACTAGGTAATGTCTATTTTGCCACTGTGGTTGCCCCTTGTCCTGTAAAAGGAGGCCCAAGGCAACCTAGCTCAAGATTCGGACCTTTGCACACTTGTACTTGCGTAGCAGCTCCCCCGAAGGCAACCTTGCCGGGTTTGAGCAGTGTGTGTGCTTCGTGTTCCTCTGATAAATCCACCAAAGCAGGCATAGGGTTTTACGCTTCTCAGCGACCCGAACCTGGGTAAAACACCAACGTCCCATCGTCGTGCTGCCTCATGACCTCTGCTCTTTGTGCAATTTGACCTCTCCCCCATCGAACCACAAAGGGGCCCTTGGTCCCATAGGTGATCGTGTGGATCGTGACCAGACAGACAGAAAATATTGACAAGGATCGTAATTGAGTGACTCACTTTGACGCGATGAGCATGGAGCCCAGCTCGTATGACATAGGCGGCAGAGTTGATCTGCCCCTTTTCAAAGTTGGAGGAGCGGGGCTTGGCGGAATGACCGGAACCTCCGGCAGGGTCAAACTTGGCGGAGGAGTTGGGCTCGCCGTGTGGCTGGGGTCCACACCCGTAACCATCCGTCACTTGGCCGGAGGAGGCTTAGCCTGAGAGAGGCAGAGAGACTGGCGGCGTGCTGCGTCATACTTGCCTCCCCTGGTGGTCATCTTCTTCACCTTCTGGGTGCTCCGCGAAGACGCAGGGGCCGCTGACTCTCGGTTGACGCGCTCGCGGAGGCGGAGCCCTGGCTCGGGAGCTTGAGGTCCCATTTCGAGCTCTTCTCCCTCCACCTCCGGCTCGTTCGCCTCCTCCGTCTCAACCCCCTCCTGGGTTCCTGTCGCCGCGGTTTGGGAAGCCCCGGCCCCGGTAGATTCGAACGCGACAGCCTCTCGCGCGGCGCGCTTTTCGCTCCCCTCTTCCGAAGAATGATCGCCCTCAGGCTCCTCCTCTTCCTCTTCCCCGGAGCCCATTCCCTTGGCGTCCCTGACCTTCTTGTCCTCGTCAATCCGAGCGGCAATGAATGCCTCCTCTGCCCTGGTAGTTGGCTTGATCAGATTGTCCTCCGCCTTGGAAGCTCTTTCTTCCAAGCGAGAGACCCAATCTATCTCGTCATCCAGGGCAGGCAGCTCCCAATCGTGCTTGACCACGGAGGAATTGCATTCGGGCATCCATTGCAGAATCTGGCTCTGGGAGGAATTGAGATGCAGGGGAACAACTCTTGCCGTCAAGTGGAACGGCCCAAGATGGCCTAACAGCTGTTCGCACAGCCAGCCATGACAGTAAACCGTCAAGTTGTTGGCAGGGCCTGGGTACAGCCGCATCCTATCGGCAGAGCAATTGTATTCCCATGCAAATCTGTCCCTCCTCTGTAGCGGCGCAATGCGATGCCGGAGGAAGTCAACCCTCACATGTTCGATGGTCAACCCGACAGCTTTCAGACGGGTAATCCTATTCAGCGCTGGGCGGAGCCTGTAGTCAGTGAGGCCCAACTTACTCCAGTCGTTTCCGCGCATGACACATCTAGTTTGCGTCGAGCAGAACTCAGGGGCTTTTTCATCCTTGATCCAGCACCAGTCGCCCCTCCACTCTTCCCACTTCCCACGCTGCAGGCCAGGGAGATAATCCCAGTCTTCCTTCCTGCACCGAGGAATCTAGCTTATGTTCCCCGAGCGGTGGGATTTGTCTTCTATCCGAGGGATGGAGAAGTGTCTGAACAAATCCACATTGAGGGCAACTCCGACAAATTTCTCGCACAGATGGGCGAAGAGTGCCATGCACGCCATTGCAGTGGGGGTGAAATCCAATAGGTGGAATCCATACACCGTCATCATGGCGCGGAAGAAATCAGAGAAAGGGGAGGAGAGGCCACAGAGAAAGTACGTGTAGAAGATGCGGTACGAATCTGTTGGCATCTTTTCTTTGGGGCTATCCGGCAGAACTACGGGCGCTCCATGCCCATTGGTTTCACTCCCCCACATATAGGCATACCTAGCGATCAAGGCGTTGCCGTCCAGGTTCGACGGGAAGAAAACCACATCTTTCTGTCGCCGCTTCTCCAGTTCTTCTGCTTTCCTCTTCCTGTCTTCAGCCGCTGGGTCCGCCGATGCGGCCGTCTGCTTCCCCTTCATGGCGCTCGTCTTCTTCCCCATCTCTCGGGCTCTCAAGAGCGGCACAGGATCCAGCAGTGCTCGGTGGGCGTGTGGCGGCGGCGGAAGGGGTTTCTTAGCTTGAGAAGGAAGATGAAGGAAGAAGAAACGGACGCGAATGAGCAGCGGCCCTGCGCGTTACCTTTTTATTGGGAACTCGCGCGGGGGTTGGCTCTTCGCGATCTTTCCGGGAAAATGCCATTTCTTTTGCGGGCAATGGCTACTGTTCCACGACCCCACGACCTGCGGTAATTACGCGGAGTGGACATGGGTTTGACAATTCAACATAACCAGGTACGTGAGGGCAGCATTTCTTCGACGCTTGTTCGTGCACTGTTTGGGGCCTAACCCAACGATGCCTGGCGACACGTATGGCTCAGGCCCGGGGGATTCTGTTGGGGTACACAAACAGGAGTGTTTATTTCCCCCTGACTTGTGCACGGACGATGAACCTCCGACCCGATGGCCTAAGACTGCCGGGGGAAGCTACTACCCCGTCAACACCAGTCCAAGCCTGAGAAGCCGCTCTACGTGAGATCAAGGAGCACATCAAGAAGATGAAGCCAACATCCAAGACCAAGACCTCGGCAGAAGCAGCCTACGCTAGCTAGCAACGCCGGCAAGATCGATGCAACAGCCCAAAACGGGCCCGAACCACACCAGTCACGTCCCCGGTGCCTGCCGGGGACCGAGGCGCACACATCTTCAGGAAGCCCCGGCAAACCATCCCCCGGTAGGCACGAGCCGATCGGCCACCACTCCACCGCATCGCAATGCCAGTCAGTTGTCGATGCAGTGTCGAACCCTCAGGTGGCTTGAAGTGGCTTGAGACTGTGTCGGTATTTCCCCAAAGAGGAAGGGATGATGCAGCACAGCGATGGTAAGTATTTCCCTCAGTTATGAAACCAAGGTTATCGAACCAGTAGGAGGATCACCACCACCCAATAAGTAGAACCTGCACACAAACAACAAATACTTGCAACCTGACGAGAAAGAGAGGTTGTCAATCTATCTACGGTAATAAGATAGAGTAGGTAGTGATAGATAGGAGAGATAGATCTCTCAAGAAGACAAATAAAAAGAGTAAATATGCAGCAATATATTTTTGGGTTTTGGGTTTTGTAGATCTGAAAAAAAGAGTGCAAAAAGATAGATCGGAAAGCAATATGATGGAAAAGTAGACACGGGGGCCGTAGGGTTCACTAGTGGCTTCTCTCATGAGTATAGCACACGGTGGGTGAACAAATTACTAATGGATAATTGATAGAAGATCAAATAATCATGATGACATCCAAGGCAATGATCATTATATAGGCATCACGTCCAAGATAGATAGACCGACTCCTGCCAACATCTACCTCTATTACTCCACACATCGACCGCTATCCAGCATGCATCTACTGTATAAAGTTCATGGAAAAACGGAGTAATGCAATAAGAATGATGACATGATGTAGACAAGATCTATTCATGTAGGAATAGACCCATCTTGTTAAACTTAATAGCAACGATACATGCGTGTCTTGCTGCCCCTTCTGTCACTGGGAAAGAACACCGCAAGATCGAACCCATCACAAAGCACCTCTTTCCATGAAAAGAAAAATCGATCTAGTCGTCCTAACTAAACCAAAGATTCGGAGCAGAAATACGAGGCTATAAGTAATCATGCATATAAGAGATCAAAGAAGACTCAAATAATATTCGTGGATAGAAACTGATCATGAACTCAAAATTCATCGGATCCCAACAAACACACCGCAAAAGTTAACATCAAATAGATCTCCAAGAGACCATTGTATTGAGAATCATAAGAGAGAGAGAGAGAAAGTGATCCAGCTACTGCCTACGGACCCGTAGGTCTATGGTGGACTACTCACGCATCATTGGAGAGGCACCTATGAGGAAGATGAACCCCTACGTGATGGTGTTTAGATTGGATCTCGAGGTTCTGGAACTTGCGGCGGCTGGAATTGTGTTTCGTCGACTCCCCTAGGGTTTTTGGAATATTTGGGAATTTATAGGCATCAGAGGCAGTGCGGAGGGGTCCCGTGGTGGGCACAACCCATCAGGGCGTGACGGGGCCCCCCTGGCTCGCCATGGTGGGTTGTGCTCCCCACAGCCCACCTTCTTGGCTCTTCTTTGGCCCACTGGGTATTTTCTGGTCCAGAAAAAATCTCCAAAAAGTTTCGTCGCGATTGGACTCCGTTTGGTATTGATTTTCTGCGAAGTAAAAAACAAGCAAAAACAACAACTAGCACTTTGGCACTATGTCAATAGGTTAGTCCCAAAAAATGATATAAAGTTCTTATAAAATGATTGTAAAACATCGAAGAATGATAATATACCAGCATGGAACAAGCAAAAATTATAGATACATTGGAGACGTATCAGCATCCCCAAGCTTAATTCCTACTCGTCCTCGAGTAGGTAAATGATAAAAATAGAATTTTTGATGTGGAATGCTGCCTAACATGTTCATCACATTCTTTTCTTTTGTATAGCATGGACATTTGGACTTATAATGATTCAAAGCAATAGTCTAGTTTTAACATAATGACTTCAATACTCAAGCATGTCAACAAGCAACCATGTCTTTCAAAATATCAACACTAAAGAAAGTTATCGCTAGCCCATCATGCTCAATCATTGATCCATTCATGAAAGACACTCAAATATTAGCTATGCCCAATGCTCAAGTATGATCATAGTGCCCCCTAGTTGGTGCTTATAAGAGAAGATGGAGACTCAAAGCAAAAAAAAAAATTTGCATAAAGTAAATAGATAGGCCCTTCGCAGAGGGAAGTAGGGATTTGTAGAGGTGCCAGAGCTCAAGGTTTAAATTGAGAGATAGAAAATATTTTGGCTGGCGTGCTTTTCCTCTCAACGAAAACGACAAAGTAGTTCACAATACTTTCCATGCTAGATATATCATAGGCAGTTCCCAAACAGAAAATAAAGTTTATTCCTATTTCCACCAAACTTTCACTTTCCATGGCGGGTCGTATCCACGGTTGCCTTCCATACCAACACTTTCCAAGGAATTTATTATTTGACAACATAAAGTAAATATTTTTTCTTTTTCATTTCGGGAATGGGCATCCCTATTACCGCCGCACTCTCGTGCAATGACAAGTGAATAAACACTCATCTTGAGAATAACACATCTAGCATGGAAAAATATTGGACACTCCCCACCGTTTCATGAGCGTTACGGGCACACAAAAGAGAAAATTTATTTTGAAAATTTAGAGATGGCACATACAAATTTTCTTGGAATGGCAAGGAAATACCGCATATAGGTAGGTATGGTGGACTCATAAGGCAAAACATGGTTTAAGGATTTTGGATGCACAAGTAGTATTTCTACTTAGTACAAATGGAGGCTAGCAAAATAGATTGGGAAGCAACCAAACCAAGAAACGAAAATTCACATAGGTGAGCATTGAACATAACTAACATCGAATAATGCACCACAAGTAGGATGTAACTTCATTGCATAACTATTGACTTTCGTGCATGCATAGGGAATCACAAACCATAACACCAATATTCCTACTAAGCATAATTACTCACTAACATGACTCACATATTACTATCATCATGTTTCAAAACTATTACAAGGAATCAAGTTTAATTTGTCCAATGATCTTCATGAAAGTTTTTATTATATCCTCCTTGGATATCTATCACTTTGGGACTAGTTTCATATATTGCCATTGCTTTTTGGCAAGCTCAAATAAATTTAAGTGAAGCACATGACCGTAAAGATTTCATCTCTCAAAAAGGTATAAGTGAAGCATGAGAGGATTTCTTAAAAAATTTCCTACTCTCAAATTAATCTAAGTGAAGCATGAGAGTATTTCTACCAAAATTTCCAAGCACACCATTCTCAAAAAGATATAAGTGAAGCACTAGAGCAATTCTATAGCTCAAAAAGTTTAAGTGAAGCACATAGAGCAATTCTAACAAATCATAGCATGATTTTGGCTTTCTCAAATAGGTGTGTCCAGCAAGGATACAAAGGAAAAACTAACAAACAAAACAAGCTAAGATACAAGACGCTCCAAGCAAAACTCATGATATGTGACGAATAAAAATATAGCTCCAAGAAAAATACCGATGGTCATTAGAAGAAAGAGGGGATGCCACTCGGGGGCATCCCTAAGCTTATTTACTTGTTTCTCTTTGGATATATCTTGGGGGTGCGGTAGCATCCCCAAGCTTAGGCTTTTATCACTCCTTATTACTTCATCCATCGTGATATCACCCAAAACTTGAAAACTTCAATCACACAAAACTCAACAAAGTCTTCGTGAGATCCGTTAGTATAATAAAGAAAATCACTACTTTAGGTACTGTTGCAAACCCATCCATATTTTATTATTGCATTATAACTACTTTATTTTAACTTTACCATGGCTCATACCCTTCAATATAACCCATAGATTCATCAAAACAAGAACACAATGCAACGAAAACTGAATCTGTCCTAAACAGAACAGTGTGTAGTAATATGTACTCTACCCATACTTCTGTAACTCTAGAATTTCTGAAAAATTAGGACAACGTACGGAATTTGTATAGCAACACTGTGTTAAAATTTCAGCTCAATATCGCGTTCGAGCAAAAAATGAAAATTCATATACTGGACACAAAGTTTCTGTTTCAGATTCAGCATCACTTCTTCTCATCCTATGAATCATCCTAAAGGCTTTACTTGGCACAAACACTAAATAAACCATAGAAACAAAATCATAACAGAGGCATAATTGTGTCAACACTCAAAAACAAAAAGGAAAAAGCAAAAAATTATTTATTCATTGGGTTGCCTCCCAACAAGCGCTATCGTTTTACGCCCCTAGCTAGGCATAACGCCTAGATTCAAGTATTGTCATCTTTGGTTTTGGATCCATAGGATGCCCTCATGATTGATTCATATGGTGGATTAATTCTTGTTCTAGGAAAGTTTTCCATACCCTTTGTCAAGGGGAATTGAAAACGAATATTGCCTTCTTTCATATCAATCATGGCACCTATAGTGCGTCAAAACGGTCTACCAAGTATAATGGGACAAGACGGATTGCAATCAATATCAAGCACAATAAAATCAATAGGAACATAGTTCCTATTTGCAAGAATAAGAACATCATTAATTCTTCCCAAAGGCTTTTTAATAGTAGAATCCGCCAAGTGCAAATTAAGAGAACATTCTTCAATATTTGTAAGGCCAAGCACATCACAAAGAGATTTCGGAATCGTGGAAACGCTAGCTCCCAAGTCACACAAAGAAAAGCATTCATAATTTTTAATCTTGAACTTAATGGTAGGTTCCCACTCATCATGTAATTTTCTAGGAATAGAAATCTCCAATTCCAACTTTTCTTCAAAAGATTTCATCATGGCATCAATGATATGTTTAATAAAAGCTTTATTTTGCTCAAAAGCATGGGGTGAATTCAACATGGATTGCAGAAAAGAAATGCATTCAATCAAAGAGAAACTATCATAATTAAAGTCTTTGCAATCCAAAATAGTGGGCACATCACTAGTTAAAGTTTTGACCTCTTCAAACCCACTTTTACCAAAAATTTCATCAAGATTTTCACCCTCCAAATTATTGGGACGCCTTCTAGCTAAAGTTGACTCTACTTCAGTCCCTTCATTATCAATTTTAATATTACTAAACAATGAATCAATAGAAGAAACAACAATCACTTTAAGATTTTCATCTTTCTTATGAAGGCAATCACTAGAAAACGATTTTTCTAAGATTTCTCTTTTAGCTCTAAGCATAGCGGTTCTTTTCTTACTTTCATCCATGGAGACATATAAAGCTTTAATAGATTCATCAATCTTAGGCACAAAAGCTTTCAACTTGAGATTTTCAACATCGTGAGAAATTATATCAATGCTTCTAGACATATCAACAATCTTATTCAACTTTTCTTCTATCATAGTATTGAAAGCCTTTTGTGCATTGATAAAATCTTTAATATTACTCTCAAGATCAAAGGTGTTCCTATTATTATTGTAAGAAGAATTACCATTGGAATTACCATAATTATTAGAGGAATTTCCAGGAAAAGGCCTAGGATTAAAATTACCTCTATAAGCATTGTTATTGAAATTGTTTCGAGAGACAAAATTCACATCTATAGAATCACTATTTTGCTCAATCAAAGTAGACAAAGGCACATCATTAAGATCAATAGGAGCTTTTTTACTAGCAACCAATTTCATCAAAGAATCAACTTTATCACTCAAAGTACTAATTTCCTCTACCGAATTAACTTTTTTACTAGTAGGTGCTCTTTCGGTATGCCATTGAGAATAATTAGCCATGATATTATCTAGCAATTTAGTAGCTTCACCCAAAGTAATTTCCATAAAAGTACCACCCTCGGTGGAATCTACAAGATTTCTAGAGACAAAATTCAATCCCGCATAAATTTTTTGTATGATCATCCAAATATTTAAACCATGAGTAGAACAATTTCTTAGCATCAACTTCATTCTTTCCCAAGATTGTGCAACATGTTCATGCTCAAGTTGCTTAAAATTCATGATTTGCATCCTAAGGGAAATAATTTTTGCGGGCAAAAATACTTAGTGATAAAAGCATCCTTGCACTTAATCCAAGAATCGATACTATTGCCAGGCAAAGAGGAAAACCAAATTTATGCACGATCCCGCAAGGAAAAAGGAAATAGTTTCAGCTTCACAATATCATTGTCCACATCTTTTTTCTTTTGCATATCACACAATTCTACGAACGTGTTTAGAAGGGATGCGGCATCCTCATTAGGATTACCGGCAAATTGATCTTTCTTGACAAGATTCAACAAAGCGGCATTAATATCACAAGACTCCGCACTAGTGGCGGGAGGAGCAATAGGCGTACTAATAAAATCATTGTTATTAGTATTGGAAAAATCACACAACTTGGTGTTCTCTTGAGTCATCGTGACTACGCAAGCAAGATTGCAAGCAACGAAGAGATCCGGCAAGAAAAATGGCGAATGAAAAAGTGGGCGAATAAAACGGTAAATTGGTGAAGTGCGGGAGAGGAAAACGAGAGGCAAATGGCAAATAGTGTAATTGCAAGGAGATGAGATTTGTGATCAGGAACCTGGTAGATGATGGTGGAGTCCCCTTGCTGCCTACGATAGGCACATAGAAGAGACCGCTTCCTCCCTGGCAACGGCGCCAGAAATTCCTTTAACGTGGCTTGAGACTGCGTCGGTATTTCCCCAAAGAGGAACGGATGATGCAGCACAGCGACGGTAAGTATTTCCCTTAGTTATGAAACCAAGGTATCGAACCAGTAGACCGACTCCTGCCTGCATCTACCTGTATTACTCCACACACCGACCGCTATCCAGCATGCATCTAGTGTATTAATTTCATGGAAAAAGGGAGTAATGCAATAAGAACGATGACAAGATGTAGACAAGATCTATTCATGTAGGAATAGACCGCATCTTGTTATCCTTAATAGCAACGATACATGTGTGTCTTGCTGCCCCTTCTGTCACTGGGAAAGAACACCGCAAGATCGAACCCATCACAAAGCACCTCTTCCCATGGCAAGAAAAATCGATCTAGTCGGCCTAACTAAACCAAAGATTTGGAGAAGAAATACGAGGCTATAAGTAATCATGCATATAAGAGATCAAAGAAGACTCAAATAATATTCGTGGATAGAAACTGATCATGAACTCAAAATTCATCGGATCCCAACAAACACACCGCAAAAGTTTGCATCAAATAGATCTCCAAGAGACCATTGTATTGAGAATCATAAGAGAGAGAGAGAGAGAGAGAGAGAGAGAGAGAGAGAGAGAAAACCATCTAGCTACTGCCTACGGACCCGTAGGTCTATGGTGGACTACTCACGCATCATTAGAGAGGCACCTATGAGGAAGATGAACCCCTCCGCGATGGTGTTTAGATTGGATCTCGAGGTTCTGGAATTTGCGGCAGCTGGAATTGTGTTTCGTCGACTCCCCTAGGGTTTTTGGAATATTTGGAAATTTATAGGCATCAGAGGCGGTGCGGAGGGGCCCCGTGGAGGGCACAACCCATCAGGGCGCTGGGGGCCCCCTGGCGCGCCCTGGTGGGTTGTGCTCCCCACAGCCCACCTTCCTGGCTCTTCTTTGGCCCACTGGGTGTCTTCTAGTCCAGAAAAAATCTCCAAAAAGTTTCGTCGCGATTGGACTCCGTTTGGTATTGATTTTTTGCGAAGTAAAAAACAAGCAAAAACAGCAACTGGCACTTTGGCACTATGTCAATAGTTTAGTCCTAAAAAATGATATAAAGTTGTTAAAAAATGATTGTAAAACATCCAAGAATGATAATATAATAGCATGGAACAAGCAAAAATTATAGATACATTGGAGACGTATCATGGCTAAGTGGCTATTGCTAAGTATGTGGCGACGCGCTGGGAGACAGATTATGCCTGTTTGACACTCGTCCAGGGGCGTGTCAAGATACTAAGCAATAGCCAGCCAAGCGGTGGTAAAAGATTGTCGGGAATGCATCCCCGCATGCCACCTAGGCTAGCATTTATGGCATTTTGTCCTAAGTGCCAGAGTTAAGTATGATAGCACTGTTAGCAATCTAATCACTAAATAATGTATGTTTTGCCACTGTGGTTGCCCCTTGAGCTATAAAAGGAGGCCCAAGGCAACCTAGCTAAAGATTCAGACCTTTGGACACTTGTACTAGTGTAGTAGCTCTCCCGAAGGCAAGCTTGTCGGGTTTGAGCGCTGCGTGTGCTTCGTCTTCCCCCGATCAATCCACCAAAGCAGGAGTAGGGTTTTACGCTTCTCAGCGTCCCGAACCTGGGAAAAATACCAGCGTCTCATCGTCGTGCTGTCCCATGACCTCTGCTCTTTGTGCAACGTGACCTCATCCCCGCCGAACCACAAAGGGGCCCGAGGCCCCATAGGTGATCATGTGCATCGTGACCCGACACCTCGTCTATACCATGATGACTTCTATCCAGGAAGGACTAGCCTCACTATGGGTAGATCTTCAGGAAGTAGCCGATCTCCTTGCCCGTACAAACTTCTTGGTTCAACTCCACAACACGAAGATGGAGGATCCCAAGCGACACCTAACCAATCTAGGAGGCACCACCCTCGAAAAGGTAATAGATGTGGTAACAATGATGAACTCCTGGCTCTTGTGCATCAAAAGATAGTCTCCTCAACACACAATCACTCTCTCACATATTTGGCTTGGTAGAAGAGGTTGATTGGGTGGAAAGCAACTTGGGGAGGCTAGAAATCAAGATTCATATGCTTGGAGTGGAAGGTCTTGATCTCAAAACATGAGCAGGTGGTTCTCTCTCAGAAAAATGGATAGGACAAGTGTAAGTGTGTTCTGAGTGCTTTCTCTATGAGTGAGAGGAGGTGGAGGGGTATATATAGGCATCTCCAAAAATCCAACCATTACAACATTATTGCCCAACTCGGTGAAAGCACAGTAAAAACTCAGTTGTACCGACTAGTGCAAAATGTGGCAACTTTTGGCGTTTTGGTGAGACCGATATATAATTCTAGGTGGTACCAATATGGGTGACCTAGGCAGTTTCACAACTCGGTTGTATCGATTTCCAAATCTCGGAAATTCTGATTCTTGGAAAGGAGATACTAGAAAGTTGGTCACTGTTTTTCGGTTGCACCGAAAGTGAAAGTTGATGTCACCGAGAAGCTAGGGTTTGGCTTAGGATCTGTCTAAGTGAAACTCGGTAGGGCCGAAAGGAAAAACTTGGTGGCACCGATTTTGGATATTTGGTTTTGGACAGAATATTTGTGGGAGAATTTTCATTTGTATTTTTGGTGGCTAATCTCTAAGCACTTGAGCAACCAAATCATCATAGACACCTCATCCCCTATTAATAGTATTGGCTTTCCTATGGACTCAAAGTGATATCTTACATAAAGTAAAATGTAGAGTCTTCAAGCTTGTTGCCAATAGATGTTCGTTTCTTCTAGGGAATATCCTCACAATCCTTTTGCCAATCCGTTCATTAAACTTTCCTGAAATATACTTGTTGGAAATATTATTCCATTGAAATATGTGCTGTTATTGATTACCAAAACCAACTAGGGAGAAGTTGTACTTTCACTATTTAGGTAACAAGACAAGGTACACAAGGTATAACCAATTCTTGGCGTCATAATCACCGGGAGTTACTCAGTTCTCATGTCATTCGTTATAACACAATAATGCTTGAAAGATATATACCCACCCATGCAAACATTAACTTTGTCACATTCTTCCTGCTAAGTGTGAGGGAACTATTGTCCGTCAGGCTTAGTTTCTTTGAGATCTTTTTATGGATGGATATGTCGAACAACAAAAGAAGTTATTCCAAGTGGACAAAAGTTCTTCCGAACATGCTCGGCCTCTATTTAGAACATGTTGTCGACATATTCCATTGAAGTTTAACACAAAGGATGTTAATTATATGGATCCAGACGATTCATTTGACTGTGAATGCTGAAAACGGTGCTGGAGTTAGATGTTTTGGTCATTTTGAATCTGGGTTTTCTCTAAACCTAATGAACAATCGTCGTGATTTTGTACCATTTGTAGGATGGAGTTAGATGTTGTTCCCATTGTCCTTTGATTTTTTCACCTATTTTATTATTATATTCCAACATATATCACCCTGTTAGTTGTACCTATGAGAATTTATATTTTTCTTGAGATAAACCCAATAGGTTTCTGACATCTTGGACCGAGTAGCTATCAACATTGTTTGGTTTAGATCGAGTTGGTATCAACTGTGTTTGGGCACGTGCAGCCTAGGTTTATTTACTTCCACTACTGCATGAACGTGCTCAGGCGACAAATCAATTTGAGACCCTTTGACCAAACTGTGTGCGAAGCATGAATCACAAACGGTATAGTTATAGCTCTATCGCCAATAACGCGAACTACGTGCAATGGCAGATCCATCAACCATGATTCTGAAAAGAATTGCGTGTGCGATATGTGGCAAACGGTTGATCCACACAAACTTTTTGCGATTAACAAAATTAACACAAATGGCTTTATAGATCCAGATGTCTGCGATAGGCGGCATACAGTTCACTCTGATAAATTGTTTGTGCTGATCCAGCAGAACACAAACGATTGGGCTTATCAAGATGTGTGTGATACCTCGAAAACAAGTGTGTAACCAAAATTGCGTGAGAAGACCAATAATAACATGGATGATGCCTCCGGATAAGCTGTGTTTGTTGTTGGCAAATGGTTGCTGGAAAATAATTGTCAATGATTGATAGAAACATCACCGACATGTTCCTCAGTTTACTCATGTGAGATTTCATTTGCTCTGGAACCACAACATGTAAGCTCTGCATCGTGGCACACGTAACTACATGGTGGCTCAAGGGACACTGGCAGTGCGCATATGGATGTCGGCGGAGTGCGTCGCAGCCGCCCCAACCGCGAGCGTAGATCAGTTGAACACGCAGGGACTGGCCGTATACAAGTCAACCAGCAGTTGCGAGCAGCCAGCGTCCTGGGGAAATGACGACGTCGTAATTAAACGCAAATGTTATTATTATTATAAATCATTTGTGTAGTTATCATTTCTTCCTCCTCTGTCCTGTTCTGTCACCGCGTTGCCGCCCGAGGATTGCAGAGCACACTTCGGCATCACATGGGCGTTTCATTTGGCCACACGCGAGCCCATTCCCGCGCTCACCGCACAAGTTCCCATGCGTACCGCGCAAGCTTCGCGCCCGGCTCGGCGAAATCCCCCAAATACCCAATGCTTACAGGCCTGCTATAAAAACCCTCACGGCCGGCGACTACACGTCACTTCCAGTCCCTCCCTCCCCGTAGCTTATCAAGTTTGCTTTTCCCCCAATCGCCAATGGTACCGGCCCGTCGTTGTTTCTCAGCCACTCCACCAAAGGAAAACTTCAGTTGGGAGGCTTCACCTCGTAGGCGCGAGAGTCCTTTGAAGCGTGTAGTGCATGTGGTGTCCCTGGTGTGTGTGCGCATGCCATCCACCACATGCTCCACCTCAGCTACCTGAAGGCAGCCTGCCGATGGCCACCTTGGCCATGACCCCATCGTTTGGTGTCGGGGCCATCACCAGCTCTACCACCACGGCTTGAATGCGGAATTTGGAGGCCGCCAAAGGCCTACCACCGGGCTTTTGTGTCAGAGACCTTGCACGCTACATCTACTTCCTTGAGAAGGAGGTGGAGCACCAGGTCGCGCATGCAAAGAAGCTCACTGACGCCATGCCCACACGACAAGCCGCAGCGGCGGCCCGAAATGCAGAGATCTACGCCGAGTCTCGCCGTTTCTAGGTTGCGCATTTGGAGCGGTGGAGGACAGAAGTGGTAGACAATAGATTCGAATCCACCGTATCGTCCATAGCTCCTCCTCCTCCGCCTCTTACTGAGCGCACTCCGCAGAGGAGAGGCTACAGGAAGTAGTGCAAAGCCCCTTTTGTAGTATTATTTAGGGGCTATTTTCTTCAGTTCATCTAACTATAGATAAGGTTCAACTATACCGCGTACTTTAAATTAGCTAGTATATATATTTGAACTAGCTATTTCAATACATGGTTGGCAACAATTTGGGAGAAGTTTGTTCGGTTCAGCTGTAGGGTTGAACTGTTTTGCATAAAGATTGACTGCCTAATTTATGAATCAAACATATGTTTTTCTGAATTTGAGTTGCAAAATTACACCGTACTAGTGATTTTATTCCTGCAAAATTTGAAAAATGTCAGTGTTACAATGTTGACAAATGCCAGTGTTACTGCATTAACAAATGCCAACGTTTCCATTTAGACAAATGGAAATTTACCCAATATGACAGATGCAAATCATAACAAATAGTACCAAATTGATGAATGCCAATGTTTCCCACTGACAAAGCACATGGGTCATTAGACATAATCGTTTGCGATGACGTGATCCACCAATCCGTTCACGCCAAATTTTCAATTGGCTTACTGGCGAAGGAAGCATAGTCTCGATCTGCATACGGGTATTCAATCTGAAACGTTTGCGATGAGTGTTTATTCAGAGAAAAACATTTATGTTTTTTATTTACTATCATTGCTATCTGCATTCAGAGATAAATAATGAGTTGATCAAACCATAGATTTCTTTCAGTAAAATTGTGACTTTCCATTCATACGATCGAGATACAATATAAAGAAAACTAATTGCGATGGCGGAGGAAGCAGCGTCGGGGTCCTGCGCTGGCATCGTCTTCCTCCGGGATGCCGTTGTTCAAGTCGTCAAACGAGGCCAGAATGTTATGGACTTCCTAATCAAAGAGTCGGTCGTCGCATGATCGACGGGCAGGGGCCTGGGCGCGGTGACTAGTGGCGCTGTGAGGAAGAGGTCGACGGCGACGTCCCATGCCTTTGAGGGAGCCGCCACGGGTGTAGGTGCGCGCACGGACACAGACGCGGTGGGTGCAGGCGCGTGCATGGGCACGTGTGCAGTGTGCACGGGCATGCGCACAGGGACCGATGTGGTGGGTTCGGGGACGCGCACGAGCACATGCGAAGGAGGAGGTGCTGGCGGCTGCACGTACATGACTCGCGCTGGTCCGCGGGGACCTCGATGACGCTAGCAGTTTCCAATGCTGCGAGGATTCTCGGCGACCAGCCCGTCAATGCCACGGGTGTGGTTTCTGACGCGGGTGCGGGGATGGCTGCTAGCGAGTGCTCATGGGCAACATCCGCTGGGGCTTGCAGCTCGTCCATGGCCATGTTCATGACATCCCATTTGTCTTTACGTTCTATCTTGATGTGGCTTGAGACTGCGTCGATATTTCCCCAAAGAGGAAAGGATGATGCAGCACAGCGACGTTAAGTATTTCCCTCAATTATGAAACCAAGGTATCGAACTAGTAGGAGGATCACCACCACTACGTAAACAACACCTGCACACAAAGAACAAGTACTTGCAACCCGACGCGAAAGAGAGGTTGTCAATCTCTCTACGGTAAAAAGATAGATTAGGATATGATAGATTGGAGAGATAGATCTCTCAAGAACACAAAATAAAAGAGGCAAATAAAAAGTGCATCAAGGTATTTTTGGGTTTTTTGGAATAATAGATCTGAAAACAAAAGCGGCAAAAAGATAGATCAGAAAGCAATATGTTGGAAAAGTAGACCCGGGGGCCGTAGGTTTCACTAGTGGCTTCTCTCATGAGTATAGCACACGGTGGGTGAACAAATTACTAATGGATAATTGATAGAAGATCAAATAATCATGACGACATCCAAGGCAATGATCATTATATAGGCATCACGTCCAAGATTAGTAGACCAAAACAATTCTACATCTACTACTATTACTCCACACATCGACCACTATCCAACATGCATCTAGTGTATTAAGTTCATGGAATAACAGAGTAATGTAATAAGAACGGTGACATGATGTAGACAAGATCTATTCATGTAGGAATTGACCCCATATTGTTATCCTTAATAGCAACGATACATGCGTGCCTCGCTACCCCTGCTGTCACTGGGAGAGGACACCGCAAGATCGAACCCATCACAAAGCACCTCGTCCCATGGCAAGAAAAATCGATCTAGTTGACCTAACTAAACCAAAGATTCGAAGAAGAAATATGAGCCTATAAGTAATCATGCATATAAGAGATCAAAGAAGACTCAAATAATATTCATGGATAGAAACTGATCATGAACTCAAAATTCATCGGATCCCAACAAACACACCGCAAAAGTTTACATCAAATAGATCTCCAAGAGACCATTGTATTGAGAATCAAAAGAGAGATAGGAAGCCATCTAGCTACTACCTACGGACCCATAGGTCTATGGTGGACTACTCATGCATCATCGGAGAGGCACCAATGAGGATGATGAACACCTCCGTGATGGTGTTAGATTGGATCTCGAGGTTTTGGAACTTGCGGTGGCTGGATGTGTTTTTCGTCGACTCCCGTAGTGTTTCTGGAATACTTGGGAATTTATAGGCGTCAGAGTCGGTGGAGAGGGGTCCCGAGGAGGGCACAACCCATCAGGGCACTCCCGAGGCCTCTGGCGCGCTCTGGTGGGTTGTGGTCTCCTCGACCTTCCCCTCTGGCACTTCTTTGGCCCACTAGATGCCTTCTGGCCCAAAAAAAATCTCCAAAAAGTTTCGTCGCGATTGGACTCCGTTTGGAATTGATATTCTGCGAAGTAAAAAGCAATCAAAAACAGCAACTGACACTTTGGCACTATGTCAATAGGTTAGTCCCAAAAAATGATATAAAGTTGCTATAAAATGATTGTAAAACATCCAAGAATGATAATATAACAGCATGGAACAAGCAAAAATTATAGATATGTTGGAGATGCATCAGCATCCCCAAGCTTAATTCCTACTCGTCCTCGAGTAGGTAAATGATAAAAGCAAAAAGTTTGATGTGGAATGCTGCCTAACATGTTCATCACATATTCTTTTCTTTTGAAGCATGGACATTTGGACTTTTAGATGGTTCAAAGCAATAGTCTAGTTTTTACATAATGACTTCAATACTCAAGCATGCCAACAAGCAACCATGTCAATCAAAATATCAACACTAAAGAAAGTTATCCCTAGCCCATCATGCTCAATCATTGATCCATTCATGAAACAGACTCAAATATTAACTACACCCAATGCTCAAGTACGATCATAGTGCCCCCTAGTTGTTGCTTTATAAGAGAAGATGGAGACTCGAAGTAAAAATAAAAATTGCATAAAGTAAATAGATAGGCCCTTCGCATAGGGAAGTAGGGATTCGTAGAGGTGCCAGACCTCAAAGTTTTAAATTGAGAGAGAAAAATATTTTGAGTGGCATGCCTTTCCTGTCAACGAAAACGACAAAGTAGTTCGCAATACTTTCCATGCTAGATATATCATATGCGGTTCCCAAACAAAAAATAAAGTGTATTCCTTTTTCCACCATTCTTTGACAATCCATGGCTGGTCGTATCCACGGTTGCCTTCCATACCAACACTTTCCATGGAATTCATTATTTGACATCATAAATTAATTTTTTTCATTTTTTTCATTTTGGGACTGGGCATCCCTATTACCGCCGTACTCTCGTGCAATGACAAGTGAATAAACACACATCTTGAGAATAACACATCTAGCATGGAAAAATAATGGATACCCCCTACCGTTTCATGAGCGGAACGAGCACACAAAAAGGAAATTTATTTTGAAAATTAGAGATGGAACATACAAATTTGCTTAGAACGGCATGTAAATACCGCATATAGGTAGGTATTGTGGACTCATAAGGCAAAACTGGGTTTAAGGATTTTGGATGCACAAGTAGTATTTATACTTAGTACAAGAGGAGGCTAGCAAATAGATTGAGAAGCAACCAACCAAGCAACAAAAATTCACATAAGCGGGCATTGAGCATAACTAACACCGAATAACGCACCACAAGTAGGATGTAATTTCATTGCATAACCATTGACTTTCATACTTGCATAGGGAATCACAAATCTTAACACCAATATTCTTACTAAAGCATAATTACTCACTAATATGACTCACATATCACTATCATCATGTCTCAAAACTATTACAAGGAATCAAGTTTAATTTGTCCAATGATCTTCATGAAAGTTTTTATTATATCCCCCTTGAATATCTATCACTTTGGGACTAGTTTCATATATTGCCATTGCTTTTGACAAGCTCAAACAAATTTAAGTGAAGCACGTGAGCATAGAGATTTCATCTCTTAAAATAGTATAAGTGTTATGAGAGGATTTCTGCAAAAGTTTCCAAGCACACCGTGCTCAAAAGGATATAAGTGAAGCACTAGAGCAATTCTAAAGATCAAAAAGTTTAAGTGAAGCATATAGAGCAATTCTAACAAATCCTAGCATAATTTTTGCTCTCTCAAATTGGTGTGTCCAGCAAGGATATAAGTGACAAACTAAAAAGCAAAGCAAGCGAAGACTCAAATGATACAAGAGGCTCCAAGCAAAACTCATGATATGTGACGAATAAAAATATAGCTCCAAGTAAAATACCGATGGTTGTTAGAAGAAAGAGGGGATGCCACTCGGGGCATCCCCAAGCTTAGTTGCTTTTTTCTCTTTGGATATATCTTGGGGGTGCTATAGCATCCCCAATCTCAGGCTCTTTTCACTCCTTATTCCTTCATCCATCCTGATCTCACCCAAAACATGAAAATTTCAATCACACAAAACTCAACAAAATCTTCGTGAGATCCGTTAGTATAATAAAGCAAATCGCTAATTTAAGTACTGTTGAAAACCCATTCAAATTTTATTATTGCATTATACCTACTGTATTTTAACTTTACCATGTCTTATACCCTTCAATACAACACATAGATTCATCAAAACAAGCACACAATGCAACAAAAACAGAATCTGTCTTAAACAGAACAGTATGTAGTAATCTATACTCTAACCATACTTATGTAACTCTAAAAATTCTGAAAATTAGGAAAACATAACGAATTTGTATAGAAATACTGTGTTAAAATTTCAGCTCAATATCACGTTCCAGTAAAAAATAAAAATTCGCACACTGGAGGCAAAGTTTCTTTTTCAGATTTAGCATTGTTTCTACTCATCTTATGAATCATCCTAAAGGCTTTACTTGGCACAAACACTAAATAAAACATAAAAACACAATCATAACAGAGGCATAATTGTGTCGACACTCAAAAACTTAAAGAAAAATATGAAAATAAATTTATTCATTGGGTTGCCTCCCAACAAGCGCTATTGTTTTACGCCCCTAGCTAGGCATAACGCATAGATTCAAGTATTGTAATCTTTGGTTTTTGCTCCATAGGATGCTCTCATGATTGATTCATATGGTGGCTTAATTCTTGTTCTAGGGAAGTCTTCCATACCCTTTCTTAGTTGAAACTGAAATCTAATATTGCCTTCTTTCATATCAATCATGGCACCTATAGTGCGTAAGAACGATCTACCAAGTATAATGGGACAAGACGGATTACAATCTATGGGCACATAGTTCCTGTTTGCAAGAATAAGAACATCATTAATTCTTCCCATAGGCTTTTTAATAGTAGAAATCGCCAAGTGCAAATTAAGAGAACATTCTTCAATATTGGTGAGACCAAGCACATCACATAAAGATTTCGGAATCGTGGAAACACTAGCACCCAAATCACATAAAGAAAAGCACTCATAATTTTTAATCTTGACCTTAATAGTAGGTTACCACTGATCGTGTAATTTTCTAGGAATAGAAATCTCCAACTCCAACTTTTCTTCAAAAGATTTCATCATGGCATCAACAATATGTTTAGTAAAAGCTTTATTTTGTTCATAAGCATGGGTTGAATTCAACATGGATTGCAGCAAAGAAATACATTCAATCAAAGAGCAACTATCATAATTAAAGTCTTTGCAATCCAAAATAGTGGGCACATCTCTAGTTAAAGTTTTGACCTCTTCAAACCCACTTTCATCAAAAATTTCATCAAGATTTTCACCCTCCAAATTATTGGGATGCCTTCTAGCTAAAGTTGACTCTACCTCAGTCCCTTTATCATCAATCTTAATATTACTAAACAAGGAATCAATAGAAGAAACACCAATCATTTTAAGATCTTCATCATTTTTCTGAAGGAAATCACTAGAAAACGCTTTTTCTAAGAATTCTCTTTTAGCTCTAAGCATAGCAGTTCTTTTCTTGCTTTCATCCATAGAGACATATAATTCTTTAAATGATTCATCAATCTTAGGTGCAAAAGCTTTCAACTTGAGATTTTCTACATCATGAGAAATTCTATCAATGCTTCTAGACATATCATCAATCCTATTCAACTTTTCTTCTATCGTAGTATTGAAAACTTTTTGCGCATTGATAAATTCTTTAATATTAATCTCAAGATCAGAGGGGTTCCTATTATTATTGTAAGAAGAATTACCATAGGAATTACCATAATTGTTAGAGGAATTTCCAGGAAAAGGCCTAGGATTAAAATTACCTCTATAAGCATTGTTATTGAAATTGTTTCGCGAGACGAAGTTCACATCTACAGAATCACTATTTTGCTCAATAAAGGTAGACAAAGGCAAATCATTAAGATCAATAGGAGCATTTTACTAGCAACCAACTTCATTAAAGCATCAACTTTTTCACTCAAAGTACTAATTTCTTCAACTGAATTAACCTTTTTGCTAGTAGGTGCTCTTTTAGTATGCTATTGTGAATAATTTGCCATAATGTTATCTAGCAATTTAGTAGCTTCACCCAAAGTAATTTCCATAAAAGTACCACCCGCGGCGGAATCTAAAAGATTTCTAGGGACAAAATTCAATCCCGCATCAAAATTTTGTATGGTCGTCCAAAGATTTAAACCATGAGTAGGACAATTTCTAAGCATCAATTTCATTCTTTCCCAAGATTGTGCAACATGTTCATGCTCAAGTTACATAAAATTCATGATTTGATTCCTAACAGAAATAATTTTCGCGGGCGGAAAATACTAAGTAATAAAAGCATCCTTGCACTTATTCCAAGAATCGATACTATTGTGAAGCAAAGAAGAAAACCAAATTTTTGCACGATCCCACTAGGAGAAAGGAAATAATTTCAACTTCACTATATCATTGTCCACATCCTTTTTCTTTGGCATATCACACAATTCTACGAACTTGTTTAGATGGGACGCGGCATCCTCATTAGAAGTGCCAGCAAATTGATCTTTCATGACAAGATTCAATAAAGCGGCATTAATATCAAAAGACTCCGCACTAGTGGCGGGAGGAGCAATCGGAGTACTAATAAAATCATTATTATTAGTATTGGAAAAGTCACACAATTTGGTGTTTTCTTGAGTCATTGTGACTACGCGAATAAGATTGCAAGCAGGCAAGAGATCTGACGAGAAAAAGGCAAACGAAAAAGAGGGCGAATAAAATGGCAAATCTGTGAAGTGGGGCAGAGGAAAACGAGAGGCAAATGGCAAATAATGTAATTGCAAGGAGATGAGATTCGTGATTAGGAACCTGGTAGATGATGATGGTGCCTCCTCGGCACCAGATATTGGCACGTAATAGAGACCGCTTCCTCCCCGGCAACGGCGCCAGAAATTCCTTTGACGTGGCTTGAAACTGTGTCGGTATTTCCCCAAAGAGTAAGGGTTCATGAAGCACAACGACGGTAAGTATTTCCCTCAGTTATGAAACCAAGGTATCGAACCAGTAGGAGGATCACCACCACTATGTAAACAGCAGCTGCATAGAAAGAACAAATACTTGCAACCCGACGCGAAAGAGAGGTTGTCAATCTCTCTACGGTAAAAAGATAGATTAGGATATGATAGATTGGAGAGATAGATCTCTCAAGAACAAAAAATAAAAGAGGCAAATAAAAAGTGTAGCAAGGTATTTTTCGGTTTTTTGGAATAATAGATCTGAAAACAAAAGCGGCAACAAGATAGATCGGAAAGCAATATGTTGGAAAAGTAGACCCAGGGGCCGTAGGTTTCACTAGTGGCTTCTCTCATGAGTATAGCACACGGTGGGTGAACAAATTACTGTTGGGCAATTGATAGAAGATCAAATAATCATGACGATATCCAAGGCGAAGATCATTATATAGGCATCGCGTCCAAGATTAGTAGACCGAAACGATTCTGCATCTACTACTATTACTCCACACATCGAGTGCTATCCAACATGCATCTAGTGTATTAAGTTCATGGAAAAACGGAGTAATGCAATAAGAACGGTGACATGATGTAGACAAGATCTATTCATGTAGGAATAGACCCCATCTTGTTATACTTAATAGCAATGATACATGCGTGCCTTGTTGACCCTTCTGTCACTGGGAGAGGGCACCGCAAGATCGAACCCATCACAAAGCACCTCTTCCCATGGCATGAAAATTTGATCTATTTGGCCTACCTAAACCAATGATTCAACGAAGAAATATGAGGCTATATGTAATCATGCATATAAGAGATCAAAGAAGACTCAAATAATATTCATGGATATAAATTGATCATGAACTCAAAATTCATCGGATCCCAACAAACACACCGCAAAAGTTTACATCAAATAGATCTCCACGAGACCATTGTATTGAGAATCAAAAGAGAGAGAGGAAGCCATCTAGCTAATGCCTACAGACCCGTACGTCTATGGTGGACTACTTACGCATCATCGGAGATGCACCAATTAGGATGATGAACCCCTCCGTGATGGTGTTAGATTGGATCTCGAGGTTCTGGAACATGCGGCGGCTGGATGTGTCTTTCGTGGACTGCCTTAGGGTTTTTGGAATATTTGGGAATTTATAGGCGTCAGAGGCGGTGGAGAGGGGTCCCGAGGAGGGCACAACCCATCAGGGTGTGCCTGGGGCCTCTGGCGCGCCCTCGTGGGTTGTGGTCTCCTCTACCCTCCCCTCTGGCACTTCTTTGGCCCACTAGATGTCTTCTGGCCCAAAAAAATCTTCAAAAAGTTTTGTCGCAATTGGACTCCGTTTGGTATTGATATTCTGCGACGTAAAAAAACAAGCAAAAACAACAACTAGCACTTTGGCACTATGTCAATAGGTTAGTCCCAAAAAATGATATCAAGTTGCTATAAAATGATTGTAAAACATCCAAGAATGATAATATAACAACATGGAACAAGCAAAAATTATAGATACGTTGGAGACGTATCAGCATCCCCAAGCTTAATTCCTACTCGTCCTCGAGTAGGTAAATGATAAAAACAGAATTTTTTATGTGGAATGCTGCCTAACATGTTCATCACATATTCTTTTCTTTTGTAGCATGGACATTTGGACTTTTAGATGGTTCAAAGCAACAATCTAGTTTTGACATAATGGCTTCAATACTCAAGCATGCCAACAAGCAACCATGTCTTTCAAAATATCAACACTAAAGAAAGTTATCCCAGGCCCATCATGCTCAATCATTGCTCCATTCATGAAACACACTCAAATATTAACTACACCCAATGCTCAAGTACGATCATAGTGCCGCCTAGTTGGTGTTTTATAAGAGAAGATGGAGACTCAAAGTAAAAATAAAAATTGCATAAAGTAAATAGATAGGCCCTTCGCAGAGGGAAGTAGGAATTTGTAGAGGTGCCAGAGCTCAAAGTTTTAAATTGAGAGAAAAAACTATTTTGAGTGGGATGCCTTTCCTATCAGTGAGCTTGTGCACCGGAGGCCTCTTGGTGAGCTTGCGCACCGGAGGCCAACTCGCACGCCTTCCATATACTCAAACAGTTGCTCGCACGACACCTCCAAGCCAATAAAGAGTGTGACGCATGGCAACACATAGATGTGCAGTAGAACACCCAAGATCTATGAATAATACAACCGTTTGCGATGGTAATGTGAAAGTTCTTTGTTCCAAAATGCTTTTGTTTGCTATTAATGTGTTCATCTTTTCCCAAAGTGGACACGAAAAATACCACAACATATTTATGCTATGTCGTGATGCCATGCCCAATTTTATTGAATTTTTTGTCAGTTCTATATTTACTATAATTTAAACCAATATTCTCAATCTTGGCTCTAGAAGAAAAAATATATTGAAAAAACGTGTCTCAAATATGAAAACAAAATCCTGCGATGCCTTTATGTGCCCTGTCATGACAACATGACAAGTTTCATGAATTTTTGACGAGTTTTGGAATTACAATAATTTAAAAACCAAGTTTCTCAATGTTTGTGGCCGAGCCAAATCCTGAGATGTTTGAAGTTCATTCCCATTTCTTGCATGTGACCTAAAGATGCAGCCATGGACACTTATATGCTTTTTCAACCCTTTCGTATGCACCGGACCTGGTGGATGCAGTTCAATTTCCAATTATACTCATTAAATGCATATAGAACTCAAGTAATCTATAAAAAGGCCGAACGAACCCTGAATAATTCCATTTTATACCATGACACTTATATTGGTCTATGTTGCCTCTAGAAATTGTTCAAGGAGAGAAGAGGTAGCGGATGTCATTTCGCCCACATAAGGTGACACATTCCCTATCAGAACAACAAAGCTTCCCGTGAGAAGCTCCGGTTTGTAAGGGGATTCTGCGAAAACTTGTACCAACATGGACAATTTTTTTACCATGGCACATTTGTGCCATGTCATCACAACATGCAAAGTTTCATGAATTTCTGACGAGTTTTGGATTCACAGTAATTTAATAACGAAGTTTCTCAATGTTTGTGACCGTGTCTAGACCTGGAGATGTTAGAATTTCATTCCCATTTCTTGCATGGCACCTAAAGATACAACCATGGACACTTACATGGTTTTTCAACCCATTTTAATGCACCAGACCTTGTGATTGTAGTTAAAATTTGAATGGTAGACATTAAATGCCTAGAAAACTCAATGAATATAGATATAATGCCAAAGGAACTCTGAATAATTCCAGCTTTTAGCATGACACTACTATTTGTCTATGATGCATCTAGACAAAGTTCAAGGCGAGAAGAGCAAGCAGATGTCTTTTCTCCCACATAAGGTGACACGTTCCCCATCGGAACAACAAAGCTTCCCGTGAGAAGCTCCGGTTTGTGACGGGCTAGAGCCAAAACTTGTCCCAAATTGGACAAGTTTTTTTCCATGGCACATATGTGCCATTTCATGAAAACATGCCAAGTTTCATCAATTTCCCACGAGTTACAATAATTTTAAAACCAAGTTTCTGAATGTTTGTGGCCGATCCAAACCCCGAGATGTTTGAAGTTCATTCCCATTTCTTGCATGTGACCAAAAGATGCAGCCATGGACACTTATATGCTTTTTCAACCCTTTTGTATGCACTGGACCTGGTGTTGTAGTTTAAATTTTAATTATGCTCATTAAATGCATATAGATATCAATTAATCTATACAAAGGCCGAACGAACCCTGAATAATTCCATATTATACCATGACACTCATATTGGTCTATGTTGCCTCTAAAAAAATTCAAGGCGAGAAGAGGTAGGGGATGTCATTTCGGCCACATAAGGTGACACATTCCCTATTAGAACAACAAAACTTCCCGTGAGAAGCTCCGATTTGTATGGGGCTTGTGCAAAAATTTGCCCCAAAATGGACAATTTTTTACCATGGCACATATGTGCCATCTCATCACAACATGCCAAGTTTCATGAATTTCTGACGAGTTTTGGATTCACAGTAATTCAAAAACCAAGTTTCTCAATGTTTGTGACCATGTCAAGACACGGAGATGTTAGAATTTCATTCCCATTTCTTGCATGGGACATAAGTTACAACCATGGAGACTTATATGATTTCTCAACACATTTTGATGAACCGGACCTTGTGATTGTAGTTAAAATTTGAATGATACACATTAAATGCCTAGAAAACTCAATGAATGTAGAAATAATGCCAAACGAACCCTGAATAATTTCAGATTTTAGCATTACACTACTATTGGTCTATGATGCCTCTAGAGAAAGTTCAAGGCGAGAAGAGAAAGCGGATGTCTTTTCGCCCACATAAGGTGACACGTTCCCCATGGGAACCACAATGCTTCCCGTGAGAAGCTGTGGTTTGTGACGGGCTTGTGCAAAAACTTGTCCCAAATTGGAGAAGTTTTTTACCATGGCACATTGTAACAGCCCGGAACCGACGCACGAGAAGATTCCCCTTTTATTCCATTGTCATCGTGTGATGCGCTTGGTTGTTGCATTCATCATCGCATCATTCGCATGATCTGGATAGCATCATCACTCGTTTTTAAAAACTTGCATCCGTTCGTAGTTGCCGGTTCTCTCCGTTCTCGTCGGTGACCGTTTCGTGACCAACCACACACGCACGCGCCCGCGGCATCGTTTAAAAAAATGTTTTAAAAGGCGCGCGAAAAATATTCTCGGATTGGGTCGAACGTTGGCGAGCGGTCTTGTTATATTGTAGGTAGACCGCCTGCCAAATTTCGTCCCAATCAGAGTTCGTTTGATACCCGAACGGTCAACCGTAGCGGCACCGCAGTCGGTATATTTATCGGACGTTTTGGTTTATAAAAAAAACATGTCGTCGGGCCACCAAACCTTCCCTCTCTTACCCACCTAGTGCCTAGCCATCGCCGGAGCCGTCCGATTTCGATCGAAGGGTCAAAAAATCGGACTAAACCCCCCTAACCCTAAATCCTGCTATAAAAGGAAGTCTTCCTATGCCTATTTTGGAACCTCATCCCCTTCCTCGGGATCCGCGCCGCCAGCCAACTCAGCCCCGCCACCACTTGTCTGCTTCCAGCGCCCACCTCCTCTCTCCTCCGTCGCGGCCCGTTCAGGCCCGCGCGGGGCCCGCCCGAGCCAGCCCCGCGGGCGCCGCCGCTAGCCACCGCATCCGTAGCCAGGGAGCCAGCCGTAGCCCGCCGCCCTGCCGGACCTCGCCGCCGCCGGTCGGAGATCAGGCTGCCGCCCCAGCCTCGCCGGATGTTCCTTCCGCCACGGCTCCGTTCGTCCTTGTGCAGCCGTAGCCTCGCATGGCCCCCGTGAAACTCGCTGGTGCCTGCCCCGTCCAGATCCGCCCGCCGCCGGTCGCCCTCGCAGGAAATGGAGCCGCCGGACCCGTCGCGCCGCCGCCCGCCTTGCCGGCGACCAGATCCGGTCGAACCCCGCCGGATCCCGCCTTCCCGCGCCGCTGTTCGTCGCCATTGACCAAGGCCGCCACAGCTGTCCTCCCTGCTCGAGCGGGAGCGCTCGAGGAGGGCCACCCCGTCGCCCGCGTGGGCCTCCTGCGCCCTGGGCCGACCACGCCAAGGCCCAGCTCGCCCCACCGCAATCCAAGGCCCAGCCGCTCCACCGACCGGGCCAAGGCCCCAAGGTGAGCTCCCTGCAGTCCCCCACTATATCGTGCCCCGTGCGCTTGGTAGCTATCCATCACCCATGCCACTGTTGGCCCAGCTCGTAGATTCAGCCCGATAATGTTTTTTTTACGTCCTGTGAATTATCAATTATCCATGGCATTGCATATTTTCAGAAAAATGAATGATTTTAAGTTGCTCATAAATAAATAACCGTGCATCGTATGTAAAAACTATAGATATGTAAAATGTGTAGAATTTTGTGTAGATTAATTATATCCCACTTTTATAAATGTTTAAAATGTCTAACATGCTATTTTCTTGGAATTCGCATAAATGCCATATTTTGCATTGCGCATAAATATTTAAGCGTGCATCCGAATTAATCAAACCATATATGAAAAATGCATAGATTAATTATATCGCATTTTCATGCATGTTAAAAATATTTAACTTGCTGTTTTCATGTATGTTGCATAAATAACTTGCACAACTGGTTTATGTCCTAATCTCGCATATATGTGGTGTCATTTGTTTTATAGTAAAAACCAACATATTATATATGATTTTGGGGTAGAAAAATCCATAAAATTTATTTGTGCAATTAGTTTGGTCATTTGAGCTTTTTGTGTGCATGTTATTTTGCTATGATGCCCTTTTGTTTATTTTGTGTGAATTAATCTATGGATGATATGGAATAATTTTGAACATGAGATATGCCCTTTGACATGTGCACTAGCCCCTGGTCTTTTGTTTGCCATGATAATCCATCTTTAGGTGTTATTTTTCTTGTTAGCAACATGCCATAAAATGTGCTGTTTTGAGGGGTCTAAATAATTCTAAGTCTGAAACTGAGTTATTATGCTGCTGTCTTGCCATGTGGTTTGCTATTGATCTATAGCTCTTTTGGTGTTGCCACCATGGAGTCTTTTCTTAAGCATGTTATGCTCTGCCATGTTGTGCCGTTTGTTCTCATGTAGAGGTTTAGCATCATAGTTATTTCTGTTGTCCAATATGTCAATCTGTTAAAAACTGCTGCACATGTCTACTCTAATTTTCACCAAGTCTGAGAATCTGTTTTCTTCATAATGCCATGTTGTGATGATGCTAGCCACGTTTCAATGCATAATTAGACCTTGCCACCATGGAATGAATTGTAGTGCATCATGTCTACTGCCATGCTTTTAAGTTTCATGCCAATATATGCCCTGTAGCACATAGTTTTACTGCTGCCAATATGCCTCCATGAAAATCTGTTGTGCTAAAAACTGTTATTTTCACCAAGTCATAATCTGCTATATTTTATTGCCATGCATGTTCTGAGCTTCCTCCCATGTGATCCATGACTCTTTTGAGTATGTTATGTGAGTATGAAATGAAGTGTGTCTTATATGCTACTGCCCCATGCTTAGTTTGTGCATTTTAGAATCTTGTAGCTTGTTGTTTTGGGCAGATTCGAACTAAATCTTGTGTTGATAGTTGTGGTTGAACCGTAGCTCCGTTTTAGACATGCCATATATGAAACTTGCTTAGAATTTCATGTAGTATCAAAATATCTTGCTGCATTAATGATTTGAAATGTTTGTGGTTGTCATTTTCATGCATTTTGCATTCATGTCATGTTCATCTTGTGAAGGTCATATCTTTTAGACCGTAGCTTTGTTTGAGATGTTCCATATATGTAAATCGACTAGACTGATGTGTAGAATTACATGGGATACTTTGTTTACCTGTTTAATAAATATAAAACATGATTAGTTCAGATCTGGACCAATTTCAAAATTAACATATGGGGTCGTTTCGGATATGCTATATGTTGTTTCCGGTCTCATTTAAACTTGCCTAGATGTGTAGTTTACTTATGCTTCACCTCTTGCCATGTTTAACAACATTTAATATTGTCGTGTACCTAAACGAGAGCGAACTAAATATTCGAATGTGGAGTATCGTCAATATGCAACTCGTTGCATATTGAGCTTCACATAATGTGTAGAAGTTGATTGTTGTGCTTGCCATGTCATGCATAACATGCATCATATTTGAAGTGCATCATGTCATGCATATGTCGTGGTGTATCGTGTGTTGATTGTTTGTTCCGGATTGCTTCTTCTCGATAGAGTTCCGAAAGCGTTCGGAGTGTGAGGATTCGTTCGACTACATTGGCTCGTCTTCTTCATGGACTCGATCTTCTTCCAAGCGGGACCTTAGGCAAGATGATCATTTCCCTGGATACCATTACTATCATTGCCATGCTAGATGTCTCATTTCTTTCGTTGTCTCGCTAACTACCACTTGTATGTCAAGCCTCCCAAATTGCCATGAAAAGCCTCTAACCCCTCCACATCCTAGCAAAACATTGTTTGGCTATGTTACCGCTTGCTCAGCCCTTCTTATAGCGTTGCTAGTTGTAAGTGCAATTGTTTCTAGCTATCACAATATTATTGTTATTTAATTTAAAGCACATATATACTTGGTAAAGGGTGGAAGGCTTGGCCTTTTGCTCGGTGTTTTGTTCCACTCTTGCCGCCCTCGTTACTTGTGTACTGATGTTATGTTCCATAATTCAGCACTCCTAACATGCTCGGGGTTGTTATGGGGACCCCCTTGATTTTAATTTTAGGTTAAAGCTTGTCTGGCAAGGCCCAACATTGGTACTACATTTTCCTAATAACAATTAATAAAATGCATAGGGACCCGTCGGCACCCGCGGATCTTTAATCAACCCCCCGGGCCAGTGCTCCTCATTAGTGTTGGTCCAACCTGTCAACCGCCGGTGGCCACCAGGGGCAACTCTGTGATTGGCTTATCGGAAGTTTGGACAATCCGTCGTGTCCTGAGAACGAGATACGCGGCTCCTATCGGGATCGTCGACACGCCGGGCGGCCTTGCTGGATTTGTTTTACCTTTCTCGAATGTCTTGTGCGAGGAATTCCGATAATACTTCGGGCTATCTCGAGGTTGCGGTTTTCCAGTGGAATTGCCTAGGAAGATCACGAGATTCGTGGTCGAGGTTATTCCCGCGGCGTGTGGTTAGTTTGTGATGGATGAGTTGGAGCACGCCTGCAGGGTTAAATCTTTCTGAAAGTAGTGCCCGCGGTTACGTGGCAACTTGGAAACTTTGTTTAACACCCAGTCATAGCAAACTTGAAGTAAACTCAAATAAAATACACCAACCGTATGCGTAACCATGACTGTCTCTTCTCGGGAGTCCTTATCCGAGAGAGAACACGGTGGGGTTATGTTTGACGTGAGTAGGTGTTCAGGATCTCTTAGAGATCATTACTAGATCACATCCGTTTATGCGACAATCATCCCCCTTTATTCTTGTACTCATAAGTTAGCCACTCAAATAAATGCTTAGTGCTTGCTGCAGCGTCACCACTTAACCATATCTCACCCATTAAGCTTTAATAGTCTTGATACCCTTGGAAATGAGATTGCTGAGTCCCCGTGGCTCACAGATTACTTCAACAACAGTTGCAGGTACAAGTAATGCGATGTTTTGACGTGAGAGCGAAGCTTGTTTGATTTGGAGTTCTTCTCCTTCTTCATCGATCTAGGATGGGTTCCAGGCGGTAGCCTCGGATAGCAATGATGGATGTCATTTTATCGTTTGTTTTCCGTCCGTAGTCGGACCCTGCTCTTCTGTATGATGTTTGAATATGTTGTTGTATTGATGTGATATTGATGTAGCTTGTGGCGAGTGTAAGCCAATTCCATATACTCATCTCTTCTTTACATGTACTTGTAATGATATCCATTCTTGCAAAACGACGAGATGCGCTTCTATCCCTGTCGAGGCCCTCGAGCCAAAACAAGGATAGGATCGCATCTTGGGCATGACACACATATGTGCCATTTCATGACAACATGCCAAGTTTCATGAATTTCTGTCGAGTTACAGTAATTTAAAAACCAAGTTTCTCAATGTTTGTGGCCGAGCCAAACCCCGAGATGTTTGAAGTTCATTCCCATTTCTTGCATGTGACCTAAAGATGCAGCCATGGACACTTATATGCTTTTTCAACCCTTTTGTATGCACCGGACCTGGTGGTTGTAGTTGAAATTTGAATTAAGCTCATTAAATGCGTATACAACTCAATTAATCTATAAAAAGGCCGAACAAACCCTGAATAATTACATATTATACCCTGACACTCATATTGGTCTATGTTTTCTCTAGAAAAAGTTCAAGGCGGGAAGAGGTAGCGGATGTCGTTTCGCCCACATAAGGTGACACATTTCCTATCAGAACTACAAAGCTTCCCATGAGAAGTTCCGATTTGGAAGGGGCTTGTGCGAAAACTTGTCCCAAAATGGACAATTCTATGTGCCATGTCATCATAACATGCCAACTTTCATGCATTTCTGACGAGTTTTGGATTCACAGTAATTTGAAAACCAAGTTTCTCAATGTTTGTGACCGTGACAAGAGCCGAAGATGTTAGAATTTCATTCCTATTTCTTGCATGAGACCTAAAGATACAACCAAGTTTCTCAATATTTGTGGACGAGCCAAACCCCGAGATGTTTGAAGTTCATTCCATTTCTTGCATGTGACCTAAAGATGCAAACATGGACAGATATATGCTTTTTCAATCCTTTTGTACGCACCGGACCTGGTGGTTGTAGTTGAAATTTGAATTATGCTCATTAAATGCATATAGAACTCAATTAATCTATAAAAAGGCTGAACGAACCCTGCATAATTCCATATTATACCATGACACTCATATTTGTCTATGTTTCCTCTAGAAAAAGTTCAAGGCGAGAACAGGTAGCGGATGTCGTTTCGCCCACATAAGCTGACACATTCCCTATCAGAACTACAAAGCTTCCCGTGAGAAGCTCCCGTTTGTAAGGGGCTTCTGCGAAAACTTGTCCCAAAATGGACATTTTTTACCATGGCACATATGTGCCATGTCATCACGACATGCCAAGTTTCATGAATTTCTGACGAGTTTTGGATTCACAGTAATTTAAAAACCAAGTTTCTCAATGTTTGTGACCGTGTCAAGACCCGGAGAAGTTAGAGTTTCATTCCCATTTCTTGCATGGGACCTAAAGGTACAACCATGGACACGTATGTGATCGTTCAACCCATTTTGATGCACCAGACCTTGTGATTGTAGTTAAAATTTGAATGATACACATTAAATGCCTAGAAAACTCAATAATGTAGAAATAATGCCAAATGAACCCTGAATAATTCCAGATTTTAGCATGACACTACTATTGGTCTATGATGCCTCTAGAGAAAGTTCAAGGCTAGAAGAGCAAGCGGATGTCTTTTTGCCCAGATAAGGTCACACGTTCCCCATCGGAACCACAATGCTTCCCGTGAGAAGCTCCGGTTTGTGACGGACTTGTGCAAAAACTTGTCCCAAATTGGACAAGTTTTTTACCATGGCACATACGTGCCATTTCATGACAACATGCCAAGTTTCATGAATTTCTGACGAGTTATAGTAATTTAAAAACCAAGTTTCTCAATGTTTGTGGCCGAACCAAACCCCAAGATGTTTGAAGTTCATTCCCATTTCTTGCATGTGACTTTAAGATGCAGCCATGGACACTTATATGCTTTTTCATCCCTTTTGTATGCACCGGACCTGGTGGTTGTAATTGAAATTTGAATTAAGCTCATTAAATGCATATAGAACTCAATTAATCTATAAAAAAGCCGAACGAACCCTGAATAATTCCATATTATACCATGACACTCATATTGGTCTATGTTTCCTCTAGAAAAAGTTCAAGGGGGGAAGAGGTAGCGGATGTCATTTCGCCCACATAAGGTGACACATTCCCTATCAGAACTACAAAGCTTCCTATGAGAAGTTCCGATTTTGAAGGGGCTTGTGCGAAAACTTGTCCCAAAAGGGACAATTCTTTTACCATGGCACATATGTGCCATGTCATCATAACATGCCAAGTTTCATGCATTTCTGACGAGTTTTGGATTCATGGTAATTTAAAAACAAAGTTTCTCAATGTTTGTGACCGTGTCAAGACCTGGAGATGTTAAATTTCATTCCTATTTCTTGCATGGGACCTAAAGATACAACCATGGACACTTATATGATTTCTCAACCCATTTTGATGCACCAGACCTTGTGATTGTAGTTGAAATTTTAATGATACACATTAAATGCCTAGAAAACTCAATAAATGTAGAAATATGCCAAACGAACCCTGAATAATTCCAGATTTTAGCATGACACTACTATTGGTCTATGATGCCTCTAGATAAATTTCAAGGCAAGAAGAGCAGGAGGATGTCTTTTCGCCCACATAAGGTGACACATTCCCCATCGGAACCACAATGATTCCCGTGAGAAGCTCCGATTTGTGACGTGCTTGTGCCAAAACTTGTCCCAAATTGGACAAGTTTTTTACCATGGCACATATGTGCCATTTCATGACAACATGCCAAGTTTCATGAATTTCTGACGAGTTATAGTAATTTAAAAACCAAGTTTCTCAATGTTTGTGGCCGAGCCAAACCCCGAGATGTTTGAAGTTCATTCCCATTTCTTGCATGTGACCTAAATATACAGCCATGGACACTTATATGCTTTTTCAACCCTTTTTGTATGCACCAGACCTGGTGGTTGTAGTTGAAATTTGTATTATGCTCATTAAATGCATATAGCACTCAATTAATCTATAAAAAGCCCGAACGAACCCTGAATAATTCCATATTATACCATGACACTCATATTGGTCTATGTTTCCTCTAGAAAAAGTTAAAGGCGAAAAGAGGTAGTGGATGTCATTTCGCCCACATAAGGTGACACATTCCCTATTAGAACTACAAAGCTTCCCGTGAGAAGTTCCGATTTGTAAGGGGCTTGTGCGAAAACTTGTCCCAAAATCAACAATTTTTTACAATGGCACATATGTGCCATGTCATCACAACATGCCAACTTTCATGAATTTCTGACGAGTTTTGGATTCACAGTAATTTAAAATCCAAGTTTCTCAATGTTTGTGACCGTGTCAAGACCCGGAGATGTTAGAATTTCATTCCCATTTCTTGCATGGGACCTAAAGATACAACCATGGACACTTATATGATTTCTGAACCCATTTTGTTGCACCGGACCTTGTGATTGTAGCTAAAATTTGAATGATACACATTAAATGCCTAGAAAACTCAATGAATGTAGAAATAATGCCAAACGAACCCTCAATAATTCCAGATTTTAGCATGACACTACTATTGGTCTATGATGCCTGATAACCCACAAGTATAGGGGATCGCAACAGTTTTCGAGGGTAAATTATTCAACCCAAATTTATAGATTCGACACAAGGCGAGCCAAAGAATACTTGAGAGTGTTAGCAGTTGAGTTGTCAATTCAACCACACCTGGAGATTATATATCTGTAGCAGAGTGATCAGTAGCACAGTAATATGATAGTTTTGAGAGCAGTAGCAACAGCAACAGTAGCGGTAACAGTAGTAGCAATAGTTTTATAATAGTTGGAATAGCAGCAACAACAATTGTAACCTAGCAAGTGCAATACATGAAAAGGTCGTAGGCACTGGATCGGTAATTCGTTGGATGATATTCATCATGTAACTGTCATAACCTAGGGCGATACAGAACTAGCTCAGTTCATCAATGTAATGTAGGCATGTATTCCGTAAATAGTCATACGTGCTTATGGAAAAGAACTTGCATGACATCTTTTGTCCTACCCTCCCGTGGCAGCGGGGTCCATAAGGAAACTAAGTGATATTAAGGCCTCCTATTAATAGAGAACCGGAACAAAGCATTAACACATGGTGAATACATGAACTCCTCAAACGACGGTCATCACCGCGAAGTATTCCTAATATTGTCACTATGGGGTTGACGGATCATAACACGTAATAGGTGCATATGACTAGGCAAGATCGGATTAAGAACATGGATATAGAGATGATAACATAAACGGTTCAGATCTGAAATCATGGCACTCGGGCCCTAGTGACAAGCATTAGGCATAGCAAAGTCATAGCAACATCAATCTGAGAACATAATGGATACTAGTGATCAAGCCCTAACAAAACTAACTTGATTACATGATGAATCTCATCCAACTCCTCACCGACCAGCAAGCCTACGAAGGAATTACTCACTCCCGGTGGGGAGCATCATGGAATTGGCGATGGAGAAAGGTTGATGATGACGAAGATCGAAAATTCCACTCTCCGAAGCCCCAAACGGGTTCCAGATCAGGCCTCCCGATAAAGAATAGGAGGTCGCGGCGGCTCCGTCTCGTGAAACACGACAATTCTTTCTCCTTGATTTTTCTCTCCAAATTTAGGAATTTATAGTGGCGGAGATAGGGCAAGTGGGGCCCCGAGGTGGGCACAACCCACCAGGACGCGCCGGGATGGGGCTGGAGCGCCCTGTTGGGTCATGCTCACCCTGGGCCCCCTATCCAGTGGTTTTGGGCTCTAGTATTTTCTATATTTTCCAAAATAAATCTCCAAAAAGTTTCATTCCATTCCGAGAACTTTTATTTTTGCACAAAAACAACACCATGGTAATTCTGCTGAAAACAACGTCAGTCCGGGTTAGTTCCAGTCAAATCTTGCAAATTAGAGTCCAAAACAAGGGCAAAAGCGTGAGGAAAAGTAGATACATTGAAGACGAATCAACTCCCCCAAGCTTAAACATTTGCTTGTCCTCAAGCAATTCAACTGATAAACTGAAAGTGATAAAGAAAAACTTTTATGAACTGTTTTGTTCTTGTTTGCATATATATGCTTAAGTGGCACCCAGGTTTTCAGCAAAGATTATGACTAACGATATCAACAATAACTCTTAGGAATTATATTTACTCATATCAATAACATAAGCAACTAGCGAGCAATAATAAGATATCTCAAGGGCCAACATTTTGTCAAAACAATCGTGATACAATATGACAATAGTGGTATCTCGCTAGCCCTTTCTGAGATCGCAAAACATAAATGCAGAGCACCTCCAAAGTTCATGCAGCGACTAAACATTGTAATTCATGGTAGAAAAGATCCAGTCATGCTGCACCCAACATCAACTATACACAATGCATGAGGATGACAATAATGCTCTCAGGTCTGGCGCTTATTTGAGAAGGTGATGACTCAACATAAAAGTAAATAGATAGTCCCTTCGCAGAGGGAAGCACGGATTTGCAGTGGTGCAAGAGCTCAAAGTTTAAAACAGAGATAGATATAATTTTGGGAGGTACACCCTTCCTGTCAACGTCACGACCAAGAGTTATCAATATCTTCCATGCTAAACAAATTATCGGCGGTTCCCAAGCGGTAAAAGTAAAGGTTTACTACCGCTCCACCAAAAATCACACTCCATGGCGAGCCGCATCCACAGGTACCGTCCAAACCAACAATATTCCTGGGGAGTTTTGCTTAATTATTTTTGATTTTTGATTTCGGGACTGGGAATCCCTATTACCGCCCCTCTCGTGTAAGGACAAGTGAATAAACACTAGTCATGAGAATAACCCGCTTAGCATGGAAGATACTGACCGCCCCCTGTCGCTCCATGAGCGGTCCAGGCACACAAAATAGAGGTTTATTTGAAATTTTAGAGGTGGCACATGCAAAGTTACTTTGGAACGGCAGGGTAATACCGGATATATGTAGATATAGTGGACTCATCTGGCATCACTTGGTTTAAAGGTTTTGATGCACAAGCAGTATTCCCGTTTAGTACAGGCGAAGGCTAGCAGTTAGATTGAGAAGTGGCCAGCTAGAGAGCGAAGATGGTCATGAACATGCATTACATATAATCAACATTGAATACTAGCATGAGTAGGATATGGACACCATGAACATAAATATCATGAAGGCTATGTTGGTTTTGATTCAACTACATGCGTGAACATGTGCCAAGTCAAGCAACTTGAAACATTCAGAGGAGGATACCATATCATCATACCGCATCACAACCATTTTAATGCATGTTAACACCCAAGAAAAATCATTATCCACTCCTAGCTACTTAAGCATGGCATGAACAACTATAATCTCTAATGGTCATTGCAAACATGTTGGATCATAATAAGCTGAATCAAGGGATACTAGGTTAAACATATTTACAAAAACAGAAACAAGTTGAGTTCATACCCGCCTTTCTCTGCCACAGTCAATTCATCAAATGTCGTCATTATTGCCTTCCACTTGCATGACCAAATGATAAGAAAATAATAGTAGTGCAAGAATGTCGTGGACTAAGCTGGAATCTGCAAACATTTTATTCAAGAGGAGAAGACAAGGTAATATGGGTTCTTTGTTAGATAGACGATAATGCAGATAGGAACCACTCAACAATTTCATCGTGGTCTTCTCCTAGGTATGACTCGAGTAAAAAGAAAAGAATTTCAGAGAAACACACTGAAATATTTTTGGAGCGTTTGGTTTTTCTTGAAGGAAGGAAATTAAAGAGGAAAAACAGAAACGAGAAAAACTATTTACATGGGGAAACTCCCGACAAGTAAAAGAAGAAGCGAGAAATATTTTTCGGTTTTCTTTTAATGCAGCAATTAAACTAATCTAGAAAGAAAAACTAAAAATAAGTAGGAAATGTTTTTGTGTTTTCTCAAAGTTTTTCAAACACACAAGAAGAAAGCGAGAAAACAAATCTAGCATGGGTATTACAATGGAAAAGTATGAATACCGACAACTGGAATGAAATGTGCGAACATGAATGTAATGTCGGTGGAAATACGTACTCCCCCAAGCTTAGGCTTTTGGCCTAGCTTGGTAATCACCATCCGTATGAATAATAATCTGGGCGATGGCTCATTGAGAACCTCGGAGCAGACTCCGCGGCCCTCCTGGCAGCTTCAACCTCCGCGTTGTACTCATAAGCTTCGCTCTCAAGAACATAATATCTTCCCCTAGTGTGAAAATCGAAGAGAGCAGGAGCAGGAAAAACAACAGGCACAACAGGTTTCTTATTGAATCTCGGGTTATAGGTCTAGTTGGTGGCCGTACCCATAAGGAACTTATGACGCTTCATTGCATCAAAGTCTAAATACTGAGTGGGTAGGATGGGGTCATTAGGCCAAGGTGAAACATTTAATCTCCTCGCTACCTGGGAGGCATAAATTCCTCCATAAAAATTACCACTAGCAGCATTAAGCTGCAACCTCTGTGCAACAATTGCACCAAGATTATAATTCTTATTCCCAGTTATGGCAGTTTGTAAGAGACTCAAATCATGAGCACATAATGTGCTACAGTCTTGTTTGCCTACAATATATTTACCATTAAAAAGCGCAAAATATTGGACTGATGGAAAATGGATGCTGTTAATTCTCCCTTGTGTAACCCCCTATCTTCGCCAAAGCAAAGATTAACTAAAAATGATTCATACTCGGATTTTGTTGGTTCATCGAAGGAACCCTCATATGGAAGTTTAGACGCATCGCTGAACATTTCTAATGGCATGGTAAAGGAATGATCGTACAGGTTGAATGAAACTCTAGACTCACGAGCAAAATATGTAAATTTCTTTGTGAAGGTTTTCGTGAGTTTGAGGTGTTGGGGCACTTATATGTCATGAATGAAGCAAGCCCTGTGTTGTGGATAAATTGATAAAATTCCTCATTAATACATGCACCTTCCATGAACTCGTCGCAAGGCCACAAGCATGATTTGGTAGCGGCATCTCGCATCGAGCTTTCGCTTGGTTCAACATAAGACTATCGAACTTAGCTTCCACTTGACGAGGCTCCCGAGGATCCCCTCCTCGAAGAACTCCTAAAAAATTGTATTTTTATTCCTATAAAAATTCTGAATTTTTTTTAGTCCACGAAAATTTGTCAACAAAACTTTGTAAGATTGTTAGCAACTACTCCCAAGCATGCATAGAGGCCAAACTACTTAGAACTCTAAGAATTCAACATCCAAGCTCATCTAAAGCAGCACCAAGAGTAGCTAATTACTCTAAAAATAACCCACTAAAACAAAAACTAATTGGAGCAATGGAGGAGTCACATACCAAGTAGCAATCCCTCCAAACAGTTTCGAAAACGGAGCTTCGAGCAAAGAGATCGAAATCCGCGGGTTTGATAGCAAGAACACGAAAATGGTGGCTGTGGTGATTTTTTGCTGGAGGTAGGTGACAATGTGGGCTAAAGAGATAAGTGAGGGGGTCCACGTGGGGTCCACCACCCACCAGGGCGCGCCTGGGGGTGCTGGCGCGCACTGGTGTCTTGTGGGCACCAGGTGCACCCCCGTCATTTAATATTTGCACCAAAAATTCATAAATATTCAGAAAAAATCGTGTTAAATTTTAAGGGCTTTCTGAGAATTTTTATTTTTGGGTCATTTTTTATTGCACGGTGAAAACAGAAAACGGGATAATCATGGCATTTTATTTTATTTGACTAACTAAAACAGAAAATAAAATGTGGGAGCAGAGAGTTGTGCTTACTAGATTCATCGACGTCATACCTCTAAAAAATGATTCATTAATAAGGTTGATCAAGTCTTATTAACAACCACTTCCGATTAGCATGAAACCGAAGAACTTTCGTAAAACACTAAGTTACCTCAATGGGGATGTGCATATCCCCTACAATAAGTATATCATATTTCTTTTTGGCAGTAGGTAGAGGTAATTGAAAACTTCCAATAGTGTTGGTCGGAGATTCTTCAATAACATTTATACCATTCACTTGAAATTGTTTCTTCGGAAAGTGCACCGTGTGCTCATTACCAATATGAGAAGTGACTTTGCTTTTATTGCAATCAATAACAGCCCCTGCAGTATTAAATAAGGGTCTACCAAGGATAATCGACATGTTGTCGTCCTCGGGCATCTCAAGAATAAGAAAGTCCGTTAAGATAGTAACATTTGCAACAACAACGGGCACATCCTCACAAATACCAATAGGTATGGCTGTTGATTTGTCAGCCATTTGCAATGATATCTCAGTAGGTATGAGTTTATTCAAATCAAGTCTTTTATATAAGGAGAAAGGCATAACACTAACACCGGCTCCCAAATCACACAAAGCAGTTTTAACATAGTTTCTTTTGATGGAGCAAGGTATAGTTGGTATTCCAGAATCTCCAAGTTTTTTAGGTACTACATCCTTAAAAGAATAATTAGCAAGCATGGTGGAGATTTCAGCTTCATGTATTTTTCTTTTATTGGTGATGATGTCTTTCATATACATTGCATAAGGGGCCATTTTCAAAATATCAGTTAAACGATTACACAAAAAGACTGGCCTAATCATTTCAGCAAAGCGCTCAAATTCTTCATCATCCTTTTTCTTAGATGGCTTAGGTGGGAATGGCATGGGTTTCTGAACCCATGGCTCTATTTCTTTACCATGTTTCCTAGCCACAAAGTCTTTCTTATCATAACGTTTATTTTTAGGTTGTGGGTTATCAAGATCAGGGGCAGGCTCTATTTCGACATCATTATCTGGTTCTCTATCATTACTAGGTTGAGCATCATCGCGAACATCATCATTACCATTTTCATTATCACTAGGTTGATGTTCACTACCAGATTGAGTTTCAGCATCGGAAATAGAGACGTCATTATTATCAGGAGGTTTTTGTTTCTCAGGTTCACTAGAGGTATGCAAAGTCCTATCATTTTTCTTTTTGTTCTTCTTAGAAGGACTAGGTGCATCAGGATTAATTCTCTGAGAATCTTGTTCAATTCTTTTAGGATGACCCTCAGTATAAAGTGGTTCTTGGATCGTTCTACCTCCTCTAGTTACTACTCTAGCAGCAAAATCATGCATATTATTAATCATTTCATCAAGCAATTCTTTTTGAGACTTAGCAACTTGTTCTAACTGAGTTTGAACCATAGAGGCATGCTTTCCTACACCTCTAACATCATTACTGATTCTAAATAGCAAGTCACTCAAGCGAGCAATCATATCACAATTATATTTCAATTGTTTCAGAACATGAGCATTGAAATGATCTTGCTTCATAATATAGTTATCAAACTCATATAAGCATTGACTAGGAGATTTATTGCGAGGGATGTCACTTTCACTTAACTTTAATAAAGAATTTACCTCTACCACCTGTGGAGGTGGTGGTTTGTCAAGGCCATGTATTTCTTCAATAGGTGGCAAATTCTTAACATCCTCAGCTTTAATACCTTTTTCCTTCTTAGATTTCTTTGCCTCTTGCATATCTTCAGGACAGAGAAATAAGATACCCCTCTTCTTCGGAGTAGGTTTAGGCGGTGGTTCAGGAAGAGTCCAATCATCATAATTTTTCAATATGTTATTCAATAATTCCTCAGCTTGTTCAATAGTTCGTTCTCTGAAAACACAACCAGCACAACTATCTAGGAAGTCCCTAGAAGCACTGGTTAGTCCATTATAAAAGATATCAAGTATTTTATTTTTCTTGAGAGGATGATCAGGCAAAGCATTAAGCAACTAGAGAAGCTTCCCCCAAGCTTGTGGGAGACTCCCTTCTTCAATTTGCACAAAGTTAAATATTTCCTGTAAGGCAGCTTGTGTCTTATGAGCAGGAAAATATTTCTCAGAGAAGTGGTAAATCATATCCTGGGGACTACGCACACAACCAGGAGCAAGAGTATTGTACCATGTCTTAGCATCACCCTTTAGTGAGAACGGAAACAACTTCAGGATGTAATAGTAGCGAATCTTCTCATCATGAGCAAAGAGGGTGGCTATATCATTCAGCTTAGTAAGGTGTGCCACTACGGTTTTAGTTTCATAGCCATGGAAAGGATCAGATTCAACCAAAGTAATTAACTCTGGGTCGACAGAGAATTCATAATCCTTACCGGTAAAATAGATAGGTGAAGTAGCAAACTTAGGATCACATTTCATTCTAGCATTCAAAGTTTTTTCCTTATACTTGCATAGCAGTTTCTTAAGATCGTCTCTATCCTTGCAAGAAAGAATTTCTCTAGTTATCTCTTCGGCCATAACATAACCTTCAGGTATCTTAGGCATTTCAAACTTAGGAGAACTAGGACTAATATGAGTTTCATAATCATAATCAGTTTCATAAGCTTCACCAGTTTCAGCAATCTCATCAGTTTCAATAGTTTCATTTTCTTTAGCTCTAGCAATTTGTTCATCAAGAAATTCTCCTAGTGGCACATTATCATCATGCATGGTACTAGCATCATCATAAGCATCATTCATAGCAGAGGTAGCATCATCAATAACTTGCGACATATCAGGATTACTAGCATCTGGTGGTGTTGCAAGCTTACTCATAACAAAAGGTGAATCAAGTGCAGAGTGTGATGGCAGTTCCTTACCTCCCCTCGTAGTAGAGGGAAAAATCTTGGTCCTTGGATCCTTCAGATTCTTCATAGTGATAAATTGAAATAAATCCCAAGTGACTCAACAAATATTGCTATGTTCCCCGGCAACGGCGCGAGAAAAAGGTCTTGATAACCCACAAGTATAGGGGATCGCAACAGTTTTCGAGGGTAGAGTATTCAACCCAAATTTATAGATTTGACACAAGGGGAGCCAAAGAATACTTGAGAGTGTTAGCAGTTGAGTTGTTAATTCAACCACACCTGGAGATTAAATATCTGCAGCAGAGTGACCAGTAGCACAGTATATGATAGTTTCCATAGCAGTAGCAATAGCAACAGTAGCGGTAACAGTAGTAGCAATAGTTTTGTAACCGTTGGAACAACAGCAACAACAATAGTAACTTAGCAAGAGCAATACGTGAAAAGGTCATAGGCACTGGATCGGTAACTCGTTGGATGATATTCATGATGTAACAGTCATAACCTAGGGCAATACAGAACTAGCTCAGTTCATCAATGTAATGTAGGCATGTATTCCGTAAATAGTCATACGTGTTTATGGAAAATAACTTGCATGACATCTTTTGTCCTACCCTACCGTGGTAGCGGGGTCCATAAGGAAACTAAGGGATATTAAGGCCTCCTTTTAATAGAGAACCGGAACAAAGGATTAACACATGGTGAATACATGAACTCCTCAGACTACGTTCATCACCGCGAAGTATCCCAAATATTGTCACTATGGGGTTGACGGATCATAACACGTAGTAGGTTCATATGACTAGGCAAGATCGGATCAAGAACATGGATATAGAGGTGATAACATAAACAGTTCAGATCAGTAATCATGGCACTCGGGCCCTAGTGACAAGCATTAGGCATAGCAAAGTCATAGCAACATCAATCTCAGAACATAATAGATACTAGTGATCAAGCCCTAACAAAACTAACTCGATTACATGATGAATCTCATCCAACTCCTCACCGACCAGCAAGCCTACGAAGGAATTACTCACTCCCGGTGGGGAGCTTCATGGAATTAGCGATGGAGAAAGGTTGATGATGACGAAGACGGAAGATTCCCCTCTCCAGAGCCCCAAACGGGCTCCAGATCTGGCCTCCCAAGGAAGAACAGGAGGTGGCGGTGGCTCCGTCTCGTGAAACGCCATAACTCTTTCTCCTTGATTTTTCTCTCCAAATTTAGGAATTTATAGTGGCGGAGATAGGGCAAGTGGGGCCCCGAGGTGGGCACAACCCACCAGGGCGCGCCAGGAGGGGGCTGGCGCGCCTTGGTGGGTGATGCTCACCCTGGGCCCCCTCTCCGGTGGTTTTTGGCTCCAGTATTTTTTATATTTTTCAAAATAAATCTCCAAAAAGTTTCATTCCATTCCGAGAACTGTTATTTCTGCACAAAAACAACACCATGGTAATTCTGATGAAAACACGTTAGTCCGGGTTAGTTCCATTCAAATCATGCAAATTAGAGTTCAAAACAAGGGCAAAAGAGTGAGGAAAAGTAGATACGTTGGAGACGTATCAATGCCTCTAGAGAAAGTTCAAGGCGAAAAGAGCAAGCGGATATCTTTTCGCCCACATAAGGTGACACGTTCCCCATTAGAACCACAATGCTTCCCGTGAGAAGCTCTGGTTTGTGACGCGCTTGTGCCTAAACTTGTCCCAGATTGGAAAAGTTTTTACCATGGCACATATGTGTCATTTCATGTCAACATGCCAGGTTTCATGAATTTCTGACGAGTTACAGTAATTTAAAAACCAAGTTTCTCAATGTTTGTGGCCAACCCATACCCCGAGAGGTTTGAAGTTCATTCCCATTTCTTGCATGTGACGTAAAGATGCAACCATGGACACTTATATGCTTTTTCAACCCTTTTGTATGCACCGGACATGGTGGTTGTAGTTGAAATTTGAATTATGCTCATTAAATGCATATAGAACTCAATTAATCTATAAAAAGGCCGAACGAACCCTGAATAATTCCATATTATACCATGACTCTCATATTGGTCTATGTTTCCCCTAGAAAAAGTTCAAGGCGAGAAGAGGTAGAGGATGTCGTTTCGCCCACATAAGGTGACACATTCCCTATCAGAACTACAAACATTCCCGTGAGAAGTTCCGATTAGTAAGGGGCTTGTGCGAAAACTTGTCCGAAAATGGATAATTTTTTTACCATGGCACATATGTGCCATGTCATCACAACATGCCAAGTTTCATGCATTTCTGACGAGTTTTGGATTCACAGTAATTTAAAAACCAAGTTTCTCAATGTTTGTGACCGTGTCAAGCCCCGGAAATGTTAGAATTTCATTCCCATTTCTTGCATGGGACCTAACGATACAACCATGGACCCTTATATGATTTCTCAATCCATTTTCATGCACCAGACCATGTGATTGTAGTTAAAATTTGAATGATACACATTAAATGACTAGAAAACTTAATAAATGTAGAAATAATGCCGAACGAACCCTGAATAATTCCATATTTTAGCATGACACTACTATTGGTATATGATGCCTCTAGAGAAATTTCAAGGCGAGAAGAGCAAGAGGATGACTTTTCCCCCACATAAGGTGACACGTTCCCCGTCGGAACCACAATGCTTCCCGTGAGAAGCTCCGGTTTGTGACGGGCTTGTGCCAAAACTTGTCCCAAATTGGACAAGTTATTTTCCATGGCACATATGTGCCATTTCATGACAACATGCCAAGTTTCATGAATTTCGGACGAGTTACGGTGATTTAAAATCCAAGTTTCTCAATTTTTGTGGCCGAGCCAATCCCCGAGATGTTTGAAGTTCATTCCCATTTCTTGCATGTGACCTAAAGATGCAACCATGGACACTTGTATGCTTTTTCAACCCTTTTGTATGCACCGGACCTGGTGGTTGTAGTTGAAATTTTAATTATGCTCATTAAATGCATATAGAACACAATTAATCTATAAAAAGGTTGAACGAACCCTGAATAATTCCATATTATACCATGACATTCATATTGGTCTATGTTTCCTCTAGAAGAAGTTCAAGGCTAGAATAGGTAGCGGATGTCGTTTTGCCCACATAAGGTGACACATTCCCTATTAGAACTACAAAGCTTCGCATGAGAAGCTCCGATATGTAAGGGGCTTGTGCGAAAACTTGTCCCAAAATGGACAATTTTTTTACCATGGCACATATGTGCCAAGTCATCACAACATGCCAAGTTTCACACATTTCTGACGAGTTTTGGATTCATCGTAATTTAAAAACCAAGTTTCTCAATGTTTGCGACCGTGTCAAGACCCGGAGATGTTAGAATTTAATTCCCATTTCTTGCATGCGACCTAAAGATACAACCATGGACACTCATATGATTTCTCAACCCATTTTGATGCACCAGACCTTGTGATTGTAGCTTAAGTTTTAATGATACACATTAAATGCCTAGAAAACTCAATGGATGTAGTAATAATGCCAAACGAATCCTGAATAATTCTAGATTTGAGCATGACACTACTAGTGGTCTATGATGCCTCTAGAGAAAGTTCAAGGCGAGAAGAGCAAGCGGATGCCTTTTCGCCCACATAAGGTGACACGTTCCCCATCGGAACGACAATGCTTTCCATGAGAAGCTCTGGTTTGTGACGGGCTTGTGCCTAAACTTGTCCCAAATTGGAAAACTTTTTTACCATGGCACATATGTGCCATTTCATGACAACATGCCAAGTTTCATGAATTTCTGATGAGTTACAGTAATTTAAAAACCAAGTTTCTCAATGTTTGTGGCCAAGCCAAACCCCGAGATGTTTGAAGTTCATTCCCATTTCTTGCATGTGACCTAAAGATGCAGCCATGGACACTTATATGCTTTTTGAACCCTTTTGTATGCACCGGACCTGGTGGTTGTAGTTGAAATTTGAATTATGCTCATTAAATGCATATAGAACTCAATTAATCTATAAATAGGCCGAACGAATCCCGAATAATTCCATATTATACCATGACTCTCATATTGGCCTATGTTTCCTCTAGAAAAAGTTCAAGGCGAGAAGAGGTAGAGGATGTCGTTTCGCCCACAAAAGGTGACACATTCCCAACTAGAACTACAAACATTCCCGTGAGAAGATCCGATTAGTAAGGGGCTTGTGCGAAAACTTGTCCCAAAATGGACAATTTTTTTACCATGGCACATATGTGCCATGTCATCACAACATGCCAAGTTTCATGCATTTCTGACGAGTTTTGGATACACAGTAATTTAAAAACAAAGTTTCTCAATGTTTGTGATCGTGTGAAGACCCAGAGATGTTAGAATTTCATTCCCATTTCTTGCATGGGACCTGAAGATACCACCATGGACCCTTATATGATTTCTCAACCCATTTTGATGCACTAGACCATGTGATTGTAGTTAAAATTTGAATGATACGCATTAAATTACTAAAAAACTTAATAAATGTAGAAATAATGCTGAACGAACCCTGAATAATTCCCGATTTTAGCATGACACTACTATTGGTATATGATGCCTCTAGAGAAATTTCAAGGCGAGAAGAGCAAGAGGATGTCTTTTCCCCCACATAAGGTGACACGTTCCCCGTCGGAACCACAATGCTTTCCGTGAGAAGCTCCGGTTTGTGACGGGTTTGTGCCAAAACTTGTCCCAAATTGGACAAGTTTTTTACCATGGCACATACGTGCCATTTCATGACAACATGCCAATTTTCATGAATTTCTGACGAGTTACGATGATTTAAAAACCAAGTTTCTCAATTTTTGTGGCCGAGGCAAACCCCGAGATGTTTGAAGTTCATTCCCATTTCTTGCATGTGACCTAAAGATGCAACCATGGACACTTATATGCTTTTTCAACCCTTTTGTATGCACCGGACCTGATGGTTGTAGTTGAAATTTTAATTATGCTAATTAAATGCATATAGAACAAAATTAATCTATAAAAAGGCTTAACGAACCCCGAATAATTCCATATTATACCATGACATTCATATTGGTCCATGTTTCCTCTAGAAAAAGTTCAAGGCGAGAAGAGGTAGCGGATGTCGTTTCGCCCACATAAGGTGACACATTCCCTATTAGAACTACAAAGCTTCGCGTGAGAAGCTCCGATATGTAAGGGGCTTGTGCGAAAACTTGTCCCAAAATGGACAATTTTTTTACCATGGCACATATGTGCCATGTCATCACAACATGCCAAGTTTCACACATTTCTGATGAGTTTTGGATTCACAGTAATTTATAAACCTAGTATCTCAATGTTTGTGACCGTTTCAAGACCCGGAGATGTTGGAATTTCAATCCCATTTCTTGCATGGGACCTAAAGATACAACCATGGACATTTATATGATTTCCCAACCCATTTTAATGCACCGGACCTTGTGATTGTAGCTAAAATTTGAATGATACACATTAAAAGCCTAGAAAACTCAATGAATGTAGTAATAATGCCAAACGAATCCTGAATAATTCTAGATTTGACATGACACTACTATTGGTCTATGATGCCTCTTGAGAAAGATCAAGGCAAGAAGAGCAAGCGGATGTCTTTTCGCCCACATAAGGTGACACGTTCCCCATCAGAACAACAAGGCTTCCCGTGAGATGCTCTGGTTTGTGACGGGCTTGTGCCTAAACTTGTCCCAAATTGGAAAAGTTTTTTTACCATGGCACATATTGCCATTTCATGACAACATGCCAAGTTCCATGAATTTCTGACGACTTACAGTAATTTAAAAACCAAGTTTCTCAATGTCTGTGGCCAAGCCAAATCCCGAGATGTTTGAAGTTCATTCCCATTTCTTGCATGTGACCTAAAGATGCAGCCATGGACACTTATATGCTTTTTCTACCCTTTTGTATGCATCGGACCTGGTGGTTGTAGTTGAAATTTGAATTATGCTCATTAAATGCATATAGAACTCAATTAATCTATAAAAAGGCCGAATGAACCCTGAATAATTCCATATTATACCATGACTCTCATATTGGTCTATGTTTCCTCTAGAAAACTTTCAAGGCGAGAAGAGGTAGAGCATGTCGTTTCGCCCACATAAGGTGTCACATTCCCCATTAGAACTACAAACATTCCCGTGAGAAGATCAGATTAGTAAGGGGCTTGTGCGAAAACTTGTCCCAAAATGGACAATTTTTTTACCATGTCACATATGTGCCATGTCATCACAACATGCCAAGCTTCATGCATTTCTGACGAGTTTTGGATACACAGTAATTTAAAAACCAAGTTTCTCAATGTTTCTGACCGTGTCAAGACCCGGAGACGTTAGAATTTCATTCCCATTTCTTCCATGGGACCTAAAGATACAACCATGGACACTTATATGATTTCTCAACCCATTTTGATGCACCGGACCTTGTGATTGTAGCTAAAATTTGAATGATACACATTAAATGCCTAGAAAACTCAATGAATGTAGTAATAATGCCAAACGAATCCTGAATAATTCTTGATTTGAGCATGACACTACTATTGGTCTATGATGCCTCTAGAAAAAGTTCAAGGCGAGAAGAGCAAGCGGATGTCTTTTCGCCCACATAAGGTGACACGTTCCCCATCGGAAGAACAATGCTTCCCATGAGAAGCTCTGGTTTGTGACGGGCTTGTGCCTAAACTTGTCCCAAATTGGAAAAGTTTTTTACCATGGCACATATGTACCATTTCATGACAACATGCCAAGTTCCATGAATTTCTGACGAGTCACAGTAATTTAAAAACCAAGTTTCTCAATGTCTGTGGCCAAGCCAAACCCCGAGATGTTTGAAGTTCATTCCCATTTCTTGCATGTGACCTAAAGATGCAACCATGGACACTTATATGCTTTTTCAACCCTTTTGTATGCACCGGACCTGGTGGTTGTAGTTGAAATTTGAATTATGCTCATTAAATGCATATAGAACACAATTAATCTATAAAAAGGTTGAACGAACCCTGAATAATTCCATATTATACCATGACACTCATATTGGTCTATGTTTCCTCTAGAAAAAGTTCAAGGCGAGAAGAGGTAGTGGATGTCGTTTCGCCCACATAAGGTGACACCTTCCCTACTAGAACTACAAAGCTTCGCGTGAGAAGCTCCGATATGTAAGGGGATTGTGTGAAAACTTGTCCCAAAATGGCCAATTTTTTTACCATGCCACATATGTGCCATGTCATCACAATATGCCAAGTTTCACACATTTCTGACGAGTTTTGGTTTCACAGTATTTTAAAAACCAAGTTTCTCAATGTTTGTGACCGTGTCAAGACCCGGAGATGTTAGAATTTCATTCCCATTTCTTCCATGGGACCTAAAGATACAACCATGGACATTTATATGATTTCTCAACCCATTTTGATGCACCGGACCTTGTGATTGTAGCTAAAATTTGAATGATACATATTAAATGCCTAGAAAACTCAATGAATGTAGTAATAATGCTAAACGAATCCTAAATAATTCTAGATTTGAGCAAGACAGTACTATTGGTCTATGATCCCTCTAGAGAAAGTTCAAGGCGAGAAGAGCAAGCGGATGTCTTTTCGCCCACATAAGGTGACACGTTCCCCATCGGAATAGAGATGCTTACCGTGAGAATCTCTGGTTTGTGACGGGCTCGTGCCAAAACTTGTCCCAAATTGGAATTTTTTTTTACCATGGCACATATGTGCCATTTCATGACAACATGCCAAGTTTCATGAATTTCTGACGAGTTACAGTAATTTGAAAACCAAGTTTCTCAATGTTTGTGGCCGAGCCAAACCCCGAGATGTTTGAAGTTCATTCCCATTTCTTGCATGTGACCTAAAGATGCAGCCATGGACACTCATATGCTTTTTGCACCCTTTTGTATGCACCGGACCTGGTGGTTGTAGTTGAAATTTGAATTATACTCAATAAATGCATATAGAAGTCAATAAATCTATAAAAAGGCCGAACGAACCCTGAATAATTCCATATTATACCATGACTCTCATATTGGTCTATGTTTCCTCTAGAAAAAGTTCAAGGCGAGAAGAGGTAGCGGATGTCGTTTCGCCCACATAAGGTGACACATTCCCTATCAGAACTGCAAACATTCCCGTGAGAAGTTCCGATTTGTAAGGGGCTTGTGAGAAAACTTGTCCCAAAATGGACTATTTTTTCCATGGCACATATGTGCCATGTCATCACAGCATGCCAAGTTTCATGCATTTCTGACAAGTTTTGGATTCACAGTAATTTAAAAACCAAGTTTCTCAATGTTTGTGACCGTATCAAGACCCGGAGATGTTAGAATTTCATTCCCATTTCTTGCATGGGACCTAAAGATACAACCATGGACACTTATATGATTTCTCAACCCATTTTGAAGCACCTGACCTTGTGATTGTAGTCAAAATTTGAAAGATACACATTAAATGCCTAGAAAACTCAGTGAATGTAGAAATAATGCCAAACGAACCCTGAATAATTCCAGATTTTAGCATGACACTACTATTGATCTATGATGCCTCTAGAGAAAGTTCAAGCCGAGAAGAGCAAGCGGATGTCTTTTCGCCCACATAAGGTGACACGTTCCCCATCGGAACCACAACGCTTCCCGTGACAAGCTCTGGTTTGTGACGGGCTTGTGCCAAAACTTGTCCCAAATTGGAAAAGTTTTTTACCATGGCACATATGTGCCATTTCATGACAACATGCCAAGTTTCATGAATTTCTGATGAGTTACAGTAATTTAAAAACCAAGTTTCTCAATGTTTGTGGTCGAGCCAAACCCCGAGATGTTTGAACTTCATTCCCATTTCTTGCATGTGACCTAAAAATGCAGCCATGGACACTTATATGCTTTTTCAACCCTTTTGTATGCACCGGACCTGGTGGTTGTAGTTGAAATTTGAATTATTTTCATCAAATGCATATAGAACTCAATTAATCTATAAAAAGGCCGAACAAACCTGAATAAATCCATATTATACCATGACTCTCATATTGGTCTATGTTTCCTCTAGAAAAAGTTCAAGGCGAGAAGAGGTAGCGGATGTCGTTTCGCCCACATAAGGTGACACATTCCCAATCAGAACTACAAACATTCCCGTGAGAAGTTCCGATTTGTAAGGGGCTTGTGCGAAAACTTGTCCCAAAATGGACATTCTTTTACCATGACACATATGTGCCATGTCATCACAACATGCCATGTTTCATGCATTTATGACGAGTTTTGGATTCACAGTAATTTAAAAACCAAGTTTCTCAATGTTTGTGACCGTGACAAGACCCGGAGATGTTATACTTTCATTCCCATTTCTTGCATGGGATCTAAAGATACAACCATGGACCCTTATATGATTTCTCAACCCATTTTGATGCACCAGACCATGTGATTGTAGTTAAAATTTGAATGATACACATTAAATGACTAGAAAACTCAATAAATGTAGAAATAATGCCGAACGAACCCTGAATAATCCAGATTTTAGCATGACACTACTATTGGCATATGATGCCTCTAGAGAAATTTCAAGGCGGGGATGTCTTTTCGCGCGCATAAGGTGACACGTTCCCCATTGGAACCACAGTGCATCCCGTGAGAAGCTCCGGTTTGTGACGGGCTTGTGCCAAAACTTGTCCCAAATTGGACAAGTTTTTTACCATGGCACATATGTGCCATTAAATGACAACATGCCAAGTTTAGTAATTTTAAAACCAAGTTTCTCAATGTTTGTGGCCGAGCCAAACCCCGAGACGTTTGAAGTTCATTCCCATTTCTTGCATGTGACCTAAAGATGCAACCATGGACACTTATATACTTTTTCAACCCTTTTGTTTGAACCGGACCTGGTGGTTGTAGTTGAAATTTGAATTATGCTCATTAAATGCATATAGAACTCAATTAATCTATAAAAAGGCTGAACGAACCCTGAATAATCCATATTATACCATGACACTCATTTGGTCTATGTTTCCTCTAGAAAAAGTTCAAGGCGAGAAGAGGTAGCGGATGTCGTTTAGCCCACTTAAGGTGACACATTCCCTATTAGAACTACAAAGCTTTGTGTGAGAAGCTCCGATATGTAAGGGGCTTGTGCGAAAACATGTCCCAAAATGGACAATTTTTTTACCATGGCACATATGTGCCATGTCACCACAACAAGCCAAGTTTCATGCATTTCTGACGAGTTTTGGATTCATAGTAATTTAAAAACAAAGTTTCTCAATGTTTGTGACCGTTTCAAGACCCGGAGATGTTAGAATTTCATTCCAATTTCTTGCATGGTACCTAAAGATACAACCATGGACACTTATATGATTTCTCAACCCATTTGGAAGCACCTGACCTTGTGATTGTAGTTAAAATTTGAAAGATACACATTAAATGCCTAGAAAACTCAGTGAATGTAGAAATAATGCCAAACGAACCCTGAATAAGTCCAGATTTTAGCATGACACTACTATTGGTCTATGATGCCTCTAGAGATAGTTCAAGCCGAGAATAGCAAGCGGATGTCTTTTCGCCCACATAAGGTGACACGTTCCCCATCGGAACCACAACGCTTCCCGTGACAAGCTCTGGTTCGTGACGTGCTTCTGCCAAAACTGGTCTCAAATTGGAAAAGTTTTTGACCATGGCACATATGTGCCATTTCATGACAACATGCCATGTTTCATGAATTTCTGACGAGTTACAGTAATTTAAAAACCAAGTTTCTCAATGTTTGTGGTCGAGCCAAACCCCGAGATGTTTGAAATTCATTCCCATTTCTTGCATGTGACCTAAAAATGCAGCCACGGACACTTATATGCTTTTTCAACCCTTTTGTATGCACCGGACCTGGTGGTTGTAGTTGAAATTTGAATTATGCTCATCAAATGCATATAGAACTCAATTAATCTATAAAAAGGCCGAACGAACCCTGAATAAATCCATATTATATCATGACTCTCATATTGGTCTATGTTTCCTCTAGAAAAAATTCAAGGCGAGAAGAGGTAGCGGATGTCGTTTCGCCCACATAAGGTGACACATTCCCTATCAGAACTACAAACATTCCCGTGAGAAGTTCCGATTTGTAAGGGGCTTGTGCGAAAACTTGTCCCAAAATGGACATTTTTTTACCACGGCACATATGTGCCATGTCATCACAACATGCCAAGTTTCATGCATTTATGACGAGTTTTGTATTCACAGTAATTTAAAAACCAAGTTTCTCAATATTTGTGACCGTGTCAAGACCCGGAGATGTTAGAATTTCATTCCCATTTCTTGCATGCGACCTAAAGATACAACCATGGACCCTTATATGATTTCTCAACCCATTTTGATGCACCAGACCATGTGATTGTAGTTAAAATTTGAATGATACACATTAAATGACGAGAAAACTCAATAAATGTAGAAATAATGCCGAACGAACCCTGAATAATTCTAGATTTTAGCATGACACTACTATTGGTATATGATGCCTCTAGAGAAATTTCAAGGCGAGGATGTCTTTTCGCCCGCATAAGGTGACACGTTCCCCATCGGAACCACAGTGCTTCCTGTGAGAAGCTCCGGTTTGTGACGGGCTTGTGCCAAAACTTGTCCCAAATTGGACAAGTTTTTTACCATGCCACATATGTGCCATTTCATGACAACATGCCAAGTTTAGTAATTTTAAAACCAAGTTTCTCAACGTTTGTGGCCGAGCCAAACCCTGAGATGTTTCAAGTTCATTCCCATTTCTTGCATGTGACCTAAAGATGCAACCATGGACACTTATATACTTTTTCAACCCTTTTGTATGCACCGGACCTGGTGGTTGTAGTTGAAATTTGAATTCTGCTCATTAAATGCATATAGAACTTAATTAATCTATAAAAAGACTGAACGAACCCTGAATAATCCATATTATACCATGACACTCATTTGGTCTATGTTTCCTCTAGAAAAAGTTCAAGGCGAGAAGAGGTAGCGGATGTCGTTTCGCCCACTTAAGGTGACACATTCCCTATTAGAACTACAAAGCTTTGTGTGAGAGGCTCTGATATGTAAGGGGCTTGTGCGAAAACATGTCCCAAAATGGACAATTTTTTTACCATGGCACATATGTGCCATGTCACCACAACAAGCCAAGTTTCATGCATTTCTGACAAGTTTTGGATTCACAGTAATTTAAAAACCAAGTTTCTCAATGTTTGTGACCGTGTCAAGACCCGGAGATGTTAGAATTTCATTCCCATTTCTTGCATGGTACCTAAAGATACAACCATGGACACTTATATGATTTCTCAACCAATTTTGAAGCACCTGTTCTTGTGATTATAGTTAAAATTTGAAAGATACACATTAAATGCCTAGAAAACTCAGTGAATGTAGAAATAATGCCAAACGAACCCTGAATAATTCCAGATTTTAGCATGACACTACTATTGGTCTATGATGCCTCTAGAGAAAGTTCAAGCCGAGAAGAGCAAGCGGATGTCTTTTCGCCCACATAAGGTGACACGTTCCCCATCGGAACCACAACGCTTCCCGTGACAAGCTCTGGTTTGTGACGGGCTTGTGACAAAACTTTTCCCAAATTGGAAACGTTTTTTACCATGGCACATATGTACCATTTCATGACAACATGCCAAGTTTCATGAATTTCTGACGTGTTACAGTAATTTAAAAACCAAGTTTCTCAATGTTTGTGGTCGAGCTAAACCCCAAGATGTTTGAAGTTCATTCCCATTTCTTGCATGTGACCTAAAAATGCAGCCATGGACACTTATATGCTTTTTCAACCCTTTTGTATGCACCGGACCTGGTGGTTGTAGTTGAAATTTGAATTATGCTCATCAAATGCATATAGAACTCAATTAATCTATAAAAAGGCCGAACGAACCCTGAATAATCCATATTATACCATGACACTCATTTGGTCTATGTTTCCTCTAGAAAAAGTTCAAGGCGAGAAGTGGTAGCGGATGTCGTTTCGCCCACATAAGGTGACACGTTCCCTATTAGAACTACAAAGCTTTGTGTGAGAAGCTCCGATATGTAAGGTGCTTGTGCGAAAACATGTCCCAAGATGGACAATTTTTTTACCATGGCACATATGTGCCATGTCACCAGAACAAGCCAAGTTTCGTGCATTTCTGACGAGTTTTGGATTCACAGTAATTTAAAAACCAAGTTTCTCAATGTTTGTGACCGTGTCAAGACCCGGAGATGTTAGAATTTCATTCCCATTTCTTGCATGGTACCTAAAGATACAACCATGGACACTTATATGATTTCTCAACCCATTTTGATGCACCGGACCTTGTGATTGTAGCTAAAATTTGAATGATACACATTAAATGCCTAGAAAACTCAATGAATGTAGTAATAATGCCAAACGAACCCTGAATAATTCTAGATTTGAGCATGACACTACTATTGGTCTATGATGCCTCTACAGAAAGTTCAAGGTGAGCAGAGCAAGCGGATGTCTTTTCGCCCACATAAGGTGACACGTTCCCCATCGGAACCACAATGCTTCGCGTGAGAAGCTCTGGTTTGTGACGGGCTTGTGCCAAAACTTGTCCAAAATTGCAAAAGTTTTTTGCCATGGCACATATGTGCCATTTCATGACAACATGCCAAGTTTCATGAATTTCTGATGGGTTATAGTAATTTAAAAACCAAGTTTCTCAATGTTTGTGACCGTGTAAAGACCCGGAGATGCTAGAATTTCATTCCCATTTCTTGCATGGGACCTAAAGATACAACCATGGACACATAAATGATTTGCCAACCCATTTTGATGCACGAGACCTTGTGATTGTAGTTAAAATTTGAATGATACACATTAAATGCCTAGAAAACTCAATAAATGTGGAAATAATACCAAATGAACCCTGAATAATTCCAGATTTTAGCATGACACTACTATTGGTCTATGATGCCTCTAGAGAAATTTCAAGGCGAGAAGAGCAAGAGGATTTCTATTCTCCCACATAAGGTGACACGTTCCCCATCGGAACCACAATGCTTCCCGTGAGAAGTTCTGGTTTGTGATGGGCTTGTGCCAAAACTTGTCCCAAATGGGACAAGTTTTTACCATGGCACATATGTGCCATTTCATGACAACATGCCAAGTTTCATGAATTTCTCACGAGTTACAGTAATTTAAAAACCAAGTTTCTCAATATTTGTGGACGAGCCAAACCCCGAGATGTTTGAAGTTCATTCCATTTCTTGCATGTGACCTAAAGATGCAGACATGGACAGATATATGCTTTTTCAATCCTTTTGTACGCACCGGACCTGGTGGTTGTAGTTGAAATTTGAATTATGCTCATTAAATGCATATAGAACTCAATTAATCTATAAAAAGGCTGAACGAACCCTGCATAATTCCATATTATACCATGACACTCATATTTGTCTATGTTTCCTCTAGAAAAAGTTCAAGGCGAGAACAGGTAGCGGATGTCGTTTCGCCCACATAAGCTGACACATTCCCTATCAGAACTACAAAGATTCCCGTGAGAAGCTCCCGTTTGTAAGGGGCTTCTACGAAAACTTGTCCCAAAATGGACATTTTTTACCATGGCACATATGTGCCATGTCATCACGACATGCCAAGTTTCATGAATTTCTGACGAGTTTTGGATTCACAGTAATTTAAAAACCAAGTTTCTCAATGTTTGTGACCGTGTCAAGACCCAGAGAAGTTAGAGTTTCATTCCCATTTCTTGCATGGGACCTAAAGGTACAACCATGGACACGTATGTGATCGTTCAACCCATTTTGATGCACCAGACCTTGTGATTGTAGTTAAAATTTGAATGATACACATAAAATGCCTAGAAAACTCTATGAATGTATAAATAATGCCAAATGAAACCTGAATTATTCCATATTTTAGCATGACACTACTATTTCTCTATGATACCTCTAGAGAAAGTTCAAGGCAAGAAGAGCAAGCAGATGTCTTTTCGACCAAATAAGGTGACACGTTCCCCATTGGAACCACAAAGCTTCCCATGAGAAGCTGCGGTTTGTGAGGGGCTTGTGCTAAAACTTGTCCCAAATTTGACATGTTTTTTTTTACCATGGCGCATATGTGCCATTTCATGACTACATCCCAAGTCTCATAAATGTATAACGAGTTTTGGATTTATAGTAATTTAAAAACCTAGTTTGTCAATGTTTGTGGCCGAGCCAAACCTCAAGATGTTTGAATTTCATTACCATTTCTTGCATCGGACCTAAAGATGCAGCCATGGACACTTATATGATTTTTCAACACATTTTGATGCACCAGACCTTGTGATTTTAGTTCAAATTTGTATTCCACAAATTAAATGCCTAGAAACTCAATTAATGTATAAAAATGCCAAACGAACTTTGAATAATTCCACATTTTAGCATGACACTACTATTAGTCTATGATGCCTCTAGAAAAAGTTCAAGGCGAGAAGAGGAAACGGATGTCGTTTCACCCACATAAGGTGACACATTCCCTGTAGGAACCAGGGCTTCCCGTGAGAAGGTCCGGTTTGAACGGGGCTTGTGTCAAAAACTTGTCCCAAATTGGACATTTTTTCTACCACAACACATGAGTGCCATGTCATGACAACATGACAAGTTTCATGAATTCTGAAGAGTTTTGGATTCTCAACAATTTAAAAACCAAAGTTCTCAATGTTTGTGGCCGAGCCAAGGCCCCGAGATGTTTGAAATTCATTCCCATTTGTTGCATGTGACCTAAAGATGCAGCCATGGACACTTATATGTTTTTTCAAATCATCTTGATGCACCGGACCTTGTGATTGTAATTCAGATTTGAATTATACACATTAAGTGCCTAGAAAACTCAATTAATGTATAAAAAATGCCGAACGAACCCTGAATAATTTCATATTTTAGCACGACACTACTATTGGTCTGGGTTCACTGTAGATAAATTTTATTGCAACCCAAACATTGTCCTTTGCCGTAGTAACCTCATTTTTTGTTTTAATAACAATATGAAAATCAACTATATCACAAACATTTCATGATCATGAATCGTGTGTGATGCAGTAGAAAATATCTTGGGCCAATCCTCATTGAGGCTTAGGCCGAAAGATTCGTCTGCAACTGTCCACCACCAGCGAGTTAACTGCACTGGCTCCCCAAGACCATTTTACTGTTCAATCATCACCAGTGAAAGATGGGGACGTGGATCCCCATCGTGAGGGAAACTTCGGCAACCCACTCCGGCCCGAGCGTGACCGCATCAGCCATGAGCGCACTCACAACATGCATGAGCGCGACAGCTATTGCCGAAAGGGTGGATGGAGCAACCAAAATGGCATCTGTTGTAGCTGAGAGGGCGGCAACAATAACCGCGACCGGGATAGCTAATGGCAAGAATGACACAGCAGTTGTCAGTTACTCGGCGTTCACTGACGCAACACCTTCCCCATACCCCTCTCCCTCCACCCCTTCCTCATCCATCCCACATGCCCCGATCACTGACGCAACACCTTCCGCCAAAATCACCGCCCCATCCCCCAAATAATTGCCGCTGAAAGACATGGTGCACGTAGTATAGCCAAGATTTCAAGGAGCATCTGGCAGCGGAGAAGCAAATCACAGCCACACGCGTGGATGAGAACGCGATGGCGGCCATGCATGCCGACCCCCAGGTCTTGGAGCAGCACCTCACCGTCCATGCTTCGCGTGCAGACGCCGCCACGAGTCTGGCCGTTTTAAACAACAGCTCGTGGTGTTTTCTCGAGGGCTCCGCTGGTCCCTGCGACGAAAACTACAAGTTGTTTTCTTAGTGTGCCTGTGCTTTCCTCAGCTCCAGAGCTGGCAGGTTGGTGCCCGAACTGGCTCTGGCCACTGACCACTACGAGGAGGGCACCCACGATGTGGAGGCCTCGCCCTCTTCCAAGCCCATCTTTATCTATATCTCCGACGATGAGGAATAGCTTTTGTTTAGCTTAATTACTAATGGCCTATGCTCAGCTTGCTACGCCAGTTAACCATGTTTGGTTTACCTCTTGCATGTGCTTCTCCTAGCTTTCCTTAAGAAATTCTAGTGAAATATCCAATGTATTGCTACTATGCAATCTGACCTTCTAGTATGTTCTATTGTGCAATGTGATGCTCACTTAACTATTTGGTTCATTTGTTGTGGTGATCATTTAACCATTTGGTTCAATTCTGCAATGTGATGTTCGATTGTTGTTGGTACAATTTTGTATTGTTATGCATGTGAGAAGTTAATAGAATTTAGATGTACTAAATACATGCGAAACATACAATTGATATATTTCATACTTCTTAGCACTCTTGGCTTTTCCATGTTGTTCGAATTAATATGTTGGATTTGCAATGCGTTTGTTTTTCATTAACATATTTTACTGATAGCACACCAAATCTCACTTATAACATGATCATATCTATCCTAAATACATTGTAGGGGAAACAATGTGAGACACTAAAGTTTATCATCGAGGTTTGCACCTTCATGATCCTTTGGCTAATAGCCCATTATTGTGTAATTGCATGAACCATTCTAATAATTAGGTTTCTAGTAATTTGGACTTGCACATGTAGGCCCTGCTGTAAGAGGTTTATACCCACTGTTCGACCCATTTTGCGTGTGGGAAAAGGAGGTGTCCATGAATATTAGTCAAATCAAGAAACTCAGAAAGATTGTTAAGATAAGGAAATTAGCAATGAACAACAACAAGATGTTTATCTGCATAATGAAGAAGACATCAGTCAACTATAGAATGGTACTATCTCTTTTACCTCATGTTTTCCCTTCGTGCCATTTCAAGTTTTAGAAAAGATATTTATGCATAAAAATTTTCCAGTCCTTTCCAAAGTAGTTCATCGATGATTATGTCTCAAACCATCTATATGGTCAAGAGGCGAGGAACGTATTCATACAACACCAACCGTATAACTTGAAGTCTTCCTCAACAGGATGAAGGATGGACACGCTGTAACAGCCTGAGACTGACGCTCTAGAAGATTCCCGTTTATTTCCATTGTCATCGTGTGATTCGTTTGTCTGTCGCATTCATCATCGCATCATTCGCATCATCCGCATTGCATCAACACTTCATTGTCGTCATTTTACAAAACTTGCATCCATTCGTAGTTGCCGGTTCTCTCTATTCATGTCGTTAACCGTTTTGAAACCAACCACACAGTCACGCGCCCGCGGCATCTTTAAAATATTGTTTTCAAAAGTGCGTATAAAATATTCTCGGATTGGGTAGAAACTTGGTGTGCGGTCTTGTTATATTGTAGGTAAACCGCATGCCAAATTTCGTCGCAATCAGAGGTCGTTTGATACCCGAGCGGTCGACCGCAGTGACACTGTCATCGGTGTAATTGTCGGATGTTTAAGGTGTTTTAAAAACTCTATCACGGGCTGCCACTTCCCTATCTTCTTGGCCCAACCACTCTACACAACCCACAATAGCCCAACTAGCCTTCCTCCGGTCTGCACCGTTCGATCGCGATCCGACGATGGAAAAACGGAGCAACCCCCCCCCCCCCCTAACCAAATTCCTGCCTATAAAAGAGGGTCCTCCCATGCCAAAAATGGTCACAAAACCCTAGCCTAACCCTCCCCTAACCTCTAGCCGCCGCCACTTGTCCCTGCCTTGAAAACCGCACCGGCCAACCACCCATCGCCGCCACTTGGCGCGTCGCAGCTTGCTGGGCCGCCACCTGACCCGCCGTCACCCGCTAGGGCCCGGATCAGGCGCCGCCGCAGCAAGGCCCGAACCGTCCTGCATCCTGTGACTTCCCTCCCGTCGCGCCACCAGGGAGTTTCCCCTCGCGTCCCGCCGCCGGAGACCCCGCCGCCGGCGACCTCCTCGTCGGATCTCCATCAGCCCGCAGTTGCCGAGCGCCGCGAGCCCCGCCGCCTCGCTTCCGTCGACCTGCCTTCGCCTCCCGAGCTGTTCCGGCCTCCCCTCGCCTCCTCCTCGCAGTGCCATGGCCGGCCCTGAGCTCGGCACGCCGCGGGGGAGCTCGCTGCTGCCGTCACCGGCAGCGTCCGCCTCCCCGCCGGCGGATCTAATAAGGGCGGCCCCATATACGGCCACCGCGAGCGCGCCCCGCCAGTACCCCGCCGCCCGCCGCCGGAGACCACTGCCATGGCCTCGGCCTCCGCCTCCTCATGTTTTGTAGTGTGACATGTCTAGTTGTTGTTAGTGTCCTTGCCATGCCCATAGATGATTGTAATGCTACGATTATTGCCATGACAACATTCCTAGTCAAACTGCAGTTTTGGGAGTTAGTTAAATTTTCACTAAGTCTGAAACTGTTATTTTGTTGCCATGTTGCCATGTGATTTGCTAGTGTTCTAGGGGTCTTTTGTGGTTTCTCCCAAGAAGTCATTTGTTAAGCATGTTGTTGTCTACCAGGTTGTACCATTTGTTGCCATGTATAGGATTTGCATCATAGTTATTTGTGTTGTCCAATATGCCAATCTGTTAAAAACTGCTGGTCTTGTCTACTCTAATTTTCACTAAGTCTGAGAATCTGGTTAATTCAGAATGCCATGTTGTGTTGATGTTTGCCATGAATCTATGCATAATTTGATGTTTCCATAATGGAATGAATTGTAGTGCATCATGTCCTCTACTATGTTGTTAAGTTTCATGCCAATATATGACCTGTAGCATATAGTTTTGCTGCTGCCAATATGCCTCCGTGATAAAACTGCTCTGTCTAAAAAACCGTTATTTTCACTAAGTCCTAATCTGTTATATTTTGTTGCTGTCTTGTGAGCTTATTTCCTAGTGATCCATGCTTCTACTCAATTCGCTGTGATGATATGAATTGTTGTGCATCATGTAGGCTACAGCCTCATGTCTTGTTTGAGCATTTTAGGATCTTGTCGCTTATAGTTTTCATGTGTGCAAAATGCCATGTCGCTGTTTTGGGCAGATTATATCTATAACTTGTGTTGCTTGTTGTTGTTGAACCGTAGCTCCGACCTAAACATGTTGCACATGAAACTTGCTTAGAATCTCATGTAGTTTCATAATATCTTGTTGCATCCATGATTTAACATGTTTATGGTTGTTGTTTGCATGCATTTTGCATTCATGACATATTCATCTTGTGTTGGTCATATCTTTTAGACTATAGCTCTGTTTTATATGTTCTATATATGTAAATCGATTAGAATGACGCATAGCATCACATGGTCCTCTTTATTTTGATTTTTAATATATGTATAACATGGTTAGTTCAGATCTGGACCAATTTTCAAATTTGCATATGAGGTCGCTTCGGAAATACTATAAGTTATTTCTGACCTCATTTAAGATGCCTAGATAGTGTAGTTTCATTATGCTTCACCTCTTGCCATGTTTAATAACATTTAATATTGTCGTGTACCTAACGAGAGTGAACTAAGTAATTCGAATGTGGAGTTTCGTCAATATACAACTCGATGCATATTGAGCTTCCCTTAATGTGTAGTATTTGATTGTTGTGATTGCCATGCCTTGCATAATTAAAACGGAGATGCATCATATTTGTTTGCGCATCATGTCTTGCATATGTTGTGGTGTTTATCATGTGTTGATTGTTGTTTATGAATTGCTTCTTCTCGATAGAGTTGCGAAAGCGTTCGGAGTGTGAGGATTCGTTCGACTACGTTGGTTCGTCTTCTTCATGGACTCGATCTTCTTCCAAGCGGGATCTCAGGCAAGATGACCATTTCCTTGGATAACACTACTATCATTGCCTTGCTAGTTGTCTCGTTTCTATCGCTGTGTCTCGCTACCTACCACTTGTACGTCAAGCCTCCCAAAATGCCATGATAAGCCTCTAACCCTCCACATCCCAGAAACTATTGTTTGGCTACGTTACCGCTTGCTCAGCCCTTATTAGAGCGTTGCTAGTTGCAGGTGCAAAGGGTTTCCATGTGCCTACATGGATGTTTTTTTTGAGTTATCACAATATTATTGCTATTTAATTTAATGCACATATATACTTGGTCAAAGGTGGAAGGCTTGGCCTTTTGCTTGGTGTTTTGTTCCACTTTATTCGCCCTAGTTACTTGTGTACCGGTGCTATGTTCCATATTGAGCGCTCCTAACATGCTCAAGGTTGGTATGGGGACCCCCTTGATTTTCATTTTGGGATAAAACTCGTCTGGCAAGGCCCAACATTGGTTTTACCATTTGCCTAATAACTAATAAAATTGCATAGGGATACGCCAGCACTCACGGATAATTAATCAACAAACCGGGCCAGTGCTCCTCATGAGTGTTGGTCCACCTACCTAGCAGTCGGCGGTGCCACCTCGGGGTAACTCAAGGCATTTTCAGGCTACCGTCCACTTCGCATCGACGGATGATGCCCGTAGATAGAGAGCGTGCGGCTCTAGATGCGGATCTGGCTCACCGGAAGGCCTTGCTGGATTTGTTTTACCTTTCTCGAACGTCTTGTGCGCGGAATTCCAAGGATACTTTGGGCTATCTCGAGGTTGAGATTTTCCAACGGAATCTCCAAGGAGATCACGGGTTTCGTGGTTGAGGTTATTCCCGCTGTTTGTGGTTAGTTTGTGATGGATGAGTTGGAGCACCCCTATAGGGTTAAATCTTTCATGAGAGCCATGCCCACGGTTATGTGGCAACTTGGTATATTTTATTTAACACCCGGTCATAGCAAACTTAGAGTAAACTCAAATAAAATACACCAATGATACGTCTCCAACGTATCTATAAGTTTTGCTTGTTCCATGCTGTTATATTATCATTCTTGGATGTTTTACAATCATTTTATAACAACTTTACATCATTTTTTGGGACTAACCTATTGACATAGTGCCAAAGTGCCAGTTGCTGTTTTTGCTTGTTTTTTACTTCGCAGAAAATCAATACCAAACGGAGTCCAATCGCGACGAAACTTTTTGGAGTTTTTTTCTGGACCAGGAGACACCCAGTGTGCCAAAGAAGAGCCAGGAAGGTGGGCTGTGGGGAGCACAACCCACCAGGGCGCGCCAGGGGGTCCCCGGCGCGCCCTGATGGGTTGTTCCCTCCACGGGGCCCCTCCGCACCGCCTCTGATGCCTATAAATTCCCAAATATTCCAAAAACAATAGGGGAGTCGATGAAACACAATTCCAGCCGCCGCAAGTTCCAGAACCTCGAGATCCAATCTAAACACCATCACAGAGGGGTTCATCTTACTCATAGGTGCCTCTCCGATGATGCGTGAGTAGTCCACCATAGACCTACGGGTCCGTAGGCAGTAGATAGATGGGATCCGATGAATTTTGAGTTCATGATCAGTTTCTATCCATGAATATTATTTGAGTCTTCTTTGATCTCTTATATGCATGATTACTTATAGCCTCGTATTTCTTCTCCGAATATTTGGTCTAGTTAGGCCGAATAGATCGATTTTTCTTGCCATGGGAAGAGGTGCTTTGTGATTGGTTCGATCTTGCGGTGTTCTTTCCCAGTGACAGAAGGGGCAGCAAGACACGCATGTATCGTTGCTATTAAGGATAACAAGATGGGATCTATTCGTACATGAATAGATCTTGTCTACATCATGTCATCGTTCTTATTGCATTACTCCATTTTCCCATGAACTTAATACACTAGATGCATGCTGGATAGCGGTCGATGTGTTGAGTAATAGAGGTAGATGCAGGCAGGAGTCGGTCTATCTATCTTGGACGTGATGCCTATATAATGATCATCGCCTTGGATATCGTCATGACTATTCAATTTTCTATCAATTGCCCAACAGTAATTGGTTCACCCACCGTGCGCTATACTCATGAGAGGAGCCACTAGTGAACCCTACGGCCCCTGGGTCTACTTTTCCATCATATTGCTTTCCGATCTATCTTTTTCACTCTTTGTTTTCAGATCTACAAAACCAAAAACCCAAAAATATATTGCTGCATATTTACTCATTTTATTTGTGTTCTTGAGAGATCTATCTCTCCTATCTATCACTACCTAATCTATCTTATTACCGAAGAGAGATTGACAACCTCTCTTTCGCGTCGGGTTGCAAGTATTTGTTGTTTGTGTGCAGGTGCTGCTTATTGGGGTTGGTGATCCTCCTACTGGTTCAATAACCTTGGTTTCATAACTGAGGGAAATACATACCGTCGCTGTGGTGCATCATCCCTTCCTCTTTGGGGAAATACCGATGCAGTCTCAAGCCACGTCAAAGAAATTTCTGGCGCCATTGCCGGGGAGGAAGCGGTCTCTTCTATGTGCCTATCGTAGGCGCCGATGGGACTCCACCATCATCTACCAGGTTCCTAATCACAAATCTCATCTCCTTGCAATTACTTGATTTGCCATTTGCCTCTCGTTTTCCTCTCCCCCACTTCACCAATTTGCCATTTTATTCGCCCTCTTTTTCATTCGCCCTTTTTCTTACCGGATCTCTTCCTTGCTTGCTATCTTGTTTGCGTAGTCACGATGACTCAAGAGAACACCAAGTTGTGTGATTTTTCCAATACTAATAACAATGATTTTATTAGTATGCCTATTGCTCCTCCCGCCACTAGTGCGGAGTCTAGTGATATTAATGCCGCTTTGTTGAATCTTGTCATGAAAGATCAATTTTCCGGTAATCCTAATGAGGATGTCGCATCCCATCTAAACATGTTTGTAGAATTATGTGATATGCAAAAGAAAAAATATGTGGACAATGATATTGTGAAGCTTAAACTATTTCCTTTTTCCTTGCGGGATCGTGCAAAAATTTGGTTTTCCTCTTTGCCTCGCAATAGTATCGATTCTTGGAATAAGTGCAAGGATACTTTGGGTGAAGCTACTAAATTGCTAGATAATATCATGGCTAATTATTCTCAATGGCATACCGAAAGAGCATCTACTATTAAAAAAGTTAATTCGGTAGAGGAAATTAGTACTTTGAGTGATAAAGTTGATGCTTTGATGAAATTGGTTGCTAGTAAAAATGCTCCTATTGATCTTAATGATGTGCCTTTGTCTACTTTGATTGAGAAAAATAGTGATTCCGTAGATGTGAATTTTGTCTCTCGAAACAATTTCAGTAACAATGCTTATAGAGGTAATTTTAATCCTAGGCCTTTTCCGGGAAATTCCTCTAATAATTATGGTAATTCCTATGGTAATTCTTCTTACAATAATAATAGGAACACCTCTGATCTTGAGAGTAGTATTAAAGAATTTATCAATGCGCAAAAGGCTTTCAATACTACGATAGAAGAAAAGTTGAATAAGATTGATGATATGTCTAGAAGCATTGATAGAATTTCTCATGATGTTGAAAATCTCAAGTTGAAAGCTTTTGTGCCTAATATTGATGAATCTATTAAAGCTTTATATGTCTCTATGGATGAAAGTAGGAAAAGAATCGCTATGCTTAGAGCTAAAAGAGAAATCTTAGAAAAATCGTTTTCTAGTGATTGCCTTCATAAAAAAGATGAAGATCTTAAAGAGATTGGTGTTTCTTCTATTGATTCCTTGTTTAGTAATATTAAAATTGATATTGAAGGGACTGAAGTAGAGTCAACCTTAGCTAGAAGGTGTCCCAATAATTTGGAGGGCGAAAATCTTGATGAAATGTTTGACAAAAGTTTGTTTGAAGAGGTCAAAACTGTAACTAGTGATGGGCCCACTATTTGGGATTGCAAAGACTTTAATTATGATAGTTGCTCTTTGATTGAATGCATTTCTTTTCTGCAATCCATGTTGAATTCACCCCATGCGTATGAGCAAAATAAAGCTTTTACTAAACATATCGTTGATGCAATGATGAAATCTTTTGAATAAAATTGGAGTTTGAGATTTCTATTCCTAGAAAATTGCATGATGAGTGGGAACCTAACCATTAAGGTCAATATTAAGAATGATGAATGCTTTGCTTTGTGTGACTTGGGTGCTAGTGTTTCCACGATTCCGAAATCTCTTTGTGATGTTCCTGGTCTTACCAATATTGAAGAATGTTCTCTTAATTTGCACTTGGCGGATTCTACTATTAAAAAGGCTTTGGTAAGAATTAATGATGTTATTATTCTTGCAAATAGTAACTATGTGCCTATTGATTTTATTTTGCTTGATATTGATTGCAATCCGTCTTGTCCCATTATACTTGGTAGACCGTTTTTATGCACTATAGGTGCTGTGATTGATATGAAAGAAGGCAATATTCGTTTTCAATTTCCCTTGAGAAAGGGTATGGAACACTTACCTAGAACAATAATTAAGCCATCATATAAATCAATCATGAGGGCATCCTATGGATCCAAAACCAAAGATGACAATACTTGAATCTATGCGTTATGCCTAGCTAGGGGCGTAAAACGATATCGCTTGTTGGGAGGCAACCCGATGAATAAATAAATTTTTGCTTTTTCCTTTCTGTTTTAGAGTGTTGAAACAATTATGCCTCTGTTATGATTGTGTTTTTATGGTTTATTTAGTGTTTGTGCCAAGTAAAGCCTTTAGGATGATTCATAGGATGAGTAGAAGTGATGCTGAATCTGAAACATAAACTTTGTGTAAAGTATATGAATTTTACTTTTTAGCTGCAACGTGATATTCAGATGAAATCCTAGCACAGTGTTTATAAACAAATTCCTTACGTTGTCCTATTTTTTCAGAATTTTTAGAGTTACATAAGTATGGGTAGAGTACAGATTACTACAGACTGTTCTGTTTAAGACAGATTCTGTTTTCGTTGCATTGTGTGCTTGTTTTGATGAATCTATGGGTTATATTTAAGGGTATGAGCCATGGTAAAGTTAAAATACAGTAGGTATAATGCAATAATAAATATGAATGGGTTTGCAACAGTACCTAAAGTAGTGATTTGCTTTATTATACTAACGGATCTCACGAAGATTTTGTTGAGTTTTGTGTGATTGAAGTTTTCAAGTTTTCGGTGAGATCACGATGGATGAAGGAATAAGGAGTGATAAAAGCCTAAGATTGGGGATGCTACCGCACACCCAAGATATATCCAAAGATAAACAAACAACTAAGCTTGGGGATTCCCCCGAGTGGCATCCCCTCTTTCTTCCAACGACCATCGGTATTTTACTTGGAGCTATATTTTTATTCGTCACATGTCATGAGTTTTGCTTGGAGCGTCTTGTATCTTTGCTTGTTTTGTTTGTTAGTTTTTCCTTTCTATCCTTGCTGGACACACCTATTTGAGAAAGCCAAAATCATGCTATGATTTTTTAGAATTGCTCTATGTGCTTCAGTTAAACTTTTTGAGCTATAGAATTGTTCTAGTGCTTCACTAATATCTTTTTGAGCACGGTGTGCTTGGAAATTTTTGTAGAAATACTCTCATGCTTCACTTAGATTAATTTGAGAGTAGTTAATTTTTGAAGAAATCCTCTCATGCTTCACTTATACCTTTTTGAGAGATGAAATCTTTATGCTCATGTGCTTCACTTAAATTTGTTTGAGCTTGCCAAAAAGCAATGGCAATATATGAAACTAGTCCCAAAGTGATAGATATCCAAGGAGGATATAATAAAAACTTTCATGAAGATCATTGGACAAATTAAACTTGTTTCCTTGTAAAAGTTTTGAAACATGATGATAGTAATATGTGAGTCATGTTAGTGAGTAATTATGCTTAGTAGGAATATTGGGGTTAAGGTTTGTAATTCCATATGCATGCACGGAAGTCAATAGTTATGCAATGAAGTTACATCCTACTTGTGGTGCATTATTCGGTGTTAGTTATGTTCAATGCTCACTTATGTGAATTTTCGTTTCTTGGTTTGGTTGCTTCCCAATCTATTTTGCTAGCCTCCATTTGTACTAAGTAGAAATACTACTTGTGCATCCAAAATCCTTAAACCAAGTTTTGCCTTATGAGTCCACCATACCTACCTATATGCGGTATTTCCATGCCGTTCCAAGCAAATTTGTATGTGCCATCTCTAAATTTTCAAAATAAATTTTCTCTTTTGTGTGCCCGTACCGCTCATGAAACGGTGGGGAGTGTCCAATATTTTTCCATGCTAGATGTGTTATTCTCAAGATGAGTGTTTATTCACTTGTCATTGCACGAGAGTACGGCGGTAATAGGGATGCCCATTACCGAAAATAAAAAGAAAAACATATTTACTTTATGTTATCAAATAATAAATTCCTTGGAAAGTGTTGGTATGGAAGGCAACCGTGGATACGGCCCACCATGGAAAGTGAAAGTTTGGTGGAAAAAGGAATAAACTTTATTTTCTGTTTGGGAACTGCCTATGATATATCTAGCATGGAAAGTATTGTGAACTACTTTGTCATTTTCGTTGACAGGAAAAGCATGCCACCCAAAATATTTTTTCTCTCTCAATTTAAACCTTGAGCCCTAGCACCTCTACAAATCCCTACTTCCCTCTGCGAAGGGCCTATCTATTTACTTTATGCAATTTTTATTTATTTTGAGTCTCCATCTTCTATTATAAGCACCAACTAGGGGGCACTATGATCGTACTTGAGCATTGGGCAGAGCTAATATTTCAGTGTGTTTCATGAATGGATCAATGATTGAGCATGATGGGCTAGGCATAACTTTCTTTAGTGTTGATATTTTGAAAGACATGGTTGCTTGTTGACATGCTTGAGTATTGAACTCATTATGTTAAAACTACACTATTGCTTTGAATCATTATAAGTCAAAATGTCCATGCTATACAAAAGAGAAGAATGTGATGAACATGTTAGGCAGCATTCCACATCAAAAATTCTGTTTTTATCATTTACCTACTCGAGGACGAGTAGGAATTAAGCTTGGGTATGCTGATACATCTCCAACGTATCTATAATTTTTGCTTGTTCCATGCTGTTATATTATCATTCTTGGATGTTTTACAATCATTTTATAACAACTTTATATCATTTTTTTGGGACTAACCTATTGACATAGTGCCAAAGTGCTAGTTGTTGTTTTTGCTTGTTTTTTACTTCGCAGAAAATCAATACCAAACAGAATCCAATTGCGACGAAACTTTTAGGAGATTTTTTCTGTACCAGAAACCACCCAGTGGGCCAAATAATAGCCAGGAAGGTGGGCTGTGGGGAGCACAACCCACCAGGGCACGCCAGGGGTCCCCGGCGTGCCCTGATGGGTTGTGCCCTCCACGGGGCCCCTCCGCTCCGCCTTTGATGCCTATAAATTCCCAAATATTCCAAAAACCCTAGGGGAGTCGACGAAACACAATTCCAGCCGCCGCAAGTTCTAGAACCTCAAGATCCAATCTAAACACCATCACAGAGGGGTTCATCTTCCTCATAGGTGCCTCTCCTATGATGCGTGAGTAGTCCACCATAGACCTATGGGTCCGTAGGCAAGAGCTAGATGGCTTCCTCTCTCTCTTATGATTCTCAATACAATGGTCTCTTGGAGATCTATTTGATGTAAACTTTTGCGGTGTGTTTGTTGGGATCCGATGAATTTTGAGTTCATGATCAGTTTCTATCCATTAATATTATTTGAGTCTTCTTTGATCTCTTATATGCGTGATTACTTATAGCCTCGTATTTCTTCTCCGAATCTTTGGTTTAGTTCGGCCGACTAGATCGATTTTTCTAGCCATGGGAAGCGGTGCTTTTGTGATGGGTTCGATCTTGCGGTGATCTTTCCCAGTAACAGAAGGGGCAGCAAGACACGCATGTATCGTTGCTACTAAGGATAACAAGATGGGGTCCATTCCTACATGAATAGATCTTGTCTACATCATGTCATCGTTCTTATTGCATTACGCCGTTTTTCCATGAACTTAATACACTAGATGCATGCTGGATAGCGGTCGATGTGTGGAGTAATAGAGGTAGACGCAGGCAGGAGTCGGTCTATCCATCTTGGATGTGATGCCTATATAATGATCATCACCTTGGATATCGTCATGACTATTCGATTTTCTATCAATTGCCCAACAGTAATTTGATCACCCACCGTGCGCTATACTCATGAGAGAAGCCACTAGTGAACCCTACGGCCCCCGGGTCTACTTTTCCATCGTATTGCTTTCCGATCTATCTTTTTGCACTCTTTGTTTTCAGATCTACAAAATCAAAAACCCAAAAATATATTGCTGCATATTTACTCTTTTTATTTGTGTTCTTGAGAGATCTATCTCTCCTATCTATCACTACCTAATATATCTTATTACCATAGAGAGATTGACAACCTCTCTTTCGCGTCGGGTTGTAAGTATTTGTTGTTTGTCTGCAGGTGATGCTTATTGGGTGGTGGTGATCCTCCTACTGGTTTGATAACCTTGGTTTCATAACTGAGGGAAATACTTACCGTCGCTGTGCTGCATCATCCCTTCCTCTTTGGGGAAATACCGACGCAGTCTCAAGCCACGTCAACCAACCGTGTGCGTAACCGTGACTGTCTCTTCTCGTGATTTCTGAATCGAGAGAGAACACGGTGGGGTTATGTTTGACCATAAGTAGGTGTCCAGGATCACTTAGTGGTCATTACTAGTACACGTCCGTTTATACGACGATCATCCCCCCTTACTCTTGTACTCGTAAGTTAGCTACTCAAATAAATGCTTAGTGCTTGCTGCAGCCTCACCACTTGAGCATACCTTACCCATTAAGCTTTGCTAGTCTTGATACCCTTGGAAATGAGATTACTGAGTCCCCGTGGCTCACACATTACTACAACAACAGTTGCAGGTACAGGTAATGCGATGCTTTGACGTGAGCGCGATGCTTGTTTGATTTGGAGTTCTTCTTCCTCTTCATCAATCATAGGATGGGTTCCAGGCCGGCAGCCTGGGATAGCAAGGATGGATGTCATTTTATCATTTGATTTCGTCCGTAGTCGGACCCTGCTCTTCTGTATGATGATTGTATATGATGTTGTATTGATGTGATCTTGATTTAGCTTGTGGCGAGTGTAAGTCAATTCCATATACTCACCTCTTCTTTACATGTACATGTAATGATATCCATTCTTGCGAAACGACGAGATGCGCTTCTATCCCTGTCGAGGCCCTTAAGCCAAAATAAGGATAGGATCGCATCTTGGGTGTTACAAGTTGGTATCAGAGTAGTACCGACCTAGGAGCCCCCTTGATTGATCGAACTTGGCCGAGTCGAGTCTAGTAAAAAAAACTATTTTGAGTCTAGTTATATATCGGAGTAGGATTCTTTTTACTCCTCTTCTATGCTTTGGTGAAGAATCCTGATGTAGGAATTTTAATTGTTCCTCTCTTCTCACTCAAATTTTGGTAGGATCACGCGGGTATTTTGGAACCTCTATGATGTCGATGTGACCGGAACTCTGTTCTTGGTTCCTCCCGTACGTATGGATTGGATCCAGGGAGTTAAGCTCCAAGGGGTTCTCGACACATCGCTATCGTTCAGTTTCCTTAGTACCTCAGGACGCAGATGTTCAAAATTGCTTCAATACTATTCGTGATGCGAAGAGTGTGGCAGCACCCAGTACTAGGGAGCGGGATCACATGTACTGCCATGTTTAGTATCGTTGTGATTACGAGGGTCTGAGGTAGATCAATTTCTGAGGCCTCTGGTTGTGTGTTGATGGATGTGATACATTGGAGAGTAGTATTACTACTAGGAGTTGAGTGATGGATTATACTCCATGAATCCGTTGGACCAGATTGCATAACCAAAGATTTCGGAAGTTCTTAGGTGGGAATTCAAGTTGTTACCTAGGATTATCCTTCCAACAAATGCAAATGGGTTATGTATTTGTTTCTGGCTTAATTCTCAAGCCCCATCTTTTGTTTTGTTCCAGTATGGTAATTCGAGTTGCTTCGATGTCAAGTGGTGATTTCATATCTTTCCTAACCGGTGTGTTTCTCATCAAGATAATTCATTCCTCTCCAATATTTGCAAGATCAATCCTCATATTCCTTTTCGGAGTTCGTCTCTTCTGTCTGAAGTTGTCTTTGTTTTTCCCACCCTCCCGCCCTTTTTCTTCAATGATTAAATATGTCACCTAAGTGCCTTTCTTTGCATTGATGCTTCCGCTATCTTTTCTTCCGTTTTGTATTCGATGATTCATTGTGAAGATGCTCAGGTGCTAAGGTCATCATTCTTCGTTCTTGATTTCTTCTCCGATGGATTTGATCGAAGCTTTTGGTGTTCATCATGCCCTTTTTCATCTGCTAAATGCTTTTTCGTGTTGGATATTCTTATCCAAGCCTCTCTGTTTAGTCATGTCTCTTTGTTATATCTGGAGTGGCAAGATATCTCACAAGACTTCCATTTCCATTCAGATCCTCTTAAATTATTTCGAGGTTCTCACCTCATCAAGTTTTTATTTGTTCCGATGCAATCTGTCTTTCTAAGCAATTGTTTCAATGGTGTTTTATTTGAGTGTGCCCATAACCCACAGGTTTTCCCAGGATCGTACCTAGCTCTTCTAATCTTTTCCGGAGATCTCAATTTCCATTAAAATATGACGTAAGAATGAATTCCATCAGTCATATTCCTTCTCCAAGATCACTTCGAATTATTTTCCATCATTGCCTCAACCATTCTTTCTTCATTATTTCGGAGTGTCTTGGTAATTTGCGGTATTGTTTCTCGTCATGATTCTCAGCGTTGAAGGCCGAAGGAGAGCTTGTCTTAAATCTTGTCCATTCTGCTGAAGAATCGGGGTTCATCTTCGTGCTATCCTCTCAAATTGTTTTTGATCATGAGTAATTCTTTTCATATCTATCCGGAGCATTTTAGTATTGTGTTCATTTCTCGATCCTCCGAAGGCCATCATTTCAGAAGAATTCTTCGTTCTCAGCTTTCAGCTTTCGTTCTCAATTCCTCTCAATTGTTGTCTCTTCGTTCGTCTCTTAATTGTTCCAGTGCCTTGTTCAAGTCTTCCGCTAGAAGGATCATGATCTCTTCGTTCTCATTTCGTGCATCTCTATTCATTCGTAGTATTCCCATTCATTTCAAATTCATACCGGTGTTTCATTCAAGAATTCTTCAAGATTATGTATCTCTTCAATATTTTTTTCAAGAAGAATAAGTCGTATGCCCAGTCCGTTGTTGGTCATCAATTTAACTTGGTGAAGGATAAGCATAACATAATTCTTATTCTTGTTTCATCAACTGATTTCAATCCTTTTTCCGGAGATGTGCATGATATCAAATTCTGGATTTCAAGTGTTCTCATCTTTTTTTTTCTGAAGTTCCAGGTTTTCTCAAGTATCTCGTTGTGAAGCTTCATCTAATCTTGGAAGGTCATAATCTCATTCTTTTCAACCTTCAATTGTTTTGATCATTCTCTGTTATACGGAGGTTCTTCATGCTGGTTCTTCAAGGATGTAATTCTTTCTCGAAATAAACGTCAAGATTCTGGTTGGAGGGTCTCAAGTATTCTTTGTCTTGCAATCCAAGGTGCAATTCATTCTCCCTCATCTTTTGAGATGGTGTTATAGCATTCTTGATTCATGAGGAGTCTCGAAGAGAATTTGGCATGAATGAGATATTTAAACCCATCATTTGTCTTCCTTGGAGCTCTCTTAGATTGGTTTTTCACCTAAAGCGTTTCCTAAGGATTGTTGCTATCATGGTGCTTATCAATGATCCACTTTCTCAATTTATCCTCTTGAGGAAAGAAGTTTTGCTTATCTTGTTGATCCCAAGCAATCTTGGTTTCCATCAGTGCCCAGTTATCACCTCATCATTCGGATGGTTTTCCATAAGCCCACAACAAGCTTTTCTATTCATTGTTGATGTTCCAACAATTCCGTTCAATCCTTTCGTTAAAAGGATGCTTCTCAATTCAATTGGACTAGAAGTTGTCATTTTCCCCTCCGTTCTCTTCTCTCCAAAGATCTAGCCATGTTCTTTTGTTCCGGAGGTTTGTGATGTTCCTCTCTTCAAGCCATCATCTCGTTTTATTTAGATCATGTTCTTTCCTTGCTTATCCATTTAACCGGAGTGTTATGACTTCTTTTCAAGATCTTTCCATCTTATTAAATTTTGCCTCTCTTTCCTACCGAAGTGCTGCCCAAATTTCTTTGAATTCTTCGTTGTTCCTCGTGTCATCCTTCATATTTTTGCAACCTTCAAGTTTCGTTGGTTTCACTCGTTTGTCAAAGAAGCAACTATATGTTACCTCTTCTCTTTCTCTTCACCTTCTCATCCTAAGATCTCTGGTCGAGATCTCTTGTAAGTGGAGGAGAGTTGAAACAGCCTGAGACCGACGCTCTAGAAGATTCCCGGTTATTTCCATTGTCATCATGTGATTCGTTTGTGTGTCGCATTCATCATCGCATCATTCACATCATCCGCATTGCATCGGCACTTCCTTGTCGCCATTTTTCAAAACTTGCATCCATTCATAGTTGCCGGTTCTCTCCGTTCGTGTCGTTGACCATTTTGAAACCAGCCACACACACACGCGCCCGCGACATCTTTAAAATATTGTTGTCAAAAGTGCGTATAAAATATTCTCGGATTGTGTCGGGGATATACCCCGAGGTATGACCCGGAGACAGTTCTAAGCCGGCAAACAGTTCTAAGCTGGCAGATAGTTCTAAGCCAGCAGACAATTCTAAGCCAGCAGACAGTTCTAACCCGGCAGACAGTTAACCCAGGCAGACAGTTATAACCCGACGGACAGTTATGACCTGGCAGACAATTATGACCCGTCAGACAGTCATGAGTCAGACAGTTATGACCCAGAGAGAGTTAAATCCCGGAGACGAGTCCCTGAAGAGGAGTCTTGAAGATAAGTCCTGGTTGTAAGCCGCCCGGTGTAAGCCACCCGGTGTAAGCCGCCCGGGTTAGATAAGAAGCCCGGGCCTCAGAAGCCCATGAAGAGAAGCCCGCGATGGGAAGTCATAGTAAGTTAAGTCTCAATCCGACTTAGACTCTACATGTAAACCACCCCTTCAACTTATATAAGGAGGGGCGGGTCACCCCAAGAGGGTCAGGTTTTTAGACGTCTCAATAGACAGGTCTTAGACAGACAGTCGTCCGAGATAGTCAGATTAGAGGTTTTCGAGATTAGAGGTAGCGATCCCGCACCCTTGTAATTAAGATCATCCTTATCATGAATATAGACACAAAGTAGGACGTAGGCTTTTACCTCCATGGGAGGGGCCGAACCTGGGTAAACTCGCGTCTCTCGATTCCGACCAACCCCTCTCAAGCCGCCACATAGTTGCGATGGCCTCACACCTAAGTCCGTTAACCCGGACGTCTTGCCGTGACAAATCCACGTCAGTTGGCGCCCACCGTGGGGCCCACGCACGGTGGTGTTGAGTTCTTGGAGGGAGCCCTAGGGATCGAGAAGTTTGCAATTTTCCGGATGAAGAAGAGCCAGTTTGAAAGGATTTGAATCAGCTTCAAGTTCATCGGTCCAGATTTAAGATCTGGGAGGTTTAAGGATCAAGAGAAATTAGGGTTGCGCTTGTACACCACCGTAAATCACCGGCACCAATGCTTTCCGCTATAGCTCATTTCGCCGGCGTGTCAAGTCTTGACCTGGTTGGAGTCAAAACTAGCACGGTTGGAGTCGCCGTTTCGATTAGCTTTGGTTCACCGAGGAACCACCGGCAGCAATAGAAGAAGTGTTTCTGGAGTAATTCGGAAGGTGAAAATTTGACTACTACCGGTTTGACACGGGCTCTGATGGATACAAGAAGAAGAAAAGGGGGTGAATCCGCCTGGTCACCAACGACCCGCAAGGGAAAACGGCGACGACCCGGACTCCACTCCCGCAACTGACCGCGAGACGCCTGGTCTCGCTTCAAGCCGCCGCTCCGAGTCAGCTTCTGCAGCGGCCAACCCCACGCGTGCTCAAGCCGCCCGTCATGTCTGCTGGTCGCCGTCCCCAGCGTGTTTGGCTCGCTCTGCTTCCGCCTTCTCTGCCGGACTACTCCGACTCGTGCCTCGCGCCGGACTCCTCCGAGTCGCCGTCGGACCTCGCCACGGTTTCGACCCGCCGTCACTGCCGTTGGCTTCGCGCGGCGCCTCCACCACCGAAGCCCGCCTCGTTGGTTTCCCACCTCCACTGTTGCTGCCTCATCACAAACCTCGCTCCTCTGCCGCGACCTCACCTTGAGTCACCGCCTGCGGTTTCGCTGTTGTGAGCCGCCCTCGCCGAGACAGGTCTCGAGCCGCCCGCCTCTACCGTCGCCCACCTCTATCGTTGTGCTCGCCTGACCGCGGGTCTCCCCGAACCGCCCCGTGCAGAATCTGCGGGTGCATGCTGGGACCGGCCTGCTGGTTCTATGCCACAGCCGCGCCCGATCCGTTGCAGCTGCAACCCGCCTCGCCCAAGCCGTCAGCTGCCTCGCCAAGCGCCCGCTCCGCACGCGCGCATGCGCCTCGAGCCGCCCAACTTCACTAGCCGGCTCTGCAGTGGCCCCGCCTCGCAGCCCTCGAGCCGGCTGCCGCTTAAGCCGCCTGCGAGTCGCCGGTGCGCCTTGTCTCCTGCCGAAGCTCGAGTCGCCGTCGTTTCCTCTACTGTGAGCCGGTCTCCGAAACCCTTGCCGGCGGCGCGCGACCCGCCCGTGCACGCTTCCGCTCCGCCCAGCCGTCTTCACGCCCGAGCTCTTCCTCGCCTTCACCCGCCTCTGAGCCTGTCGAAGTCCACTTGGCCAAGCCACCAGAACACCTCCGAGCCGCGCTGAGCCGCCCCGGACTCGCCTTGCCGTTTGTGAGATCAGCCTCGCTCCACCCACCGCTCCAAGCTGCGGCGGCATCCACCGCCATGGGGCTTGCCTCGCCACCGCGCCAGCTCCGGTCCCCTGCTCCGTCCACCACGGCCTTCGTCCACCGAGCCGCCCGGCATCGCCTCCACCGGCGCCTCTCCGAATCGACTCCGGCTCAATCCCTCGCCTGCGCCGCGCCGGTTCCTCCGGGCCGCACCCCCGCGTCGCGCCACAGCGCCCAGCCTGGCCGCGTTGCGCCAAGCCGCCAGCCCCGGTGCCGCGACCGTCCGCATCCGCTCGCCATGCTGAGCCAAAACACACGCAACACACGCAGCGCCCAGCCTCCGGGCCGCTCGACCGCGAGCATTCACGCCCGCTGCGCCAAGCCGCCGCGCCGGCTAGGTCGCCTCAGCACGCCTCCTTCCGGCTCCGCTGCAAAGAGCCGCCGCGCCGGCTTGCCTCCATCGCCTCGCCGCGCCTGCCGCCGCTGCCGCGCCTCCGTCGCGCAGGCCCCGAGACGGCCTTGCCCCTCCTCCGCAGCTACTGCACGCCGCCTCCCCCTCAGCTCTGCCCCGGCCGCGCCCACCGAGCCGCCGGCCTGCCGCTCCACCTCGCCCGCCCTCCTCCACCACCGAAGCTTCCGCCGCCTGCCGAGCTGCCGCCGGAGAACTGCCCCGCTCCTGGTCGGGCCCGACTCGCCTCTGCTGGCCATGGCCATGACCCGCCTGGTCGGGTGCCTCCTTGCCGCCGGCTCCCTCCTGCTTCCTCCCCGTGCCGGCTCTCGCACTTGTTGACGCCCCTGAGCCGCGGGGCCTCGCCGAGCCGCCGGGCTTCGCCGAGCCGCACCATGAGCCGCCCTGCATCTACAGATCTCCGCCCACGCGACTCAGCTCGCCGCGCCTCTTCTACCTGCGCCCGGCCGCTTCACTCTTGCTCCGATCTCCGCCGAGTCGCCGCTCCAGTATCACCGGCAGCTTGTCGCGTTGACCGCTCACTTAGCGGGTTCGGGTGCCCGATAAAGGCCGCTTCCGTTAACCCCTAAGCCGGCTGACCATATGGAGATGAAAAAAAAAATGGTCAGCTCGAAATTCTTCAAAGCACACACGCCAGTTATTACGTGCATCCCTGAATCATCTGCGGTCTACTTCAAAAAATCAACCGCAGTCATCATTAATTCCGCGGCTAATAATTTCCGACAAACCGTATCAGGTGAAGTCAACCCAGTCAATTTTTGTTGATGCATTTTTATCCCTTCGAGAACAACTACTCTCGTCTGCGATGTCTTTAGGCAGGACTGGCAAAGTGACCGTCGTACTGCGTGTACAAAAGCTCAAGTCAGCACCCGCCTGTACGAGTTGTCCAACGGACACGTGGAAACCACCTGCGGTCCGATCCACCTCAAGTCGCCGGGACCGGGCCTCCTTGCACAAACTACTCAGCGAACGTATGCAACCGCCGCTACTGTGGTCCGGTCTACATCAACCCGCAGGCGACTCATACGTCTACGCCGGTTTACAACGCTGCGGCCGTCTCTTGCGACCGCACCGGCTTACAAACGTCGCGGCCGTCTCTCGTGACCGCGCCGTCTTCAAACGCCGCGGCTGACTTCTACGTCTACATCAACACGCCAGGGGCCGCATACACAGTACGAGCCGCCCAACGGACGGTTCTGAGTCGCCGCCCTGCGGTCCAGTCTACAACATATCGGTGCAGTGCTCGCCTGTACGAGCCGCCCAATGGATGCGCGCGACACGCCGTTCGCCGTCTGATCTACATCAGCATATCGGTGCAGTGTTCGTCTATACGAGCCGCCCAAATGGACAGGCGCAAGTCGCCGCCACTACAGTTTGGTTAACTTCAACAACCAGCCGGGACGAACCGTTGACCGGATTATCGAAACAATTCATACGGGATCGTCTAACCCGCCACGGTCACCTTCAACATTCAGTGGAGATTCTCGGGGGCTACAGACATGGCTCGACACACTTGGTCGTTTTCAGCGAGAACCCCGGGTCATTGCAAGGAAGTTAACCCGATCTCGGGGGCTACTACATTATTGGCGGAAGGATTAAAAGTTACCCAAGAAGACGAGCCGCCATGATGCACCGTTCAGCTTGGGGGCTTCTGCTGTTTCTTCATACAAGATGGCGGCTTACAAGACGGTGCACAAGTTGATATCATCGACAAAGTCGTTTGGAGGCTTTCAACCCACCGGGTTAAGATTCAACCCTCTCGATTAGGCTTTTCAGCCACAGTAAGGCCGGGTTATATACCCAAAAAGTTGACTCCGTCAACAAGGTCATTTGGGGCTTCCAACCCACCGGGTTTAGCTTACACACCCTCTTGATCGGCTCTTCAGCCACCGCAAGTTTGGGGTTAAACCTGCCTGTAAGCGGCTACTGCTCTGAGAGGGCCGGCTTACAGAAAGCGAGGATAAACTCCCCCATCAGCTGCCAACTCTCCGTGAGAGGTAGTTATGGGCCCTAGGGATACTGATGCCCTGCTGTGTCTCTTACTGGGATGCTGCACTCATCAATTCTTGCCTGGAAACCGAGTATTGTTATGAGTTCAAGTAGCGAGTCCACCCAGCGGAACCAGCGTCCGTGTCTCTTTCTGGTTCGTTGCGTTCATCAATTCTCGCCTGGAAACTGAGTATTGTTATGAGTTCAAGCAATGAGTCCACCCAGAAGAACCGGTGGATGTGTCTCTTTCTGGTTCGTTGCGCTCTTATCAGTTAATCTCGCCTACAGACCCTGAGCCGCTCAAAGGAGTTGACGGTCACTGTCGTTAGAGATCCTGCACTGGTATGAGTTCAAGCATCGAGTCCAGCCAGGAAAAACCATCATATGAATTTTTTTGAAAAGAAAAGCAAGAACATCATACATTGCATCATACATTACATCATGCATTACATCATACATACATATCATGCCGGTTTGCCAACCGGGTCAGAGCAAGATTATGAAAGAAGAAGCAAGGCTATACAAGATTTTAACATCTCCGGGTTGTGCTTTTTCAAGCAGCCCTTACAATAATGCAGAATATTCTGTCTTGTTCATTTTTGCAGGTCTTGTCTATTAAGATGAGCCGCCCTATCAGGGATTTCATATCAAAGACAAAGGAATTATTCCAGGATATTCATTCCGGGTTATCTTACAACCACGATAAAGGATTCATTCAACAAATTATGATGAGTCATATTATTCTCACACAGTCCCGAGTCGCCGCAGGCAGACGACCCGGCACTTGGGGGCTACGTTATTCAAGTCCAGTTTATATCAAGTATGCAAGTCCCATGTCACTGCAAGCACGCACCACGGTACTTGGGGGCTAATGCAAGCTGGTTTTCAAATCATTACATGGTCAACAGATCCTATTGTCTCCAGGAGATGAGCTGGCCTTTCCATATTTTTCTAAGTCCCAGCCCAGTACTTCTTACTGACCCGGCACTTGGGGGCTACACCGCTCAGATCAAATTTTCTAAAGTCCCAAGTCGCTGCAGGCATGCGACCCGGCACTTGGGGGCTACAGTACTCAGTTGTTCAAATAGATTATAAGTTCCAAATTGAAGACCCGGCGCATCAAACACTGATGAGCCGGCCCTTGGGGGCTACACTGGCTGAAGTTTTATGAGCATAAGACATTTACAAGTCCCAGGTTGCTGCAGGCAAGACAACCCGGTACTTGGGGGCTACATATGTGGAACATTCAACTTCTGACTGGTGACTCAGACGAGCAATCCAGATTTCTCTAGAGTTGCAATATTTATGTTGAAGCAAGTCTTAAGGCTATCACTACGTTTCCCCTCTTAAGACTTGGGGGCTACAGGTAATATGAATATGAGGAAGATATGCCTTCAAATTCTCAATTATGAGGGAACCAGACGAATTTATCACACCAAGGCAGTTCACAATAAGGGTTATTTTTTCTCCAAGGAGCCAGCGTCAGTGAATTGAGCTTACCATAAATAAATTCAAGCTAACCTGGGGGCTAATGTCGGGGATATACCCCGTGGTATGACCCAGAGACAGTTCTAAGCCGGCAAACAGTTCTAAGCCGGCAGACAATTCTAAGCCGGCAGACAATTCTAAGCCGGCAGACAGTTCTAACCCGGCAGACAGTTAACCCGGTAGACAGTTAACCCGGCAGACCGTTAGACAGTTAACCCGACAGACAGTTAACCCAGGCAGACAGTTATAACCCGGCAGACAGTTATGACCTCGCAGATAGTTATGACCCGTCAGACAGTCATGAGTCAGACAGTTATGACCCAGAGAGAGTTAGATCCCAGAGACGAGTCCCTGAAGAGGAGTCTTGAAGATAAGTCCTGGTTGTAAGCCGCCCGGTGTAAGCCGCCCGGGTGAGATAAGAAGCCCGGGCCTCAAAAGCCCATGAAGAGAAGCCCGCGATGGGAAGTCATAGTAAGTTAAGTCTCAATCCGACTTAGACTCTACATGTAAACCGCCCCTTCAACTTATATAAGGAGGGGCGGGTCACCCCAAGAGGGTCAGGTTTTTAGACGCCTCAATAGACAGGTCTTAGACAGACAGTCGTCCGAGATAGTCAGATTAGAGGTTTTCGAGATTAGAGGTAGCGATCCCGCACCCTTGTAATCAAGATCATCCTCATCATCAATATAGACACAAAGCAGGACGTAGGCTTTTACCTCCATCGGAGGGGCCGAACCTGGGTAAACTCGCGTCTCTCGATTCCGACCAACCCCTCTCAAGCCGCCACATAGTTGCGATGGCCTCACACCTAAGTCCGTTAACCCGGACATCTTGCCGTGACAAATCCATGACAGATTGGGTCGAAACATGGCGTGCGGTCTTGTTATATTGTAGGTAGACTGCCTGCCAAATTTCGTCGCAATCGGAGGTAGTTTGATACCCGAACGGTCGACCGTAGTGGCACCGTAATCGATTTAATTGTCGGATGTTTATGGTGTTTTGAAAACTTTGTCACTTGCTGCCACTTCCCTATCTTCTTGGCCCAACCACTGTACACAACCCACAATAGCCCAGCTAGCCTTCCTCTGGTCTGCGTCGTTCGATCGCGATGCGACGATGGAGAAATGGAGCAACCCCCCTAACCTAATTCCTGCCTATAAAAGAGGGTCCTCCCATGCCAAAAATGGTCAAAAAACCCTAGCCTAACCCTCCCCTAACCTCTAGCCGCCTCCACTTGTCCCTACCTTGAAAACCGCGCAGGCCAACCACACATCGCCGCCACTTGGCACGCCGCCGCTCGCCGTGCCGCCACCTGAGCCGCAGCCGCAGCCAACCAGGGCCCAGCCGCCACTGCACCCAGGCCCAAACCGGCCCGCGCCACACGCGCCCTGCGGACTCCCTCCCGTCGCGCCACCAGGGAGCTTCTCCAGGCGCCCCGCCGCCGGCGACCTCCTCGCCGGATATCCATCAGCCCGCAGCTACAGGATGCCGCGTGCCCCGCCGCCTCGCTTCCGTCGACCTGCCTTCGCTGCCCGACCCGTTCCGGCCTCCCCTTGCCTCCTCCTCGCGGCGCCATGGGGGAGCTCGCCGCTGCCGTCCCCGGCCGCCTCCGCCTCCCCGCCGGTGGATCTAAGGAAGGTGGCCCCGGATCTGGCCACCGCGAGCGCATCCCGCCGGTGCCCCGCCGCCCGCTGCCGGAGACCACTGCCATGGCCTCGGCCTCCGTCTCATTGTCATCGGGACCGAGTCGTCCCAGATCCGCCCATCTCCCGATCCAATCAACGCCCGGGACCCCTTCGTCCCGCACGGGATCGTCCCGTCCCGTTTTTTTCCGAGAGGGTATATTTTCTAAGTCCCCAAGTTATCCTGAAAATTCATCATATTGGCATTTTGTGTGGGCCCGAACTATGTGCACATGTGTCCATTTGTGATGAATTTTATATGTAAATGCATCTACTCTTCGTGCTCTACATGATGGTACCCTTTGTTTGTGCATTAGGATTCACTTGCATGCCCATATCTCTGTTGCAAATGTGCATCTCATCGTAATCGTCAAAACTGAATTCTTTTAACGTTAAGTTCCGTTTTGCGAGCATCATATTAAGCAATCCATGACCCGGATGAACATGTGCCAATGGTATGTTTTGTAGTTTGACATGTCTAGTTGCTGTTAGTGTCCTTGCTATGCCCATAGGTGATTGTAATGCGACTGTTATTGCCGTGACAACATGCCTAGTCAAACTGCAGTTTTGGGAGTTAGTTAAATTTTCACTAAGTCTGAAACTGTTATTTTGTTGCCATGTTGCCATGTGATTTGCTAGTATCCTAGGGGTCTTTTGCGGTTGCTCCCACGGAGTCTTTTGTTAAGCATGTTGTTGTCTACCAGGTTGTACCATCTGTTGCCATGTATAGGATTTGCATCATAGTTATTTCTGTTGTCCAATATGCCAATCTGTTAAAAACTGCTGCTCTTGTCTACTCTAATTTTCACCAAGTCTGAGAATCTGGTTAATTCAGAATGCCATGTTGTGTTGATGTTTGCCACGAATCTGTGCATAATTTGATGTTGCCATAATGGAATGAATTGTAGTGCATCATGTCCTCTACCATGCTGTTAAGTTTCATGCCAATATATGACCTGTAGCATATTGTTTTCCTGCGGCCAATATGCCTCCATGATAAAACTGCTCTGTCTAAAAAACTGTTATTTCACCAAGTCCTAATCTGTTATATTTTATTGCCGTCTTGTGAGCTTATTTCCTAGTGATCCATGCTTCTACTCAATTCTCTGTGATGATATGAATAGTTTTGCATCATGTAGGCTACAGCCCCATGTCTTGTTTGTGCATTTTAGGATCTTGTAGCTTATAGTTTTCATGTGTGCAAAATGCCATGTCGATGTTTTGGGCAGATTATAACTATAACTTGTGTTGCTTGTTGTTGTTGAACCGTAGCTCCGACTTGAACATGTTGCACATGAAATTTGCTTAGAATCTCATTTAGTTTCATAATATCTTGGTGCATCCATGATTTAACATGTTTATGGTTGTTGTTTGCATGCATTTTGCATTCATGACATATTCATCTTGTGTTGGTCATATCTTTTAGACTGTAGCTCCGTTTTAAATGTTCTATATATGTAAATCGATTAGAATGATGCATAGAATCACATGGTGCTCTTTATTTTTATCTTTAATATATATATAAAAAATGGTTAGTTTAGATCTGGACCAATTTCCAAATTTGCATATGAGGTCACTTCAGAAATACTATAAGTTGTTTCCGACCTCATTTAAGATGCCTAGATAGTGTAGTTTCATTATGCTTGACCTCTTGCCATGTTTAATAACATTTAATATTGTCGTGTACCTAACGAGAGTGAACTAAGTAATTCGAATGTGGAGTTTCGTCAATATACCACTCGATGCATATTGAGCTTCACTTAATTTGTAGTATTTGATTGTTGTGATTGCCATGCCTTGCATAATTGAACTGCACATGCATCATATTTGTTTGCGCATCATGTTTTGCATATGTTGTGGTGTTTATCATGTGTTGATTGTTGTTTCCGAATTGCTTCTACTCGATAGAGTTCCGAAACCGTTTGGAGTGTGAGGATTTGTTCGACTACGTTGGCTTGTCTTCTTTATGGACTCGATCTTCTTCCAAGCGGGATCTCAGGCAAGATGACCATTTCCTTGGATACCACTACTATCATTGCCTTGCTAGTTGTCTCGTTTCTATCGCTGTGTCTCGCTACCTACACTTGTTTGTCAAGCCTGCAAAAATGCCATGATAAGCCTCTAACCCTCCACATCCCAGCAAACTATTGATTGGCTATGTTACGGCTTGCTTAGCCCTTCTTATAGCGTTGCTAGTTGCAGGTGCAAAGGGTTTCCATGTGCCTACATGGATGTTTTTTTGAGTTATCACAATATTATTGCTATTTTATTTAATGCATAAATATACTTGGTAAAAGGTGGAAGGCTTGGCTTTTTGCTTGGTGTTTTGTTCCAGTTTTGCCGCCCTAGTTACTTGTGTACCGGTGTTATGTTCCATATTGAGCGCTCCTAACATGCTCGGGGTTGTTATGGGGACCCCCTTGATTTTTGTTTTGAGATAAAACTCGTCTGGCAAGGCCCAGCATTGGTTTTACCATTTGCCTAATAACTAATATAATTGCATAGGGATCCGCCGGCACTCGCGGATAATTAATCAACAAACCGGGCCAGTGCTCCTCATGGGTGTTGGTCCACCTACCTAGCAGTCGGTGGTGCCACCTCGGGGCAACTCGAGGCATTTTTAGGCTACCGTCCACTTTGCATAGACGGATGATGCCGGTAGATAGAGAGCGCGTGGCTCTAGATGCGGATCTGGCTCACCGGGAGGCCTTGCTGGATTTGTTTTACCTTTCTCGAACGTCTTGTGCGCGGAATTCCGAGGATACTTTGGGCTATCTCGAGGTTGAGGTTATGTGGCAACTTGGGATATTTTGTTTAACACCCGGTCATAGCAAACTTAAAGTAAACTCAAATAAAATACATCAACCGTGTGTGTAACCGTGACTGTCTCTTCTCATGATTTCTGAACCGAGAGAGAACACGGTTGGGTTATGTTTGACCGTAAGTAGGTGTTCAGGATCACTTAGTGATCATTACTAGTACACGTCCGTTTATACGACGATCATTCCCCCTTACTCTTGTACTCGTAAGTTAGCCACTCAAATAAATGCTTAGTGCTTGTTGCTGCCTCACCACTTAACCATTAAGCTTTGCTAGTCTTGATACCCTTGGAAATTAGATTGTTGATTCCCCGTGGCTCACAGATTACTACAACAACAGTTGCGGGTACATGTAATGCGATGCTTTGACATGAGCGCGATGCTTGTTTGATTTGGAGCTCTTCTTCTTATTCATCGATCATAGGATGGGTTCCAGGCCGGCAGCCTGGGATAGCAAGGATGGATGTCATTTTATCGTTTGATTTCGTCCGTAGTCGGACCCTGCTCTTCTGTAAGATGATTGTATATGTTGTATTGATGTGATCTTGATTTAGCTTATGGCGAGTGTAAGCCAATTCCATATACTCATCTCTTCTTTACATGTACTTGTAGTGATATCCATTCTGTCAAAACGACGAGATGCGCTTCTATCCCTGTCGAGGCCCTCGAGCCAAAATAAGGATAGGATCGCATCTTGGGCGTTACACACGCAACCATCCACATGCACTGGCCTACAGTTGCAAGGACCATTGACATAAGTGAAGGCTCAATATTTGCCTTCCGCTTCAACAATTTTCTAGACGAGATTCATCTGTCTATTTACTATCTATGATGCCGCTTTCCAAAGGTTTTAGATGTTGCATGTGAAACTTTGGTCCTGTTGTTGTTATTGGGTAGCTAGGTATATGCCCATATTGTGTAACTCTGTGCTGAAGCTATATGATGTTGTACTCTGATGTGATTTCAATTATTAAATCTTGGTTGTCGTAATACAAATATGAAATATACTATGTGCTTGATATGAAATGCCAATTTAATTTTTAAATGTATTATAAATAATAGGGCAATTAGGGTGCTTAATGGGTTTTTCTATTGCAGACAGTTTCTTAGACAACACCATGGGCGATGACCTCAACAAACCCACACTGTTTCTAGAAAGTTGGCGTGTTGGATCAGTGCAAATCACACACGAGTTGCGTTATGCCACATATCACAAAAGTTTCTCTCTAGGAACCGTGTGTGATGTATTAAGTAATGCAATCGACAGAATTATAACAATCGTGTGCGATGAGCGAACATACCACAGACGGTGTTCTGCAGAAAATTGTGCGTGATGTACCATATGAACAGAAACGTACCTTTGGGATTCACTGTGTGGGATGCCAACTGCATCTCACACAACTTCTACAATATGTCTATTTGTGACGGGCCAACCAATCACACACGAGCTTCTTTTACCCAACGTGTGTGAACGGAGGAGGCATCGCCGATGATTTATCTGTGTCGTGTGGGATAGGCCCCCTCTATCGCACACACATGCAAGGTGATGGTTTAAACGTACGTCACGGTAAGGGGTTAAAACCGTTTGTATAGCAGCTGCCTGCGCTAGTGTTCCTAGATACAACACAATCTAGTTTATTTCTATCTGACTATTTTCTTTTGAGGGCCAAAAGTAAATTAGTCTATGGTGTGCAAGATGTTGCCAACTTAGTCAACAGTCGTTGGATTGATATCCAACGTTTGTCGTGCTTCTTCTACCTCTTGTCTTTTTCTTCCAGCCAAACAAATGAAACCACGCCATTGGGACCGCCTAATCCGTCCTCCTACGGCTGGTTACGCCTTCGCTTACGCATCGCCGCCTCACCGTAACCTAAACCGTTGGCCTGACCATCCCTCTACTCTCCGACACATCATGGTATTCTCTGGCGACGTCAGCCCCAAGCCGCACCCGAACAAGTCAACCCTCATACTCCCCACCGTCGGCAACTAAACTGTGGCATCTTCCCCGGTCCCTGTTCCTTCCTGACTGAGGCCTCACCGTCGTCCTCCGCCTTGGTGTGCTCTTTGTCACGTCGCAATCTCGTGTTGTCAGCATGGTTAACAATCGAGAGGATCTAGGAGATGACTGTACCTCGAGAGGATGACAGTAGGGACCACCAGGGTCATCGCCATATGCAAACAAGGGATTCATTATTACAAGCAAAAAAATATGCTTCCTCCTAATGGTTTGGTGACATATGGATCCCGCACTATTGTCAACATAGTCAATAAACGACAGAATTGTTCAAGGAGTGGCTGACACCAAGGACCAAGTAGCTCATGCATTTGTATTTTTTGTTTGTCGGCGAAGGGTATCAACTCGGTTGTGCGGGGGCTATGGCCCGTCTAGCCCAGGCCTTTTCTTTTATGTTTACCACATGACTAGCCCATCAGTTTTTTTGCGAAAATGGCTAGCCTAGATTTATTTTATTTCAAGAATACCCACCCGAGGACAATACTCTACCCTACTCAGCTGCAAATCTTGCAACATGTGGAGAGATGCATTCGGCCTGCCCAGAAAATGGGTTATAAGTAATAAGAAATGGGATGTAAATATAAAAAACCGGTAATTATTTTCAACTTTTTTTGTGGAAACATTTTATTTTTTTGGATATTATATTCTAAATTTCAATATATTTTTGCAGGGAAATTTCAATGGATTTTAAATTAATATAAATTTATTTTGAAATTAGTTTTAATCTTACTCTAAATTTCGGGATTGAAAACAGTTCGAACCGCACAGAAGTACGCAAAATTTCATCGAAATTTTTAACCCTGGCGAGAAATGGGTTGTAATGCTATCAAAAATAATATGGGCTGCAATAAATTCCTTAAGAACTATTAAATTGGTTGTAATTACAAAAATAATATGAAATGGGATGTATCTTGTTTGCCACAGATTTAGAGGCTGACTTTTGGTCCTACTAAGTTGACATGTAGGCAAGGCTTTGTCAACTTAGTCAACAAATGGTTCTAGTAGAAGTGACCATTAGATTGACATCCAACGGTCATCGTGCTTTTTCAATCTCTTATTTTCTTGCTAAAGCCTCCCAAACCAGCCGGGGGGACCACCTGCTCCCGCCTCCCATGGTTGTGTGTGCTGCTGCACAGGCCTCACTGTTGGCCAGGCCATCTTTGTAGTCACCCACACCTTTTATTATTCTCAAGCGACAACAGCCTCACCCCGTAGCCAAACCACTCAACCCTCGTACTCCCCTTCGCATGGGCATGCACTGCCTCTTCTTCTGTGGCTTTGGCTCGTTCCCTTCCTAGGCCTCGCCGTCGTCCAGCGCATTGGTACTCTTGGCGCGGCCTGGTCAACAATGTCGACGAACGATAGTAATCGGAAGAAGACTATATGTGGAGAGACTGACAACTGGGACCCATGAGGTCCATGTCCGCACGCACGGAAGTGCCTTCTTATTATGCACAAAATAATGATTTATCCACCTGACAGCTGGGACTCACCGAAAGTGCCATCTTATTACGCGAAAAATGGTTCCCATCTGACAGCTGGAACCCAGCAGTTATATCTTTGCATTCAAGGAAGTGCCTCCATATTACGGGGAAAAGAAATGCTTCCTCCCCATGACAGCTGGGACACACTAGCTACATCTTCACACACAAGGAAGTGCCTCCAAATGATGCTAAAAAATGATTCCCCCTACTGATAGCTGGGACCCACGAGGTCGAAGCGTACGTAGCGTTATTTGTCTGGTCGCAGAATGTGTTCGTACATATTGGTCGATCAGTCTCTCTGCAATGATGAAGCATGGCCGAGTAAGGAACTACACATGACTAGTAGAGCATCCGACATAGCATTTGAGACATTCCTGTCTAAATTGTGCACACATACGTACAACCCCGCCGCAAGGAAGTAGATACGGCCAAGTACATTGATACTTGTAAACTCCGTTGGGATTTTCCCTGAAGAGGAGGGTATGATGCAGCAAAGCAAAGGTAAGTATATCCCTCAGTGAGAACCAAGGTTATCGAACCAATAGGAGAACCACGCAAATTCCCATGTTTGGCACCTACGTATAAAAGAGCAAACACTTGCACGCAACGCGGGCAAGAGGGTTGTCAATCCCCTTGAACTCCTTACTTGTAAGCGATAAGTAGTGATAGATAGATCATTTGATAAATATAAATTTTCAATAAAAATAAATTAATTATGGCGACAAGGTATTTGGAGTTTTTGTAAATATAATTGTGAGGAGACCCCGGGGGGGCCATAGTGTTCGCTAGAGGCTTCTCTCTCAAACAAGGCATATGGTGGGTGAACAAATTACCGTTGGGCAATTGATAGAAAAGTTCATAGTTATGCAATATATATTCACCCCCCTGATCATGTATGTAGGCATCACATCCATAAAAAAGTAGACCGACTCATGCCTGTATCTACTACAATTACTCCAACCATCGACCGCTATCCAGCATGCATCTAGAGTAATAAGTAAATATGGAGTAATGTTTGGAGGTCGATGACATGATGTAGACAAAGTAAATCCAATCAATATGAATAAACCCCATTGTTTTACCCTTAGTGGCAGCAATACAATATGTGTCATTTCCCTTTCTGTCACTGGGATTGAGCACCGCAAGATTGAACCCATTACAACGCACCACTCCCACTTGAAGATAAATTTATCTACTTGGCCAAACCAAACCGATAGATCCGAGAGCATTACGAAGCTATAAAAATCGTGCAAATAAAATGCCAACAAGTATTTAATATATTTTAATGAATAATCTGAACATAAACCCACAATTCATGAGATCCCAACAAACACACCTCAAAGATTGATTATATAAGATAGATCACCGCAGGAATCGCGGTGATCTTGGCAATGAAGAACATAGATAGAGAGAGAGATAGCCATCTAGGTACTAACTATGGATCCGTAGGTGTGCGGTGAACTACTCACACATCACCATGGGAGCAGCAAGGTTGATGTAGAGGCCCTCCGTGATCGATCCCCCCTCCGGCAGGGCACCGTAATAGGGCTCCAGAAGGGCACAAGGAAGAACAGAGACTTGCGGCGGCGGAAAAAGTGTTTCGGGAGTATATCTAGGGTTTTCCATATATTAGAGAATTTATAGGCCAGAGAACAATGCTAGATGGCACGGGAGGTGGCCCCAAGCAATCTGGGCGCGGCCAGCCCCCCTGGGCGCGCCCTGATGGCTTGGGGGTACCTCGTGTGCCGTCCGGTCTTCCTCAGAAGCTTCCAGGTCATATATTGGTCCAGAAAAAATCATCAAAAAGTTTTGGGGTATTTGGACTTCATTTCGTACAATATTCCTGAAAAGCCAAAAACACGTAGAAAACAGCAACTGACACTTGGCACTAGGTTAATAGATTAGTGCTCAAAACTAATATAAAACAAGAAATAAATGCCTAAAAAGTATCCTAGAATGATAATATAATATCATGGAACAGTCAAAAATTATAGATACGTTGGAGACATATCAGCATCCCCAAGCTTAATTCCTACCCGTCCTCCAGGAGGTAAATGATAAAAACAGAATTTTTGATGTGACACGCTACCCAACGTGTAATCTTTTCAGGTATGATCATTGAGAAACGATGAATCAATAAACATTAACATAGTAATATCCATAAGCATAAATAACACAATAATCAACTTTCAAAATATACAATCCTTAAAGAATGTTTCCCCCATATTCATTTTATCATATTAGCATCGCATGGCTCCGTCTTCACCACATAAATACAACTGTCAAGCACCATAGTGTTAAGCCAAGCAACTAGATTGTACTTTTTCACGCGCTTCAGCCTGTTATACCTCACTCAATACATGAGTGTGAACCATGGACATAGCATATTGGTGATACGGTGGTAGCTCTCAAAGGGGTAAAAGTGGAGAAGAAAGTTCCGCATCAACTAGCGGATCAACGGGCTATGGAGATGCCCATCAATCGACATCAATGCGAGGAGTAGGGATCGCCATGCAACTGATGCACTAGAGCTATAAGTGTATGAAAGCTCAAACGAAATCAAGCGGGTGTGCATCCAACTTGCTTTCTCATGAAGACCTTGAGCATTTGAGGAAGCCCGTCATCGAAATATACAAGCCAAGTTCAATAATGAAAAATTCCCACTAGTGTATGAAAATGACAAAACATGAGAGTCTCTATATTAAAAAGAGGGTGCTTTCTCTAATCAAAAGTGTGTAAAAAGAGGTAGTAGCACTATCCCTTCTCTCTTTATCTCTCATTTATTTCTTGTTTCCTTTTTTCTTTTTCTTTTTCCTTTTTTTTCTTTCTTTTTTCTCTTTTTTGTCTCGTTTTTCCTTTTTTTTCTTTTTTTCTTTTATTTTTTGTCCGGAGTCTTATCCAGATTTATGGGGGAATCATTGTCTCCATCATCCTTTCCTCAGTGAGAGAGTGCTCTAATAATGATGATCATCACACTTTTAGTTACTTACAACTCGATATGAAATACTACTAAACAATATGACTCTATATGATTGCCTCTGGCAGTGTACCAGGATGTGCAATGATCTAGCATAACATGTAAACAATGTTGAACGGTGGCTTTGCCACAAATACTATGTCAGTTACATGATCAGGCAAAGCAATATGACAATGAGTGTACAAGTCATATGATGTAACGGTGGAAATTGCATGGCAATATATCTCTGAATGGCTATGGAAATGCCATGATGGGTAGGTATGGTGGCTGTTTTGAGGAAGATATAATGAGGCTTATGTGGAACAAAGCGTATCATGTCACGGGGTTTGGATGCACCGGTGAAAGCTGCACCGATCCTCGTGGTGAGAATGGGCAATGCACAGTACCTAAGAGGCTAGCATATATGAAAATGTGAGTGTGCGTACATCCATGGATTCACATTAGTCATAAAGAACTCACATACTTATTGCAAAGCTTTATTAGCTCTCTCAAAGCAAAGTACTACTCGCATGCCCCTAGGGAGGAGGTTGGTAGGAGTTAACAATCACGCGCCCCCGACCTAAACAACACTAGGTTTTCAACGAGGAACAAGAATGCTCACACATCATCCCCATGCCATAACCAATATTTAGATGAACAGCAAATTAACAGCCTTTAACTATCACTATTTTTACTAACCAACAACCATGCACTCAGGCCCTTTCATATTACCACATTGTAACGCTGAAGATGCGGTCCTATCCCTATTAAGGCGCGAGGGCCTCGACGGGGATAGAAGCGCATCTAGTCATTTCGCAAGTACAGAAATCATTGCATACATGTAATGAAGAGATGAGTATATGAGTTGGCTTACGCTCGCCACAAGCTATCTTACAAGTCCACCCAACTATTCATACATTCATCCAGAAGACAGGGTCCAGCTACGGATGAAATCAAACGATTAAAGAAAGCAATGAAACTGTCTTGCTATCCCAGGAACGCCACCACGAAGCTCCCCTAATCATCAGGATATGTAACGTACATACGCCTACGTTCTTCATCGTACTCCCACTGGAGCTGAGACACATCATTTGGCATGAACTCGTCAACACCTGTACCTGTATTGTTATAATCTGTGAGCCATAGGGACTGTAACGCCCCAAAAATTTAATCATATTTTTATTAATTTAAAATTTGGCCAGAAATAAAACTTTATATTATTTTGCGCTTCTGCTGATTTCAGAATCTTCTTTTCGCAAATTGCCCTCCAAGTATAGATTTTTTGAAAGTAAATTTGGTCTTGGATACACTTCCTTCAATCAATTTTATTCCATTTACAATTTTATTAGGAATAATTTTTGTAATAAAACTTACCCACAATTAATTCTTTTAATAGTATTTTCAATTATGAAAATATCCCTGTTGCACTACAACCTATTTAAATATTTATTTAAAAATTCTACAAAAAAATGGGGATGTCAGTAGATGCATATAATTCATTTTTATGCAAAAACCCATTAGTATTCTTTCGAAATTTTTAGCAAAACAACCCCCTTTCTATTCTGGTCCAGGTTGGTAGTTTGTATTGCAACCCCATTTTCTTTTGCTCTAATGGCCATAAACTTTTTCCTGATAATAGTTCTTCCAACCAAACTCTTAAGTCCAAGAGATCAGCCCCATAGTCATATTTTAGGTTGGCCTTACTGCCCCGTTCATTTTTTGTCCAGAATTAATTTTTACCAAAACTTGCATTACAAAGTTTTCCATTTTGCCAAACTAACCTCACCACTCTATTTAGTATCTAAAGAGACCCTAACCTACCAATTTTTATGAATAGAAAAAAGCCCCATAGGTGGCTCTGACATTTTGTCGAGCACCTAGAGTGCATGGCCCAATTTGGCATGATCCAGAGACTGCATTGGGAAGTTACCTCCCCGGCCTAACTAGCATGTCCATTAGGCTTGTTTAACCCTAATGCAAGGTACTGTTAAGTTGCATTTCCATATAACCCCCTCGCTACCCCTGGCATTGTGTCGAGCACTTGCAGTGCGTGCCCTAGGCGCGGCCAGAGCGCGCGTATGGCACGCACCTGCCCGAGCCGCCACAGCCACCAACCCCGCGGCCCCTGGCCCTTCGCTGCGCGCAGAACCACTCCAGTGCCTCCCCCCCCCCCCCCCCCCGCTCGCTAGAGCCGCCGACAGCCCCCTGCGCCGCTCAAAGCCGCCGCAGTGCTCACCTTGGCGGTTTGCCATCGATCTCGGCCGTCTCTGCCAGGGCCAGCACCGCCCGAGCCATCTCCGCCCGCCAGCTGCCCTCTCCAGCAGCCCCCGCTTGTCCTCTAGCCCCTGGCATGCCCTAGAGCCGCGCCACGTCGCCCTGACAATAGTGGCGACGAACCGCCATAGCCGCCACCGTTCTTATCTTCGGGCTCCGGCGAACCGACTTTGCCCGGCTATAAAAAGCCCCTCCCGAGCTCTCCCAGTCATCTGCGCCCTCCCACTAGTTCCCTCGCCGAATCCGTCGAGCTCCCGTGCCCTCTACCATAGCCATCGACCGCCATTGCGTTAAACAAGTTTTGGCCGAATTCGAGCTTGTCCGTTGCTCCCGTGCTGAGTCCATCCACCCTAGCGTTCCTTTAGCCCCCACAAACCCATTCCTACCCCCGCTCCACCTCGCGATCGACTAATGACAAAAGCCCATTTCACCTGAAGCTTCTTCCGCCATGGTCGAACGTGTGCTCACCCTCGAGCCCCCCCGGGGATCTTTCTCTCTCCCAGAGGACGCGGCCGTCCATCCTGAGCACGCCGGTGTGCCCAGCGCCGGGAGGCATCGCCGGAGTCTGCCCCCTGCTTCTGCCAGACGCGTGGGGGGGGGAGAAGATGAACCCGACAGGTGGGTCCCACCTGTGAGTCAGTCATCCCTCTCGCTAGTGGCGCTGGCCCCCTGGTGCGCCTTCTCTGCTAGTAAGCGTACTCATCTTTATACGCTTTCAGTTTATAGAAAGCGTATTTACTCCCGAACCGTTTTCTATTATAAGTTTTTAAAAACTGAACTTTGACTGATCTTTGACTGGCTATATCTTTTAAACCACAACTTCAAATCAATTGATTCTTTTTCCGTTGTCACCCAAATTTCCTCTAGTCTATTTACAGATTTATTTAACAAATATTCAAATAAATTTTCTACACTGTTTTGGAAATGTGTGTTGATTCCAATAATTTCAAAAATAGGAAAAATGGAGGGAAGAATGTTTTCAAATCTTTTGGAGTGCACTCCACCCTTCTACAACCCCAAGGCAAGCATGTTGAACACTTGATATGATATTTGTTGCCTGGTTGCTTGCTAGGAGAATAAGCCATGTTTATGTCACTTGAAATAATGGTATTTACATATGATAATAAGCCTTGCATGAATGCATATGATGAAGAATTTATTTGTTGTGATCATGTGATATACATGAGAAGTGGTTACTGCCTCATGCCACGTATGCCTAAGCTAGTCCAGACAAACTTCGGGGGAAAGTTTTGTCGTGGATAAAGTATGACTGTGGAAACTGGTGTCTCGTGGTGACGAGAGAAATCAATGAGGGCATGACGAGGCATGATGGGTAGTGACCCTGTTGGTGATTGAACAGAAGAATTTGTTGGGCTAACCATTGTAGGGAAAGTTGAACCTCCTGAGTCGACCATAGATTGAGTCTTGCACCAGTAACCCCAATACTTGAATTGTGCTACCACTTGTGCCTGCCACGGGTAGGGTACGGTTCAGTAAGTCATCAACCCCTTTCCTTGCACACACCGTATAGAGAGGCCATGGTGGAAGATACCGGGTGCATCCGGTAGGCATGCCACCTGGTCCGGGGGCATGGGTGTTCCAGTTGGTCCGAGGGGGTAGCGCCCCTGTTTGCGCGCGTTATAATTATTGTGATCCCATGCTACTCGAGATTGTAGGCTCCCCACTTAGAGTTTTACTTAACGGTTGTCGTGGGTGATTCCAGGCACCGGGAAGTTAAGCTGGTGTGTGCAGGTCAGGTGTGTTTTCAACTTAAAGACCGTAAGCGGAATTAGTCTTGAGAGGACTAAAGAAATCCGCTACTCGTGGGTAAAGAGTACACCCTCTTCAGAGTATACACCTATTCGAATAGCCGTGTCCGTGGTTAAGGACTACAGTCTGGGATAGGTCAAGTGTCGGTCTTAGAGTCGGGCTTTGGTGGAAATCTTTCAAATCAGAATATTGAGCATGAACTGTGACGAATGACGATCTTTATTATTATTATTATTGTGGACTAAACATTTATATTATTTGAATTGTTGAGAATCACATGGGATGGTTCTACCTCTTGGTTACTCACTGTGATTACTTTCCTTATAAGCCCTTTATGTGGCGTCGCTCAGACGCCCGACTGTGGCACGCATGTTATCCATTTTCACTATAAGCCCTTTATGTGGCGTCGCTCAGATGCCCGACTGTGGCATGTATGTTATTTACTCTTATTAGAAGCCCTTTATGTGGCGTCGCTCAGATGCCCTACTGAGGCATGTTTATAATCTTAACCTTTCGAGGCGTCGCTTCATACACCCGATTGGATTATTTTATTTTCATTCCTTGAATGCTTAATTATATTTTAGCATGAATGACTTGCTTGCTTGCATCATGAATTTTATCTTGTGACTGACTGAATGATCGTAAATTATTTCAGTACATGATTACCACCTAATATATTATCTGTTTTCTTGATGTTTGCGAGTACATTCAAAGTACTCACTGGCTTGTCCCTGGCTATTGTCTTGGCCAGATCACGTATTTGGAGAGGAGCACGATGACGACAATCCCGGAACCTAGGCATCGAGGATAGAAGCCGCTCGAGATTGGAGTTATCCAGGTCAGTTGTTCCTGTGGGAAATGAGTCCCGTAGACACTGAGGATCCACGAACCGCTTCCGCCATCAACCACTAGAAACCTTTTGTTGTACTCATAGACCATCATGGTCTTCTACTTTAGATTTTGTATTTTTGCTTGGAATTTCTGTATCAAGAACGTGTCCACCAGCTAACAGTAATCCTGGGGCTGGTGAGCACAAGGACCAGTTAATGGGAAATTAATATCCTGGAAAGCCGGTCCTGACAAACTTGGTATCAGAGCCAGGCTGATCATTGGCTAACCCTATCTTAGCCAAGTCGCTAACCTTAGGTTCCCAACCCACCCGGATATTTTATATCCGCATCCAAGCCCACCCTATCCAAATAGCCTCCACAGTAGCCATCCGACACCTTTTTGGCAGTCGGTACCTAACCTGTCAGCCCAACCCATATACAGTGTGTCTATGACTGATACTGGAGTTGTCGCATTCCCTAGCGTGCGATGGAAGACTCCCTAGCCTACAAAGGAAAGCTTTGCCCCAACCCAGCACCCACAACCTTCAGTCCCATTCCAATAACCCCAGCTTAGCAAGATGCCCGGTCCCATCATTTGCAACAAAACCAGTGCATCTAAACCTGGAGACTTCGTAGCCATCCTCACCGACCTCACCTGCCAAGCTCTTGGCATAGAAGAAACCATAGAGTATGTTGTGCACGAGGAGCCTGCGAGTGATACCATCCATCACTTTTGGGCCACGGTGCACATCTACGGAAGGAGTACCTCGTCGGAACGCCCTTTCCATTTTACTTAAGAGCGGCCACAGGTGAATCCCAAGCCAGCCAGCTTGCAGCCCGAGAAGCTATAGTCCAGCTTCGGCATTGTCGCCAATGGCAGATAGCCGCCCGTTCTGGTACTATCCTAGCCGTGAAGGCTATGGTAACCCAACCCAAGTCGCCAGCGGAGACCTTGAGACAGACCCCGCCCTAGCATATATAGTGAGCTACTTAAGAGCGCATGACGCGCTAATTGATCAGGTCACCCTTGATCTGGTCGCACACCGCAGGTCATTTGCTCACCGAGTCCAGATGAGCAATGAAGCTGCGACCACCTCCAGAAATCAACTAGTGTTGTTTGGAAGACCTGTTGGATCCCCAAGGTTTACCCCAGTCTACCATTTAGACGACCCGATCTTGACCCCGGAAGAGCTTCACCGCAGCCTGGATGCTTACTGCAATGAAGCTATCCCTAGGGCGCGCCGTCCGATACATCGTCGCCACCATAACCCTACAGCCCTGTTCCATGGTCCACTCGACCCTAGAGCTATGGCAACCAGAGAAGCCCCATCGACTACTGAGCATGTCAGCTCAGAAACCGTCGAAGACGGAGCGAGTCCACCAGAGTAGTTGTTAAGCCCTAGTAGCCGTGTGGCCCTGTAATGCTATATTCGCGCATTTCCCATAATGATGTAGGAAGATCACCAAAATAAATTTATAGGACGCGCGCCTGCCATCATTTATATGGGCACTATGTGTGACTGACGTAAATTAGTCGACGCGTGACTCCAGAGTAATATTTTGCGGCGTGACCACCAAAGCCCCTAACTAACATCCAAAGTGGTCCGTCACTTTGGGAAATTTTATTTGAGGCTCCGACATCAACCACCCTAGAAAGCGGAGATGGTACCATAGGCCACACGGACGTCAAAAGTTTTGTGTCCCTAAACCAGGCACTATGTATGTGGCCACACCCGTGACCATCACGAGCATCCCTCGCCTTGCAAGCTGCCGCCATAGCCATTCCAACCCATGTTGCGCTTTGAGGATTTATCTGAGAAACCCCGGACTCAACCCTTGACAGTTTTGTAAGATAATGCTAATTTTCAACCACAACATTTTTGGCCCCAACCACCAAGCCGGTGTTAGCTGTTCAAATCAAGGATCGCTATCTGTTCTTTTAAATATTGAATAGTTGTGCGCATCCCTTTGGCAGAGCCCAAACCAATAACCTGTATACGCCTTTGTCATCAGAAAATCCCTGCCGATGCCAGGCATGGTCATAGAATTTGCTGCCTTCGAGATATTTAACCGTGATTGATTTACAGTACCTTGAGCCGATATGAGGAAGTAAACTTTTACTTCCAAGCCGCACAACACCTGGAATAGAAACCGCGTCCCCCCACATACAAGTGTAGAAAGGACCGTGGCCAGCCAACCTTGCCCGACATGTCATCACCAGAAGCGTTGACCCCAACAACTGATGGATTACCTCCACACTCATATTGTGGTGAACCATCAAATCAACCGGTAGGACCCCATTGCCAGACCAAGAAGGACACAACTCCTCCAAGAGGAAGAAGAATGTGTCCCAAGATCGGGAGTATTTCTTCAAAGCCCTATCAGCCATACCTCGTGAGCGCGCATGCAAATATTTGTTAAATCCAGCATTTTATACGCATGATACAATGTCCCTGCTGTATCTTAGATTATATGCTATGAAAGATTCTCTTGATTGCGCCTGCATGTGAGTGATTTTATTACCGTGTTTTTTTTGGAGATTTCTTTCCTTTCCCTAACAAATCTCGAGGACGAGATTTTTATTTATGGGGGGTAGAGTTTGTAACGCCCCAAAAATTTAATCATATTTTTATTAATTTAAAATTTGGCTAGAAATAAAACTTTATATTATTTTGCCCTTCTGCTGATTTCATAGCATATAAATTTTATATTATTTTGCCCTTCTGCTGATTTCATAGCATTTAAAATTTGGCTAGAAATTCTGCCCTCCAAGTATAGATTTTTGGAAAGTAAATTTGGTCTTGGATACTCTTCCTTCAATCAATTTTATTCCATTTACAATTTTATTAGGAATATTTTTTTTAATAAAACTTACCCACAATTAATTCTTTTAATAGTATTTTCAATTCTGAAAATATCCATGTTGCATAACAACCTATTAAATATTTATTTAAAAATTCTACAAAAAATTGGGGATGTCAGTAGATGCATATAATTCATTTTTATGCAAAAATCCATTAGTTTTGTTTCGAAATTTTTAGCAAAAGAAAGTCCTTTCTATTCTGGTCTAAGTTGGGAGTTTGTACTGCAACCCCATTTTCATTTGCTCTAATGGCCATAATTTTTTTCCTGATAATAGTTCTTCCAACCAAACTCTTAAGTCCAAGAGATCAGCCCCATAGTCATATTTTAGGTTGGCCTTATTGCCCCCTTCATTTTTTTTGTCCAGAATTAATTTTGAGCTAAACTTGCATTACAAAGTTTTCTGTTTTGCCAAACTAACCTCACCACTCGATTCAGTATCTAAAGAGACCCTAAGCTGCCAATTTTCATGTTTAGAAAACCCCCATAGGTGGCTCTGGCATTCTGTCGAGCACCTAGAGTGCATGGCCAGATTTGGCATGATCCAGAGATTGCATTGGGAAATTACCTCCCCGACCTAACTAGCATGTCCATTAGGCTTGTTTAACCCTAATGCATGGTACTGTTAAGTTGCATGTCCATATAAGCCCCCTCGCTACCCCTGGCATTGTGTCGAGCACTTGCCGTGCGTGCCCTGGGCGCGGCCAGAGCGCGCGTATGGCACGCACCTGCCCGAGCCGCCACAGCCACCAACCCCGCGTCCCCTGGCCCTTTGCTGCGCGCAGAGCCACTCCAGTGCCTGCCCCGCCCCCCCGCTCGCTAGAGCCGCCGACAGCCCCATGCGCCGCTCAAAGCCGCCGCAGTGCTCACCTTGGCGGTTTGCCGTCGATCTCGGCCGTCTCTGCCGGGGCCAGCACCGCCCGAGCCATCTCCGCCCGCCAGCTGCCCTCTCCAGCAGCCCCCGCTTGTCCTCTAGCCCCTGGCGTGCCCTAGAGCCCCGCCACGTCGCCCCGACAACAGTGGCGACGAACCGCCATAGCCGCCGCCGTTCTTATCTTCGGGCTCCGGCGAACCGACCTTGGCCGGCTAGAAAAAGCCACTCCCGATGTAACACCCTGGATTTTTGCCCATTTCTTTTTCTTTTGATTTTGGTCTGGTTTTGCTTTTCTGTGGCTTGGTAGTCTTGGAACCTGGAAGGATCAACCTTGATTCCTCTTCCCTAGTGGCTTGCGAACCTCTAAAACATCTTGAGACCTTGCCATTTCCATCTTGAACCAATCCCAATAATCATTTCTTGGGAATATTCATTTTTTTCTATTAAAGGAATAGACCTGTTGCCTTGGGTTGTGAAGCAATCCATATTTCTATCATCCCAAAAATTCCCAAATAATTCTCATAAATTGTTTGGGTCATATCTTCCTCAGATATGTCAAAATCCTTCCTTGCCATGCTCAAAAATAATTCACCAATATTCCTTTTCTTATTCTGCTCCAGGTGGCATTTTGTGAAGCAAGAGCCATTCATATTTGCTTGCTTGCTCCAAAACTTTTTGGGCACTCTTTCCTATCCATATCACTGCCACATGACAAAATTCAACTCAATTTGGCTAGCAAATATTTCTTGGCAAATTTCCAAAGTTTCTGATCCAGAGGAAGCTTTGTGAACCAAGTGCTAGATAAGAGTATGCAAATGAGTTGAAATTTTGCAAGCATCTTCATATGCTCAAATCATGACTCTCCACCAAATTTGAGCATCATCCCTTCAACCATGTGACCACAGCATCAAATCTTTGTTTCTGGTCATATTTCCCTGTTGTGAAGCAACTATATTTTATATTGCTTCATAATTGCTGGAAATTTACCGGAGAATTCTTCTACCCATATTACCTATCTCCCCAAAATTTGGACTCATTTCATCTACCCAATAATTCCCTAGAATTTTCCTAAGATTCTATCCAATGGGATGCTGTATGAAGGAAGTACCATTTGTGCTCATGCAAACGGTATGAAATTTTTGGAGCATCTTCATATGACCAAATAACTCTTCTCCTCCAAATTGTAGCTCAATCCCAGTTGATAGGTGAGTTCCACATCAAGAATTGTTTTCTGGACCAGATTTGGCAGTTGCAAAGCAACTATGCTAAATACTTGCTCAAATCCCTCCAAACTGCACAGGACTATAGTCCTTCCTAACTTAAACCTCCCAGACATCACATTTGGCTCTTGTCACCTTCCTGTTGAGCACAGTAATATGGCGAAGTTTGCTACAGCAAACTTCCAGTGAAGTCTCCCATCTCCTCTTGGTTTCTTTTGTCGATCTATAACCTCAGAGGGGCTATTGCTTGGAAGTACTCTCTGCTAGACAACATGCTGCATGCCAGGGTGCACCGTGTACGCTAGTTCACGCGGTGACCACGCATTTGGCATGCCAATGCACGCGCTCTGTGCATTGGGGCCCTCGGTCTCATCCGTTTCCTCGCTCCCTCGACACCTAGCCGTGTCTAGGGGCTTCCCCGTGTCTTCTTCCTTCTCTTGGACCCCTCTCCCCCTCCAGTTCCTTAGTCGCCACGCCGCGACGAGCTCCGCCCATGTTTTGCCCGTGACTGCCGTCGTCGTCTTCTCCCCCGAGCTCTCCTGAAGACTCCTTGAGCTTCTCCGCCCCCCTGGATCCCCTGCCGACATCTCCGTTCCCTGCCACGTGCCCCCGGAGCGCCAGTGCGGCGATAAGGCCGCCACGGCGGCCGTGCTGATCCGGTTGCTCCGGCAAGCTATAAAAGCCACGGCCTCGAGCCTCCCCGGGCACCAGCGGCACCCCAGCCTCCTTCCCTTCACCTCCAGCTCACCCCGTGGTCGCGGCCGACCAAATCGCTCGCCGGAGCACGGCAGTTTAGCCAAAGATAGCCCACGGCCTCCACACCCAATCCATCCCTCCGGCCATCCCTGGCTCCGTCCGAGCACACCCGCGAGCACATCGTTCTCCGGCGAGCCCGCCCGTCCATTCGTCTGCTCCAGAAAATCCCCAGGCCGCCGGGAGATCGCCGGAGCCGAGCCTCTGTCGCCCCACGCCGCCACACCACCAGCCTCCCCTGCCGCCGTGCGACCCACCCACGGGCACGGTGCTCGCCGGCGGACTCATCCATGGCCTCGCCCACCCTCGAAGCTGTCTGGCTCACCGGATTCCACCGGAGCTGGAGCTCCTGTCGTCGGCATCAGGGAGAAGCAGAGGAGGAGGAGGAAGAAGAGAACGAGGGAGGAGAGAGAGAGACCTGACGGGTGGGGCCCAGACCCACCTGTCAGCGGGACAGCGCCGGTCCAGCGTGGATAAGTGGAGGCGTACTCCCCTGGAGTACGTTTCCCACCTAAGGAAGCGTATTCCCTTTGCATCGCAGCTAGAAATACGCTTCTCTGTGCACAAAGCGCATTCCGGCCGAAGGCGTTTTCTGTTTTTCAGGCAGGGGCCTGTCTGTGAATAAAACTTTTGTAGATTAGTCCCTGGACTTCAAACGTCCATATCTTCGCGATCCTAACCCCGATCGAGGTGATTCCAAAGCCCTCGTCTTCATCTCGTCGAGCCCGTCATGTTGTTATCATTTTCACTCTGTGATCACAAGTGAAAATGACCATGTTGCCCTTGCCCATAAACAGCCCCCTCCGAGAGAGAACTGTTTCCGGCAATTCTTTCCGCGACCTTTCCGCACTTCTTCCCGGTGGATCCCTCACTCCAGGCAAGCCAGGACACCCATTCCATGAAGTATTTCAATAGCATTACATATTTAATTGAATTACTTGCATTTACAAATGAATTACTTTCATTTATTTGCTATATAATAATCCATAGCAATTTAATTTAAATGCCTAGTTGCTGCCATCCTAAGTATGGCGAAAAACTACTATGCTTGATAAATGAGCTTAGTTGTCTGATCTTGAGTCACCTGTCCGGGCTTATCCATGCAACCACATTTGTCGGTATGGGACGGCCTTGACTTGGTCTGATCGCGTGCTCCTTTGTCGGTACAACCAAAGAGGGAAGGTTATGCGCGCGTGCTACCCTGGCCCGGTAGGCGGCGATAACCTTGTGAGCCCAGTTGCGTTATTTGCATCCAGGTCCCCGTTTGGGATAGTTTGTTTGGCCACGACGGTGGCAGGTGTCATGAGGACACAGGGGCCACCTAGGGCAGGCCTCCAGGGGAGGATGAATGCCGGTGGTACGATGGGAGAGTCACGGGTCAGACAGGTTTCGTTGAAGCGATGCTGGTCCACCCGAGTGGGATCACGAGGCCAGGTGCTTCATGATGTGGGTAAAGTGCGCAACCTCTGCAGAGTGTAAAATCTATTCGAATAGCCGCGTCCTCGGTATTGGACAGCCCGTCTAGACCTCACTAGATGGTCAACCGTAACTGTGATAATAATGATGGAAGAACTTGTCTTATGATCGGAAGTACTCGATGGTTTATGAGTATTCAGAGGGTTGTGGGACAACCCGGAAAAGAGTAAGTTGATGACTGGTAACAGTAAGTGAAGCACTTAAGTATTTAATATGATAATTGCCATGCTATTGTTTGCTGCATTGTTTGGTTGTCATGAGCTTGCGAGTACATTCAAAGTACTCACCTGACGTGTCATGCCAGTTTGCAGGTCCTGCCAGGTTTGCTTGCTTGTCGTGGATGTCGAGTGCGCGAGCTAGGATAAGCGTTGTAGCCAGAGTCCCTGCGGAGTGGAGTCCATCATCGTCGTTGTTGTTCCACTGCCGTGAGTTACTTCGCTTCCTCAGGTTGTTCTGCTGTTAGCATAGAGCTACCCTGGGTAGGCGTAGTCTCGCCGTACCGATGTAATCCATGTACCCTTGTAATCTTATTCATAGTCATAAAGAGCTGATTTGTTCTATGCCAACAGTGCCGTATTCCAGAAGACTTGTCCCTGGGCTGGAATACGGGGCGTTCCGGTCTCCTCTAAGCCGGGGTGCCACACCCGAGCTCTCCCAGTCATCTGTACCCTCCCAGTAGTCCCCTCGCCGAATCCATCGAGCTCCCGTGCCGTCTACCATAGCCATCGACCGCCATTGCCTTAAACAAGTTTCGGCCGAATTCGAGCTTGTCCGCTACTCCTGAGCTGAGTCCGTCCACCCTAGCATTCCTCTAGCCCCCGCAAACCCATTCCTACCCCCACTCCACCTCGCGATTAACCAGTGACAAAAGCCCCTTTCACCCGAAGCTTCTTCCTCCATGGTCGAAGGTGTGCTCACCCTCGAACCCCCCCCCCCGGCGATCTTTCTCTCTCCTAGAGGACGCGGCCGTCCATCCTGAGCACGCCGGTGTGCCCAACGCCAGAAACGGTGCCCTCTAGCGCCGGGAGGCATCGCCGGAGTCTGCCCCCTGCTTCTGCCAGACGCGCAGGGGGGGGGGGAAGAAGATGAACCCGACAGGTGGGTCCCACCTATCGGCCAGTCATCCCTCTCGCTAGTGGCGCTGCCCCCCTGGTGCGCCTTCTCTGCTAGTAAGCGTACTCCTCTTTATACGCTTTCAGTTTATAGAAAGCATATTTACTCCCTAACCGTTTTCTATTATAAGTTTTTAAAACCTGAAGTTTGACTGATCTTTGACTGGCTATATCTTTTAAACCACAACTTGAAATCAATTGATTCTTTTTCTGTTGTCACCTAAATTTCCTCTAGTTTATTTACAGAATTATTTAAAAAATATTCAAATAACTTTTCTACACTGTTTTGGAAATGTCTGTTGATTCCAATAATTTCAAAAATAGGAAAAATGGAGGGAAGAATGTTTTCAAATCTTTTGGAGTGCCCCCCACCCTTCTGATATTTGTTGGCTGATTGCTTGCTAGGAGAAGTAACCCATGTTTATGTCACATGAAATAATGGTATTTACATATGATAATAAGCCTTGCATGAATGCATATGATGAAGAATGTATTTGTTGTGATCATGTGATATACATGAGAAGTGGTTACTTCCTCATGCCACGTATGCCTAAGCTGGTCCAGACAAACTTCGGGGGAAAGTTTTGTCGTGGATAAAGTATAACCGTGAAAACTAGTGTCTCGTGGTAACGAGAAATCAGTGAGGGCATGACGAGGCATGATGGGTAGTGACCCTGTTGGTGATTGAACAGAAGAATTTGTTGTGCTAACCATTGTAGGGAAAGTTGAACCTCCTGAGTCGACCATAGATCGAGTCTTGCACCAGTAACCCCCATACTTGAATTGTGCTACCACTTGTCACTTCCACGGGTAGGGTACGGTTCAGTAAGTCGTCAACCCCTTTTCTTGCACACACCGTACAGAGAGGCCATGGTGGAAGATACTGGGTGCATCCGGGAAGCATCCCACCTGGTCCGGGGGCATGGGTGTTCCGGTTGTTCCGAGGGTGTAGCGCCCCAGTCTGCGCGCGTTATAAATATTGTGATCCCATTCTACTTGAGATTGTAGTCTCCCCACTTAGAGTTTTAATTAACAGTTGTCATGGGTGATTCCAGGCATCAGGAAGTTAAGCTGGTGTGTGCAGGTCAGGTGTGTTTTCAACTTAAAGACCGTAAGCGGAATTAGTCTCGAGATGACTAAAGAAATCCGCTACTCGTGGGTAAAGAGTACACCCTCTCCAGAGTATACACCTATTCGAATAGCCGTGTCCGCGGTTAAGGACTACCGTCTGGGATAGATCAAGTGTCGGTCTTAGAGTCGGTCTTTGGAGGAAATCTTTCAAATCAGAATATTGATCATGAAGTGTGACGAATGATGATCTTGATTATTATTATTATTGTGGACTAACCATTTATATTATTTGAATTGTTGAGTATCACTGGGATGGTTCTACCTCCTGGTTACTCATTGTGATTACTTTCCTTATAAGCCCTTTATGTGGCGTCGCTCAGACGCCCGACTGTGGCATGCATGTTATTCATTTTCACTATAAGCCCTTTATGTGGCGTCGCTCAGATGCCTGACTGTGGCATGTATGTTATTTATTCTCATTATAAGCCCTTTATGTGGCGACGCTTAGACGCCCGACTGATGCATGTTTATAATCTTGACATTTCGAGGCGTCGCTTCAGACACCCGATTGGATTATCTTATTTTCATTCCTTGATTGCTTAATTATATTTTAGCATGAATGACCTGCTTGCTTGCATCATGAATTTTATCTTGTGACTGATTGAATGATCGTAAATTATTTCAGTACATGATTACCACCTGATATATTATATCTGTTTTCTTGATGTTTGCGAGTACATTCAAAGTAATCACTGGCTTGTCCCTGGCTATTGTCTTGGCCAGATCACGTATTTGGAGAGGAGCACGATGATGACAACCCCGGAACCTAGGCATCGAGGATAGCAGCCGCGCGAGATAGGAGTTATCCAGGTCAGCCGTTCCTGTGGGAAATGGAGTCCCATAGACGCTGAGTATCCATGAACCGCTTCCGCCATCAACCACTAGAAACCTTTTGTTGTACTCATAGACCATCATGGTCTTGTACTTCAGATTTTGTATTTTTCCTTGGAATTTCTGTATCAAGAACGTGTCTACCAGCTAACAGTAATCCTGGGGCTGGTGAGCACAACGACCAGTTAATGGGAAATTAATATCCTGGAAAGCCGATCCTGACAGGGACTCATCAATCTCATAACCCGAGTACCGAAACTATGTAAGACGATAGGTGAGGAATGGTTAAGTGGTGAGGCTGCAGCAAGCACTAAGCATGTATTTGGTGGCTAACTTATGAGAACAAGAATGTAAATATGGTGGCCTATGCATGACGGTCGTGAACTAGCATGATCACTAAGTGATCCTGAGCACCTACTTACGTCAAACATAACCCCACCGCGTTCTCTCTCGGTTCATGTTCACGAGCAGAGACAGTCACGGTTACGCACACAATTGGTGTATTTTATTTAAGTTTACTTCAAGTGAACTATAACTGGGTGTTAAACAAATTTCCAAGTTGCCACACAACCGCGGGCACGGCTTCTCGAAAAGATTTAACCCTGCAGGGGTGCTCCAACTCATCCATCACAAACTAACCACCCACCGCAGGAATAACCTCAACCACGGATCCTGAGATATCCTAGGAAATTCCATTGGAAGACCTCAACCTCGAGATAGCCCGAAGTATCCTCGGAATTCCTCATGCACGACATTCGAGAAAGGTAAAACAAGTCCAGCAAGACCGCCCGACGTGTCGACGAACCCGATAGGAGCCGCGTATATCGTTCTCAGGACATGACCGAATGAGCACTACGTATAGTGGCCTGATAGACATCCCTCGAGTTGCCCCGAGGTGGCCCTGCAAGTGGCTCTGGGTTGGACCAACACTCATGAGGAGCACTGGCCCGGGTTGTTGATTAATTATCCATGGGGTAGCTAAGCCCTATGCATATTTATTTAGTTTTATAGCAAATGTAGTACCAAAGTTGGGTCTTGCCAAACGAGTTTTAATCTAAAACGAATGGTCAAGGGGGTCCCCATAACAACCCCGAGCATGTTAGGAGCACAAAATATGGAACATAACATCGGTACTCGGAACTAATGCGGCAAAAATGGAACAAAACACCGGGCAAAAGGCCAAGCCTTCCATCGTTGCCAGATATATATGTGCATTAATTTAAATAACAGTAAAATAAGGTGATATCTCCAGATATCCATGTTGACACATGGAAAAGGTTGCACCTGCAACTAGCAACGCTATAAGATAAGTGCTGAACAGTGGTAACGTAGCCAATTCAATGTTTTGCTAAGAAGTGGAGGGGTTAGAGGCTTCCATGGAAATTTAGGAGCCTGCCAGGTTAAGTGGTAGGTAACGAAACATAACGGTAGAAGCGAGACATCTAGCATAGCAAAATAGTGTCGGGATCCAGGTATGATCATCTTGCATGTTGGGTCTTCAGAGGGACACAGAGTTGGGTCCTCGTAGTTGTACTCTCCGGGATCCTCGTACTTAGGCTCGACACTCGGGTCTACCCAAAGAGAAACAACACCAAATAAACATACAACCAAGGTGCAATGCGCAAACAATATGATGCATGACCAATTTGAAGTGTTGAATATGGCAACCCTATGCTAGTCATGTTTCTAATGCAATTATTAAGCTCTTTAGTATTCTGGAAAGTACCTCAATATTAGTTATCTTAACATGCATGATCATGGCAAATATGAATGCTCCATGTAAAATCGATGCAAATGCATATGTGGAATGTTGCAAACGGAGTAACGAAGCTCACGATACACTCACGACAAGGTACGAACATTAACGGAGACAAAAACAAAGATGAGGGAGGCCATGGGCTATTCCTTGGTATTCCAAGGATGCCACTGGATTCGAAATGAAATTCTAGCAAGAATTGACTTAAAGAACATGCAAAACATTGGAGTATAGCTCCCACAAGTCACAAAACATTCAAACACACAATCTGTCCACAAACAACAACATGTCATCTTGTTTCACACATAGCTAGAGCTACAGCAAGTTTCAAATCACAACAAAGGCATGGAAAATAAGTATACAACATGCTAAACAATTTATCTATCTACAGAAACATGAAAGGAAGCATGGTTCAATGGAAAATGAGCTCACAAGATGGCATGTTAAATCAGTTTTTAGGGACTTAGTGAAAATTCCACTTTTGTAGAATTTGAGTTAACATGATGGCATCTTGACAACAACTTTTATATACGCTACAGGAACTTCCATGTCATGAACATTAACAGGTTGATAGAGGGCAACATGTACTTCAATTAACTACATTATGGCAACATAAAAAAATGCATGTATCAATGGCTACCATCCTCACAATATGACATATTGAGAACAAAAGATTCACAGACTTAGTGAAATTCAACAAGGGGCAACTAGGGCACTTATTAATAGAATGGCATGTTGAGAGCAAGTTTTAAATAAGATGCCATATAGCTTAATCCACAAGTTCTTGGCGCACATCTACGGAGGATGACAAGCACAAAAATGCAATCCATTGGGCCAACTCCAAAGGAGCAACATATACATGGGCATCATCAAGGCAACATGGCAACAAAATAACAGATTTCAACACTTAGAATTACTTGGCCATGTGAAAACAGAATTTTAGTGACATGTAGTCATCAAGAATCCCATCCAAATCATGAACTAACATGGCAAGCAAAATTACCAGGGACTAGAGCACACACTAGTGGATATATTTCATGTTGACAAGATTATCATATGATGCAAGAATTAATTCATGTGAAAATGACAAAATGACATGATATCACAAAGTAACATTTTTACAAACTTTCCCAAATGGTGAATCCAATGCTACCATTGGATTCACTGGATTTTTCTACCCAAAAATCATCTATCACATTCCTATGTTCCTCAAGACAAAACTCCCACAAATGCACTCACAAAATTAACATGACCACTTAATATAAGTTATATGCCAAATTTGGCATGTCCTGGGTTATTGACAGATTTGGAAACTGCCAAATTGGGAAAATTTCCCTAAATGGAAATATCTCAGAAACACTCAGAAAAACAAAACAAAACAAAATATAAAAAAACAACACAACAGGCCCACCTGGCATTGAACCAAGGCCCTGTGGGTTGACAGGTGGGCCATGGGCCCACTATCAGTGGCTGGCTAACTAAATTGGAAAAAGGCTGTGGGGTTGACAGGTGGGCCATGGGCCCATTGTCAGTGTCTGGCTAACTAAATTGGAAAAAGGGGGTAAGCCGGGGGATCGAACCCGTGCCCCCTGGGTCGCGCAGCTCGATCGGACCAGCTGGACTGAGGAGGTTCGCTTGCTAACAGTGGGGTCCGGTCTCTATTGACCTATCCACGGGACTGGGACACTCTGACGAAACTAAAGAAAAGAGCTACAGTAGGGCACGAGCGTTCGCGACGGAGCTCGCCGGAGACAAGCCGAGGCTTGCCGAAAGGCTCTTGGTGGCGAGCGGATGCTACGCTTGCGGACGCGAGTAGAGGCAAGAAAAGGAGGCAAGGCATGAGCTTTGCTCGCTGCCAGGGTCGCTCATCGCGTACGGGCCTCGGACACGACGGTTACAGCGGCTACGGCGGGCTACGGCAACGGACTCGAGCAGGAGAGAACGCTGAGACGTCCGGATGCTCACCACGGGGCTGGCAGACGACGAGGGGGGGGCAACTAAGACGAGAAAGATATGCCAGTCGTCGAGGAAGAAGACGCGGATGAAGCACCGGGTCCGCGTAGAAGACGAAGAAGAGGCCGTCGCTACTGAGATGACCCGCTCCTGCTAGCTCCGGGAATCGGACGAGCGTGGCGCCGGGGGCCTTCGGGACATCCTTGGAGGAACGGAGGACGCCACCAGAGGTGATCGACGACGACGGAGATGGCCGGCGCGCCTCTGTTCCTTCTCTGAAACCACCGAATCTCTCTGATCTCTGGATCGAGGAGAAGGGGCGAGGGGAAGGAGAAAGGTGGCGGTGGCGATGAGAAAAGGGGGAACCCTAAGGAGGGGCGCAGACGTCGAGGGTTTTAGGCAGGGGCTGATGGGACGTCCTCAGCGTCCTTGAGGATCTCACGGAGCCGAGCTGTCACTCTCTCTCTCGCTGTCTTTGAAGGAGTTGACGGCGTCACGGAGGGGCAGGTGGCCATCCGCGTGGCTGGGCCAGGCTAGGCTGCGACGCTAGGTGGGCCGCGCGGGGGCAGGGAGGCCCAGGTGAGGCTGGAACCTCTCACCCCTGAAGAAAAGAGTTTTCTTTTTATAAAACCTCACATGGCAGATAAATCCCAGAGAAAAGAGAGGAATGACTTGGAGCAAAATTAAAATATATATGGACTCACAAAAAAAATGCACTAGTTTATAAAAATGACTTTTGCATTTTTTGAGCAAACAAAATAAATCACATATATTAGCATATGAATCTGTTTTGCAAGGTTTTAAATAGGCAACTCTAGTAGAACATAAAGTGGCTAAAAGAATGGCTGGGCTGTCAGCCAACATGACTCATGCTGGAAGATTACTGTTGGTCAAATCCATACTATCTTCACTCATTATTTTCTTCATGTGCTGCCTGGACATCCCAATCACAATTAAGAAGCACATAATCAAATACATGACCCATTGCTTATGGAGAAACCCTGGCTTGGAGGACAGAAGACCAGCTATGGTGGGATGGAGCACAGTATGTCGACCTAAAAACCAAGGTGGCCTAGGAGTTTTTGACATCCACACTCAAAATAAAGCACTCCTCATGAAGAATCGGCACAAATTCTATAACAGACATGACATCCCATGGGTTCATATAATTTGGGAATCTTATTATAGCAATGGCCAACTTCCTGGTGAGCAAATGGTTGGGTCATTCTAGTGGAAAGCAAATCTTGCTATGATTGATCAATACAAAGCCATTGCAAGATGTAATGTAGGGGATGGAAAGAGTGCCCTATTTTGGGATGATTTATGGCAAGGAACTATTCTCAAACACAAGTTCAATCATCTATACTCCTTTGCAAGAAAAACACAAATGAGCATCAGACAAATAATTACCACTAAATATATGGAAGATCTATTTCACCTTCCCTTAACAACACAAACATATGAGGAATACCAGGAAATGGAACATATTTGTATGGAGGTGAAAAACTCTGAATTTTGGCATGCAACTGACACATGGAGCTATATTTGGGGCAATGCCACCTATTCATCCATCAAAGCATACAAGGTTTTACTGGGTCATAAACAAGTTCCTCCACATTTCGGTTGGATCTGGAATAGCTCATGCCAGCTGTAACACCCCAAAAAATTTAATCATGTTTTATTAATTAAAATTTTGCCAGGAAATTAATTTTTTTATTTTCTGGATCATCTATTGATTTCAGAATCACTCCTTTCTTCTGAATTGTGGATTTTCCCCTCCAAATAGAAACTTTTCAAAAATATTGTTGGACTTGAGTGCCAACTCAATAACATTTCATTTATATTTAGTAAAACCAGTGGAATTATTATTATAATAAAACTTGCCAAGTTTTATTTCATTTAATAGCTTTTCCATTCTTTTAAGGGCCTGAGTTACACTACCACCACTTCATAAACTCTTTTAAAAATTCCATAAAAATTTGTAGATCACATGTGTTGTCCCTGGATCACTTTTATGCAAAAACCCAGCCTTGTGTTTTGGAAATTTTGAGCAAATCATCCTCTTTTGCTCTCTGGTCCAGTTTGGTATTTTCTACTGCAACCCTATTTTGTTTTGCTCTAATGCCCATGAGATTTTTCCTGCTTATATTTTGCCCTACCAAACCCTTAAGTCCAGGAGATCAGTCCCATTAGAAGATTTTAAGTGCATGAAATAATCCCCTGCAACTTCTGCCCAGAACTGAAGTTTTGAAATAATTGCACTAACAAGTTTCTGTTTTTCTCAAACTAGCTTCGCCATAATTCTTAGAATCCAAAGAGACCCTAACCTGGAAACTTTGGTGGCCAGAGAAGTCCCCTAGGTGGCCTTGGCATTATGTCAAACACCTAGAGTGCATGGCCAGATTTGGCATGATCCAAAGATTACTTTGGGAAGTTGCATTCCTGGCCAAACCAGCATGTCCACTAGAGCTATAACAACCAACTCAGCCACCCTGTTAATTTGTAGCTTAACCCAAGCCTCCTAGCAAGCATTGGCCTATCGTCGAGCACCTTGCGTGCGTGTCCAGAGCGAGAACAACGCGCGCGTTTTGCACGTGCATGCACCCGAGCTGCCGCGTCCCAGGTTGACCCCTTCCCCGAGCTCAATCTGATCCCCTGGTGCCGCCGTGTCATGCCAGCACTCGACCGCTCCCTGGCTCCTTGGTGGCACGCCTGCGGCCGCGTCCGCTCCTGCCATGGCCGGCACCGCCCCAGCCACCCCAGCACGCCAGCTGCCCCAGCAACAGGTCGAGCTCATCCGCGAGCTCGTCCGCTAGCGCCCGTCGTCGCCACGTCGCCCGCAAGCTACTGTCGCCGGAGTTATCCGTTGCCGCCGCGGAACCGCCATTGCCGCACTATAAATAGCCCCCCCCCCCCCCCGAGCACGTTTGCGCTAGTCAGAAGCCTTTCCCCAGCCGTAGCTAGCTTCCCCAGGGACGGATTGCCCAGAGGAGGTCGTCTTCCTTGCCTCCGGTAGCTTCGGCCGCCGCCACCCTCCAGTCAATTCCGAGCAAGCCGGAGCTCCCTAGCCCTACTCTTGCCACCACTAGTTTTCCCTCGACCCCGCGAAGCCGTCCCACCTCTCAAACTCGATCGGCAGCCACCGTGGTCCAAACTCCCATTTGCTCCCGAAGCCGCCGTCCGCCCCAAAGCTCGCCGCCAGCGACCCTGCCCTCCTCTCCGGCCGTGGCGACCACCGGAAGGACCGCCCAGACCATCTCCATCCATTCCCGCAGCCAGGCCCCCGAAAGGAACCGCCAATCGCCGGCGACGATTGCCGGAGCTCCGCCTCTGTCGTCGGCAAGGGAGAAGGAGCGCGCGGCGACAAGTCCAACCTGGCCAGTGGGCTAGGCGGGCCCACTGTCAGTGACCTGACGTGGTGGATGAGCTGGATAAGTGTAGGCGTAATTCTCAGAGTACGTCTCCTGCTGTCGAAAGCGTATTTCAATCGGAGCGTTTTCTTTTTCTGTTTAGTATTCAACATCAGATTTTGACTGAGGTTTGCGTGGCTCTAGTTTCTAAACCATAACTCCAATGGACCTGATTCTTTTTCTGTTGTTTCCCAAATTCCATCTAGTTTATTTTCAGATTTATTTGAAAAAATTTCCAACAACTTTTCTGTACTTTTTCCAAATTGTGTGTTGATTCGAATATTTTCAAAAATAGGATATTGGAGGGAAGATGAAAACTTTCAAAAGTTTTGGAGTGCACCTCAACTACCTACACATTGAAGGCAAGCATTTTGAACCTTGGTATAATATATGTTGTGTGTTGTTTGATGTGACAAGGAAAACTACATTCCATGTTGACTTGAAGTAAGTATTATTTCATGTGAAGATATGATCATGCTCATGAGTGCATGATGAAGATTCCTTGCTGTTGGAATTGATATGATTGTGACAGTATTCGCCCTCGTATGCCTTTCATGCCCACCGGAAGGAATCTGAAGAAGTCTCTATCTTGGGTAGACATGAGCTTGATACTGATATTTCATTGGGACGAGTATGATCAGTAAGGCATGGTGAGGTATGATGAGTGGTGATTCTGTCTGTTGGTGTGGAATATATTTGTTATGCTAATCATGCAGGAAACACGTTAACCTCCTGAGTCGACCGTAGATCGAGTCTTGTGCCAGTAACCCCCATACTTGTTTCGTACTACCACTCGTCCCTGCCGCAGGTAGGGTACGGTTCAGTAAGTTGTCAACCCCTTTCTTAGCACACACCGTACAGGGAGGCCATAGTGAAAGATACCAGTGGCCCCTGGTAGGCATGTCACTTGGTCCGGGGGCATGGGTGTTCCGGTGTGTCCGAGGGGGTAGCTCCCCTGTTTTGCGCGCAATATAAATTTTGTGATCCCATGCTAATCGAGGTTGGAGCCTCCCCACTTAGAGTTTTGCTTAACGAGTGTCGTGGGTGATTCCAGGCACCGGTAAGTTAAGCTGGTGTGTGCGGGTCAGGTGTGTTTTCAATTCAAAGACCGTAAACGGAATTAGTCCCGGTGGACTAAAGGAATCCGTTACTCGTGGGTAAAGAGTACACCCTCTGCAGATTTTATATCTATTCGAATAGCCATGTCCGCGGTTAAGGACTACAGTCTGGGATGGGTCAAGTGTCGGTCTTAGTGTCGGTCTTCGGAGGAAAACATCTAAACCGAAACATTGATCATGACGTGTGACAAATGATGATTATTATTATTATTATTGTGGACTAACCATTTATATTATTTGAATTATTGAGTATCCCTGGGATGGTTCTACCTCCTGGATACTCATTGTGATTATTCTTATATAAAACCTTTATGTGGCATCACACAGACGCCCAACTGTGGCATGCATGTTGTTTGCTTTATCATATAAGCCCTTTCTGTGGCGTCGCTGAGACGCCCGACTGTGGCACGTTTGTTATTTATTTTCTTTATAAGCCCTTTATGTGGCGTCGCTGAGATGCCCGACTGTGGCACGTTTGTTATTTATTTTCTTTATAAGCCCTTTATGTGGCCTCGCGGAGACACCCGACTATGGCATGCTAATTATTTATTTTTCCTTACAAGCCCTTTATGTGGCGTCGCTGAGACGCCCGACTGTGGCATGCTAATTTTTTTTTTCTTACAAGCCCTTTATGTGGCGTCGCTGAGACGCCCGACTGTGGCATGTTGATTTTTTATTTTTCCTTATAAGCCCTTTATGTGGCGTCGCTCAGACGCCCGACTGTGGCACGCTTGTTATTTATTTCCTTTATAAGCCCTTTATGTGGCGTCGCTCAGACACCCGACTGTGGCACGCATATTATTTATTTTCCTCCTAAGCCCTTTATGTGGCGTCGTTCAGACGCCCGACTGAGGCATGCCTTATATTATTATCGTTTCTAGACGTCGCTTCAGACACCCGATCGGTTTATTTTATTTTTATTCTCTGATTGCTTATTCACGTTTAATATGAATGACCTACTTGCGTGCATCTTGAATATTATTTTATGACTGATTAAGTGATCATGAATTATTTCAGTGCATAATTATCACCTGTTATCTTATACCTGTTTTCATGATGTTTGCGAGTACATTCAAAGTACTCACTGGCTTGTCCCTGGCTATTGTCTTGGCCAGATTTCTTGCTTGGAGAGGAGCGCAATGATGACAGCCCCGAAACCTAGGCAATGATCATAGCAGCCTCGCGAAGATAGGAGTTATCCAGGTCAGCTATTCCTGTGGGAAATGGAGTCCCATAGACGCTGATGATCCGCAAACCGCTTCCGCCATCAACCACTAGAAATTTTTGTTGTACTCAGAGACCACTTTGGTCGTCTACTTCAAATATTGTATTTTGCTTGGAATTTCTGTATCAAGATTGTGTCTCATCAGCTAACAGTAATCCTGGGGCTGGTGAGCACAAGGGCCATTTATTGGGAAATTAATATCCTGGAAAACCGGTCCTGACAACCTTGGTATCAGAGCCAGGCTGACCATTGGCTAATCCTATCTTAGCCAGGTCAATAAAACCTAGGTTAACCCACCCACCAGACCTTAACCTAACCACAGCCAAGCTTATCCTATACGATAGCCACACCGTGACCTCGACACCTTTTTGGCAGTTGGAGCCCAACCTATCAGCCTAGCCCATCGATCACGCCCCAGTGACCGACACCTAATTTGTCTCATTCGCAAGCGTGCGAAGGAAGACTCCGTTTTCTTTTTCTATAAAAGGGAACATGAGCCCCAACCCTGCATAGCACAGCCTCTACCCCAAAACCAAGCCAAGATGCCTGGCCCCATTGTTCACAATGAGACCACAGCAACCAACCTTGGGGGTTTTGTAACCGTGCTAGCAAACCTCACCCGTCGTGCCTTTGCATTAGAAGAGCCCCCATAATATGTTGTGTACCAAGGGCTCACGAGTGGTCAGAATCGTCAATTCTAGACCACGGTGCACGTCTATGGTAGGGGTATAGCGCCAGAACGCCCCTGCAAGTTCACCGGAAGGACAACTTCCTTTGAGCCACAAGCCATCCAGCTAGCCACTCGACAGGCTATAGTTCAACTCTGGCACCTATCGCCAAGAGTTGACTGCCACTCGTTCTACTACTACCCCAGCCGTGACGGGTATAGTAGGCCACCACAGGTTGCCAACGGAGACCACGAGACGGACCCTGCATTGCTGCATCTGGTGCGCTATGTAAGGGCACTAGAGGCATTGTTCGATCAGGTCACTCTTGATCTGATTGCAGCCCGTGGAGAACTTGCCTGTCGAGCCCCAGCAAGAGGAGAAGATGTGCCCGATGCCGACAACCTAGTCGTGCTGTTCGGACAACCGATCGAGTCCTTGAGGTCTGCCCCGGCAACCGACCGGAACGCATTTGTATCCCCGGAAGAGCTCCATCGCCTTTTGGGGACACGCTCCAACGGGATTGTGACCACCAATCCCCGCGATGGTCATCATCGCTACCCCGACCCTGCACAACCCCATCCAGCAAACCCCGACAGTGAAGCTCAAGGAGAAGCCTCGACGTCCACAAGGCACGCTCGACTAGATATTAACGAGGTAGACTAAGTCACTCGAGTAGTACCGAGTCTTAGTATTCTACGCCATGTAATAGTGTGACCTTGTAATCGCCATGAATAAAATGTAGTTTGCTTGTATGCCATTATTATAGTACCACAAGTATCCTTGCCTAAATAAATTTTGGCATTCGGTTACATATTAAATTCCAGGCGTAGCTACCAAAAACCACCCCAGACGACACCCACAGTAATACGTCACTTTTGCTTGTATATCTGTGGCATTGACCCCGACCCCCATAGAGCAGAATCATCAACCTAGATTGCCCCCACACCGCAATAGGTAACCCAGCCCTGATGCTATATAAGAGGCCACTCCGTGACCTTACCAAGCATCCCTCAAATTGTGCACAGCTCTCACAGCCATTTTTGCCATGCCGAGCCCTAGTATTCATTTGAGAACTCCAGATGCGACCCCAGGTAGTTTTGTTAAAGTATTGTGGGACTTTACCCGTAGTACCATGAGTTCTACCCATCCACCCCAGTACGAGCTACTCAAAACGAGAATCACCCCATTCGCCTCGAAATATTGGGCAGTAGTACACATCCCTCCTGTGAACCCAAACCAAGACCCAACGGAAGTCTCCTTCATGGGGAAATCTATGCCGACTCCGCAAATGGCTATAGAAGCTGCTGCGTACGAAGCGATTACTCGCCTTCGATTCGCGGTACCCTATGCCAGCAAAAGGGGGTATTATTACTTCCCGAGTCGTGTAGCACCCAAAGAAGAAGCATCCTTTCCCGGTGGACGAATAGAGAGGGACCCGGTACTGGCCAACCTTGCCCAGTACGTCATCGCTCAAGAGCGTTTGACCCAGCGAGTGATGGGTTATCTCCAGAACCTCGCTATTTTGAATCCTCAGATCGCTATTGGCAGACCACTGAGGCCAGACCAGGAAAGGCGTGTTCTTCGACTAGTTAATCCACTTCCCCCGGAAGAAGAAGAATGTGCCCCAGTGCCGGAGACATTTTCTCAGGACCCAGCATATTTTACGTTTGCGCCGTAGACGCCACTACTGTGTTTGTTAGCCTAGCATTTATTTATGTGTTGCAGCTTATGCGTTGTATCCTGAGTTTGTGCTATAAATAAATTGTTTGGTTTCAGTTGAATATGAGTAATTTTTTGAATGCTGTGATTTTTGATCAACTGTTTTCACTCTCAGTAAATCCCGAGGTGGGATTTTCCTTGAGCTATTGCAACAAACATTTTTCCGTGACATAAATTTAAATTCACGCAGCACCACAACAGCAGGCTCACAGCTACAACCACTCGACCACATGCACTAATTGCAAAACCACGTACACATTTTGCACCTAACTGATCACCTCACTAACACCCCATAGTTTCTGAAAGCGAAAATTGTGGGTAATTATTCTGGTGCAAGTTGCCTCCAGCACACTGACAGCAGTTAGCACCCGACACCGACACTTAATCCTCATGATCACCGCCGCCGCGAAGAGCCAACACTCGAGCAGCAGCATCACGGCGATCATCATGGATCATCACGCATAGGAGCACGGAGAGTCCAAGCAATGCCGCCAACCCTCCGCACATCAGGATCGTGTACCAATCCGGCATCACCTCCGCCATTAGAGCCTCGTCTCGAGCTCCTGCAAACAGAAATGGAGGAGAAGGAAGAAGAAGAAGAAACGAGGCCAGGTGTGAGGAAGAAGAGAGAAGCACCGCGGTCATTTTATAGCTCGAGATCGGTGTACGGTGAGCGAAGTCCACCAGCGCCGCTCGTCACTCGATCGCCGGTGTTCGGAGGCGAATCCGCGAGCAGTGCCGACAGCGCACTGGCCCGCGAGGTGAGTGCACGCCGCGCCGGCAGCTAGCACACCGCGCACTACCGCAGTACGGCCTAGATGCCCTACGCGCTTGACGCCGCCAAGGAGAAAGCGCGGGAAAGAGCTCGAGAGAGAGGAAGAAAGGAGAGCCAGAGGTAGAAGAAGAGACTGACAGTGGGCCCCGGGTCCACCTGTCAGCCAGAGAGAGCACTGTGCACTCGGGTACGACCAGCGTAATTTGGGAATTTAGAATTTTATTAATTCTAAATTTACTGTAGAGTAGAAATCTCTCGGTTTCCCCAACCGCAGAATTTTCCATGCAGCGCCAGTACCCCACTGTAGTTACCCCAATTATTTGCCCTCTCACAGTAACCACGTTGTATTGTGTGAATAGAATAATTGTTTTTCGTAATATTACTGCGTGGTAGTAGGAGTAATATTTTTTGAAACCGTCCTTAGCAAATCTCGAGGACGAGATTTTTCTTAAGGGGGGTAGTGTTGTAACACCCCAAAAAATTTAATCATGTTTTATTAATTAAAATTTTGCCAGGAAATTAATTTTTTTATTTTCTGGATCATCTATTGATTTCAGAATCACTCCTTTCTTCTGAATTGTGGATTTTTCCCTCCAAATAGAAAATTTTCAAAAATATTGTTGGACTTGAGTGCCCACTCAATAACATTTCATTTATATTTAGTAAAACCAGTGGAATTATTTTTATAATAAAAGTTGCTAAGTTTGATTTCTTTTAATAGCTTTTCCATTCTTTTAAAGGCCTGAGTTACACTACCACCACTTCATAAACTCTTTTAAAAATTCCATAAAAATTTGTAGATCACATGTGTTATCCCTGGATCACTTTTATGCAAAAACCCAGCCTTGTGTTTTGGAAATTTTGAGCAAATCATCCTCTTTTGCTCTCTGGTCCAGTTTGGTATTTTCTACTGCAACCCTATTTTGTTTTGCTCTAATGCCCATGAGATTTTTCCTGCTTATATTTTGCCCTACCAAACCCTTAAGTCCAGGAGATCAGCCCCATTAGAAGATTTTCAGCGCCTACACACAAAAGAGCAAACACTTGCACCCAACGCGGGCAAGAGGGTTGTCAATCTCCTTGAACTCGTTACGTGCAAGCGATAAGTACTGATAGATGGATAATTTGACATATATATATTGCAAATAAAAAAAGTAAATAATGGCATCAAGGCATTTAGAGTTTTTGTAAATATAATTGTGAGGAGACCCAGGGGCCATAGTGTTCACTAAAGGCTTCTCTCTTGAAGAAGGCATACGGTGGGTGAACAAATTACTGTTGGGCAATTGATAGAAAAGCGTAGAGTTATGCAATATTTATTCACGACAAGGTATATAGGCATCACGTCCATAAACAAGTAGACCGACTCCTACCTGCACCTACTACTATTACTTCACCCATCAACCGCTATCTAGAGTATTAAGTAAAAACAGAATAGTGATTGGAGGACTATGACATGATGTAGAGAAAGTAAATCCAATCAATATAAATAAACCCCGTCATTTTGCCCTTAGTGGTAGCAATACAATATGTGTCATGTCCCTTTCTGTCACTGGGATTGAGCACCACAAGATTGAATCCACTACAACGCACCTCTCCCACTTGAAGATAAAACAATATAGTTGGCCAAACAAAACCGATAGATCGGAGAGCATTAAGAAGCTATAACATTCATGCAAATAAAATACCAGCAAGTATTCAATACCTTTTCATGAATAATCTGAACATAAAACCACAATACATCGGATCCCAACAAACACACCGCAAAGATTGATTACATAAGATAGATTACCGCGGGAATTGTAGTGATCTTGGTAATGAAGAACATACAGAGAGAGATAGCCATCTAGGTACTAACTATAGACCCGTAGGTCTGCAGTGAACTACTCACACATCACCATGGGAGCAGCAAGGTTGATGTAGAGGCCCTCCATGATCGATCCCCCCTCCGGCAGGGCACCGAAACGGGGCTCCAGATGCACACACGGCGGAACAAAGACATGCGGCGCCAGAAAAAGTGTTTCGGGAGGCTCTCTAGGGTTTTCCATATATTAGAGAATTCATAGGCCAGAGAATGATGCCATAGGGCAGGGGAGGTGGCCCCAAGCTATTAGGGCGCAACCACCCCCTGGTCGCGCCCTGATGGCTTGGGAGCACATCGCGTGCCCTTCGGTCTTCGTAAAAAGTTTCCAGGTCTTATTTTGGTCCAGAAAAATCATCAAAAGTTTTGGGGTATTTGGACTTCGTTTGGTACAACATTCCTAAAAAGCCAAAAACACGTAGAAAATAGCAACTGGCACTTGGCACTGGGTTAATACGGTAGTGCTAAAAAATAATATAAAACAACCAATGAATGATAATATAATAGCATGGAACAATCAAAAATTATAGATACGTTGGAGACAAATCATATGTACATACGGGCGGCGCCTCGAACACATACTCGAGCATATGTATAGCCAGGGCTCGTGTACATGGAGAGGTAATGTGGCAGAGGCAACGGATGGCCGCAACCGCGTCCTGTTCATCGACAGCCAACCGGTTGGATCAGAACGGAGGAAACAACGTCACCATGCCATCCTCCAAAACATATGAAACAAACTTGTATCGGTGCTGTAGGACTGGGGTGTCCAGTGCCCCTAAATTATGCACACGCGGTAGTAGCAAAACCCGTCGAGAAAAGCTACCACACCACCAAGCAAGCACTCAAGAACCCGCACCCGGCAGCAAAGACTTGCAGGGAGCCAAGCAAACACCGGCAACACCAACACAACGACCCATGAGGGGCCCAAAGCATGCCAGCCACGTCCCCGGAGGCTGCCAGGAATCGAGGCGCACACATCTCAGGAAGACCCGGGAAGCCATCCCCCGGCAGGCACGAGCCAACCAGCCACCGCTCCACCGCATCGCTACGCATGTCACTTATCGATGTGGTGTCGAGCCCTCAAGTGGCTAAGTGGCTCTCTCTAAGCATGTGGTGACGCACCAGGAGGCAGATTATACCCAGTTGACATCCATCCAACAGCGTGTCAAGACTTTAAGCAACGGCTAGCTAGGCGGTGGCAAGAGCTTGCCGGGGATGCACCCCCGAGCGCCACCTAGTCTAGTAATCCTGGTATTTTGTCCTAAATGCCAGAGTTAGGTATGATAGCTCTGGTAAGCTATCTAATCGATAGATAATGACTGTTTAGCCATTCTGGTTGCCCCTTGCACTATAAAAGGAGGCAAGAGGCAACCTAGCTCAAGATTCAGACCTTTGGACACTTGTACTCGCGTAGTAGCTCACCCCGACAACAACCCTTGCCGGGAGATGAGCGCTGCGTGTTCGTCGTGTTCCTTCGATCAATCCACCAAAAGCAAGAGTAGGGTTTTATGCTTCACAGCGGCCCGAACCTGGGTAAAAATGTCAGCATCCCGATCGCCGTGTTGTCTCATGATCTCCGCTCTTTGCGCAATGTGACCCCCCTTGCTGAACCACAAAAGGGCATCTGGTCCCATAGGTGATCGCGAGCATCCGTGCCCCGACATCTTTGGCGCACCAGGTAGGGGGCGTGCATCATTTGCACGAACCCGAGCTCGTGAATAGCGGGTCATTCTTCATCATCATCTTCTTCATCCATGGCTCCTAAGAAGAAGCTCGCCACGGCCATGCATCCCTCCACTCCAAAGGCTCCCTTGCATGCATCCTCAAGCGCAGCGGGCGTTGCGGCGGCTGCCAGTGGGTAAGGTGTCGTGGGCGACGGCTGGCACAGGCGGCGCCGCCATCGTGTCCCCCACGGCCGAAGTTGGGGCTGGGAACGCTGGAGAGGAGCAACAACCACAACACCCTAGCGAATGCACCCCTGGTGCCACGGACGTAGGAGACGACCGATCACCGCCTCCCCGCCATGTGGGTGGCCGTGGTCGTTAGGGCGGCACAAAATCCGGAGCGAGTCGCGACCTCCCGTATGCACCCGTCACCAGCACAGCTACTGGACGCACGCCTCGTCCAGAACAAGACGGAGCACCGAGCGGAGCCGCGAACCCGCGGGCTCGGCCTCCCCGACATCAGACCACCCCGGCGAGTGGCGCACAGCATCAAGAAGGCGGCGACGCCCCTTTTGGTTCCACCAGGAGCCGGGCAACGTCGCGGTCCGCCTCTTTCGCCATGCCGGACATGGCGTCGGAAGCGATGGTGCGAGCCCAGCTTCTGCTTAACTTCCCGCCGGTGGTTGACAAAATGGATGTGTGGAGAGCTACCATCCAGAGCTTGATATCTTTTCTCGAAGCCAATAAATCTCTGCATGCGGAGCCATCGCAGCACGCGCGTATGGCTACGGTGGCCTGGGCCGGCGATCGCGTCGAGGGGGCCACGCTAATGGTGCAGTCCCCTCCGCGACAGCAAACCTAGGATCAACCGCGGCGGGCTCCACATGCTGACGAGTTCAACGAGGCATCCATGGCTTCGTCCGGCCCGCGCGATCACTGACACAAGCGGTGCGTCTTGGAGGATCGGCGGAAGGAAGACGCGCGCGTCACCATCGAGCGGCGTCGAGAAGCACACCGTCAGTCTGACATGCGCAACGGCCCAAGTGCTGGCGACCTCGCGCCCACTGCTGGCGGGTACTTGCATTATGAGGTTGGGTGCCCTGCCTTCACTCGCGAGCTGCGGCAGGTCCCCTGGCCATCGGCTCGAGCTTTCAAACCAGAATTGACGGAGAAGTATGACGGGAAGCTAAACCCGGCGGAATTTCTAGGCATCTACATGATCGCCATTCAAGACGCTGGAGGAAGGGATGAGAAAGTGCTCCCCAACTATTTCCCTTTGGCACTCAAGCCAAATGTGAGATCATGGCTGATGCACCTGCCGGAAAACTCTATCTCATCCTGGGCTGATCTGTGCAACGAGTTCGTCGGTGGCTTCAAAAGTGGCCATAGGGAGCTAGGACAGCCCAGCGATCTGCAAGTTCTACCGCGAAAGGAAGGAGAAACTTTGTGGAAGTACATTCAGTGATTCAGTCGAGTGCACAGCAACATCCTAGAAATACACTCCGCAGCCGTGATTGCCGCGTTCCATTCAAACGTGCGGAACAGGAGGATGCGTGTGGGGACCCCGACTCATAAGTCATGATCACCGAATGTACGTGCACAGTGATCCCAGAGAGCAATGCTCACTTAACACAAAGAAACTGAATAACAAGAGTCTTACATCCATTACGTACCATTTTACTCAAATATGGCCTCTATGGCCAAGTCTTCATAATCTTGCAGCGGAAATCTTCAATGATAGCGTGAACCCATGCCATCTGCCTTAACCCTACAGGCATTCTGACTGGGAAGCGTCCTAGTTCGCATGTTCGTCACCAAGGTAATCTTCACCATAACCTGGTCTTTCATGCCTGGCCAATAAAATAACCAATGGCAAGCCAATCAGTACTTTGAATGTACTCGCAAGCAACCCGTGTTTGGAACAAGGTTCAACTGAGCATGATATAGCACTAAGTAGGTAAGTTTGTGGAAACCAAATTTTGAGTGCAGTGACATGATCAAATAACTTATGTAAGCATGCATCAACAGTTGGAAGATATCCATATGAACAAGTTACAAGTATCATCATAAGCAGGGGTTGAACATCTCATGTTCAGTCATCATGTCAAGTCATCCGACTTAACTCAAGTATCATCTTTGTCACACATACACAAATTTTTGAGAAAATATCTAGACGTAGTTTAAGAAGGACCTCCAACTGTCCATGACCATGGACACAGCTATTCGAATAGTTTTACACTCTGCAGAGGTTGCGCGCTTTACCCACAAGACTCGGGGAACTTTCGTGTCATCCACGACTCGCGGTATATTACATACACAAGGTAAGCACCCGAACAATGCCTTTCCCTTGACGACACTAAACAAACAGTCCAGTCGTTCGTCCGTATCTTCATGATGTACAAAACACGAGCATCGCTCAACATAGTACCATCCATGAAGGAACACAACGGTGTGCCCGGTGCCTGTAAAGACAGCGCATGGTCGCCCTACCAGGCACGACCCAGTATCGAGAGAGTAACTCATACTCTCCCGCCACTAGTAATGTGGGCTCCCTGCTAGTATCGACCAAAGTAATCAACAAAGCCCCTTCCCATATAGGGGTAGAGTGGTCGCACATGTAAGGTTGGGACGGTCAGCAGACCTTAAATCTAATCCGTTTTCGAAAACACACACACAACTTGCTCCGGTACACCACTTCTTTCTCAAGTGGTTACCTAGCCCAACATCATCTCCCTCAGGCATTAGTGGCACTTGACGGGGTTTTCTAATAGTCTTTGAAAACACTTTTTTTCCATCACCTTGCATATCCCCGCCCCGTTTGCGTAGCATCTACTAAGCATCCTATCTACTCCCACCCGCACAACCCTCATAAGGAGGTAGGGTCATGCACGATGCAAGTATCAACGAGAAAGTAACGGGGCATCCACCCAAGTGGTCACCACATCATCATGATCAACATATCGAAATAAAGTGCTATATGACATGCATGAAAAAGTTTCTTAGGCATGGTCAAAGGGATGCTTGCCTGGCTCAGCAAAGTCTTCGAGGTCTTCACACTCTTCTCGTCCAATTCCGAGCACTTCATCTACTTCGTCAACTATCGCCGGAAACAACCGCAATAAGCAACACAACAAGCAGAGAAATAAAAGTGCTCTATAAATATGAGTTTTATTTTTCTTGGACCTCTCTGGTCATAAGAAAAATACCTCAAATGGCTCTACTGGAGTTGGATCAATGGGGCTTTTTGAAAGGTGGAAGGGGATGAAATGATGATCCTATAAGAAGTATATAGGAAATGTTTTTATAAAAATGAGTGGATGCACTCATCAATTAGGGCACGATTTTAGAAACATTTGGTAAGTGGTCTCACTGGATTTGGAGTTGGTATTATTTTCCCATGAATTCCCTAAGATGAAATGAAGGGAAAATGGACCATTTATTTACCCTAGCAGAATATTGCATAGCAAAAATGTTGTCTATAGCTACCAGGATTTCTGGAGTCACTGGAAATTAGAATCACTCCATTTGGAGTTGATTTGGACTCTCTAGGAATTTTGCATGGTGACAATCACTAGTTCAAATTTGAATGTAAATTTGAATAGTGCAAAAACTTGCAGTGGAAAATCATGAAAGTTGCACCATTAAGTAGGATGGAATTTTAGAAGAATATAGAAATTTGAATCATCAAAATTGGAAGTCATATGAATATTCTAGGATTTGTTTAGTGTCACTGGAAAATAAAAAAAGAGAAGGAAATACCTGCGGGCTATACTGCGCACAGGGCGCCGAACAGGGATTGGGCCGGCCCAGCAGCTCAGCCAAGCAGGGGAAGCGGTGACGTCGAAGGCGCCCCGAGGAAATACGCCTTCCCCGAGAGAAGGCGGCTCCAGCGCCAGCCCGCTTCCACTTAAAAAAAGGCGAGGCCCACCCGTCAGTGGCTCGGCCTCGCTGACCGGACGACACGCGGGGCCCGCTTGGCGGGTTTGTCTCCTTCCTCCCGCGGGTCCCTTGGGCGCGGCCAGGGGTGACACCGACGCCGCCCGCCGACGCTCCCGGCCACCATTTCCGGCGGTGTGGCTACGGGAATGCCCGGGGCAGCAAGCCGCATTCGCCTCGGTGCAGCACGCCCACGGGGGAGAGGTGCAACGGCGGGGGATAGGGTGGCCACGGAGGTGGCCGCCGACGATGAAGGGCACGGCGCCACGAGCACGGGCAAGGAAAATAGAGCGGCGGGGAGGTCCTTGCGACGGAGCAGGGAGTTCCGGTGAGGCTCAGAGGAGACGAGAGAGGCCACCATGACCGAATTGTCAGAGCAGGCCGACGGCGACATGGAGGCCATGGGGGTGGATGCAGGGGGACAAGTGGGGGGCTCAGGGAGAGGTATAAGCAAGAGGGGGCGACGAGGGGAGGTCGGATGCGCCTCGGATGCTCTCGGGCGCCGAGCATGCGCGTGCCTGAGCTCCCTTGGCTGCATCCTGGCGTCGGGGAGGGGCGTGGGAGGTCGAGGGGAGGTTCCTGGCGTGCTCAACCGGAGCCGGTCACGAGCGACAGGACAAGAGTTGTCGGCAAAACGCCGTTTCTGCATGTCATCTACGTAGTCACCATGCCATGCCGTGTCCAGAGTGATCTTTTGGTCGGCCAATGATGTCTGGCATGCAAGGCATACGTGGTAAAGCCCTCTGGTGAAATTGCAAAGGAGATGGAGCTGGCTGAGCTAGGTTTTCACTGTTGGCAAGTTTGCAACAGCAAACATGGGGCTCAGCCAAGGTGTTTTTACTGTGGGCCACTTGGGACCAAACTATGTCTAGTGGTCATGGGTATGGAGGGACTACATAACCACCCATTTTCAGCTCAGCTAGATGAGTGTACAGGGTACTTGTAGTTCAAAGCCATATTTGCTGCCAAAATCTAGTTTTGGATGGCCTGCTCATATTTTTCATATGAGCCTGCCATTTGGGTGTGGAAAGGTGCATTAGCATACTATATGTGTTATGGACAAACTTGGGGGCATTTGCATAGTCATAACAATGGGAGAGAGGAAGGAGAGGTGTTGTCATGGTAAAAAGAGAGGTAATATGAGAGAGTTACCCCCCAAATAATTGATCAGAGGCCATGGAAAAATTACTGGAGGTAGAAGAGGGTTAGAATATGTTGTGGTAAAAAGTTCGGGGCAAGGGGAATCTTTCTGGGTCAACTTTGCTTGTCCACTAGTTTATGGCAGAAGGTGTTTGTGCTGTGGTTGGGCTAGGTACAGGAATCCCATGGTCTTGAGATTTACCAGGGGTAAATGGTAAGTCTATTTGGTCCTGATCACAAGTTTTCAGCTCATTTGAAGGAACTTGATAATGCAAACTTGGTAAACCCTAGAATTGGACAGAAATGGATTTGCTTAGATCAAGCTATGCAAATCCATTCTCCTTGATGCACCACTTGGTGTGGGGGCATGATTTGGGGATTATAACATGTCCAAAAAGTTTGAGACCAATTGGAAATACTTGGCAATGCAAAGTTGCTCAAATTTGGTTCTGGACAGAGAGGGTTTTGGAGTATTTTGCTGAATCAAAACAATTGTGATTGAGATGAAACTTTGCAAGATCATCACATATACCATGTGTGACTTGATGGAACTTTCCTGCATTTTATTGAGAATATTTCTTATAGAAATATTTCAAATACAGTGAATAGGCAGAAAGGGTTTTGGAGGGTTTTATCCAATATTTTGAACATGACCATGTGTTGAAACTCTTATATATGGACAATATATATCCACTGAGTTTCCCTAAATTTTCTCAAATATTTTGAAAGCATAAAAATAATTTTTCCATATAAAAGAGCATTTCTGGCCTTAAGAAAAGGCCTTTAAATAAAATAAGAAAATAATCTTTAAAAATAATATTTTATGCTTTTGGGGATTTATATATATAGTAGGTTCCAAATAAATCCTTTGGGGCAAATAAATCCACCCAATTTAAGGACTTGTAGTTAAATCCTCAACTCAGGGGTTTTTGAATACCTAATTTGTATAAATCCAATTTGGCCAAAATAATATTTGATAAAAATATTTTTAGGTCCTATACACATGGTATGATCATTGGACAAGAGTTTGGACCAAGGAAAAAAGTTCTTGAGGGTAGGAGGAATTTCATGAATATAGAGCACAAGCAAGCAATCAGACGATCAACAATCAAGTCAAGCATAACAAGCACACAAAAGTTTTAATTGGCCCTGATATTTGAGTCATGATAACTTAGTCATGAGGCAAAATACAGGGTGTGCCAATGCGGGCCAAGTTGAATGTGAAACTCCCCAAGACTATCAGTGAGCTGTACACAATGGTGGACAAGTGCGCCCGTGCTGAAGAACGAAGGCGACTCCTTGGAGAGGAGGCTGGCGTCGAGGTCGAGTCGGAAGACGATGACGCCGCCCCCGGCTCGAAGGGGAGGAACCGAAAGCGCAACAATAAGCGCAAAGGAAAGGCAGTATTAGCCGTGGAGGGCTCTGGTAATCTCGCTACCGGCAAGAAGGCCAAGGCCGAGACCCCCGGCAAGGAACCTGCCGCATGCGCTGATTGTCGGGAGGCCGCAGCACTAGAGAAAACTGGGAAGTCCTACGGGTTGTACTGCAAGATCCGCTGCACCAAGGGCCATGATCTTCAAGAGTGCCGCCGAGTTGAGCAGCTTGTCAACAAGCAGAAGGCGAAGTACGAGAAGCCTGACAAGGAGAAGGGCCAAGATGCTACTGCCGGGAAAGGCCGTGTCGGCAGGGGAGGCCACCGCGGCAAGACCCCACAGCAGAAGGAAAGGCCGGCCAGGGGCCGTGAGAAGAATGAAACGGAGGATATGAGTGAGGATGAGGATAACGCGGAGGATTCCAGTGATCGAGAATTCCAAAGGGCAATAGGGGCCATGTGTGTTGATGGGGGTGCATCTATGCACTCCTTGTCACCGACAGCTCAAGCAATAGGCGCGTGAGGTCAACGCTATAGAACCTGCGGTAGAATCCAAAAAGCCACTCAGATGGTCCCGCACGCCTGTCATCTTTGATGAAGAGGACCATCCTGATCGCACCACCGCGGTCAGATGTTTGCCGTTGTTGGTTTCTCCAACAATCCGCAACCTCAAGGTCACCAAGATGTTAGTTGACGGCAGGGCGGGATTGAACTTAATCTCCCCGAAGGTGGTCAAGAGGCTGCAAATCCCTGATGAAGAGCTCAAGGCTACGGGTACTTTCCAAGGAGTTAACCCCGACAGGAGCCGGCCCAAGGGAAAGATCACTTTGCCTGTGACGTTTGGCGGGGTGCTAAACTACCGAACCGAGAGGGTGGTGTTCGATTTGGTTGAGCTTCCCCTGCCTTACAACGGAATTCTTTGTCGCCTAGCCCTGGCAAAATTCATGGCAGCATCCCACTATGCTTACAACACTCTGAAGATGCCAGGACCCATTGGGATTATCTCCATCCCATCTGACAAAAGGACGCAGTCATATGCGTGGATAAGATATATCGAGACACGATAGCAGCTGAAGTCATGGAAGCGCCAGCTCCCGCCTAGTAATCCAGGAAAGAGAGGAAGTCTAGCAGAGACGCCGGCAAGGACTCCGGGAAGCGCGCCTCTTCGGAGTGCGCTGCACCCATCGAGGATCTGCAGGAGAGTACCACTGGCAAGAAAGCCAAGGTCACCTATCCTGAGACGAAGAAGGTCCCGGCAGGGCAGGATGGCGCTGGTGGCACGTTCACCATCAGTGCCACCCTTACTGACAAATAGGAAAGCGTGCTCGTTGCCTTCCTGCGGGAGAATGTCGATGTGTTTGCCTGGCAACCATCTGACATCCCCGGTGTTCCTAGGGAGGTAATCGAGCACCACCTTGCTGTCTGCCCCCACGGCAGCCCGTCAAACAAAAGGTTAGAAAGCAAGCCTTGGAGTGGCAGCAGTTCATCGCCGAAGAGATCAGAAAACTTGAAGCGGCTGGTTTGGTCAGAGGAGTTTTGCACCCAACTTGGTTAGCCAACCCCGAGGTAGTGCACAAGGTAAATGGGAAATAGAGGCTCTGCATACATTTCACTGACCTGAACAAGGCATGCTCGAAGGAACCTTTCCCCTTGCCGTGCATCGACCAGATTGTTGATTCCACCTCGGGGTGTGACCTGCTTTCCTTCTTGGACGCTTATTCCGGATACCACCAGATCTTCATGGCTAAGGTAGATGAGGAAAAGACCGCATTCATAACTCCATGCGACACGTACTGCTTTGTACGGATGCCCTTCGGGTTAAAAAGCGCTGGTTCTACCTTTGCCAGAGCCGTGTAGACTGGATTTGGACCGCAGTTGCACAAGAATGTAGAAGCTTACATGGATGATATAGTTGTCAAGACAAAGGATGAAGCAACTCTCATACAAGACTTGGAAGAGACTTTTGCAAACCTGTGCAAGATCAACCTGAAGCTCAACCCTGAAAAGTGTTTATTTGGCGTCCCATCTGGCAAGCTACTAGGGTTCTTTGTATCTCAGCGGGGGATAGAAGCAAATCCCAACAAGATCAAGGCAATTGAGCGGATGTAGGCACCCAAGACCATCAAGGACATTAGATGTTTGACTGGATGCGTTGCCGCGCTATGTAGGTTCATCTCCAAATCCACCGAACGCGTCCTGCCATTCTTCAAGATCCCGAAGAAGGCAGGCCCGGTAAAGTGGACCCCGGAAGCAGAAGCAGCGCTGCAAGATCTAAAAACTTACCTTTCTTCCACTCCCACCTTGGTCGCTCCTAAACCACAGGAACCGTTGCTGCTATACTTGGTGGCAACGAATCAAGTGGTTAGTGCAGCGCTGGTGGCGCAACGAGAAGTAGATGAGGATGCAGCTGCTGCGACAGACGCTGCCGGGGGTGAGACCGAAGCATCCGTGGCAGGACCCAATGCAAACTCGGAGGAACCTCAGCAAGCTGGCAAAGGCAGTTCCGGGGAAGTGGTGAAGAAGAAAGTGGTACAGCGGCCAGCTTACTTTGTTAGCTCCTCACTACAGGGGGCTAGATCAAGGTGCTATGGAGTGCAAAAGCTAATCTTTGGCCTCATCATGGCCTCGAGGAAGCTGCGCCACTACTTCCAAGCCCATGAGATCACAGTTGTCACTCGCTTCCCGCTACAGCGTATATTGAGGAACCCCGAGGCCACTGGCAGGTTAGTTGAGTGGGCCCTTGAGCTGTCAAGTTTTGGTTTGAAGTATGAGAACACTTCCACAGTCCAGAGCAGGGCGTTGGCAGAGTTCATTGCGGAATGGACACCCACGCCAGATGAAGAGATCCCAGAAATAGTCCTCCCCGGAAGAGAAGCACCTAAGGATTGGATCATGTACTTTGACATTGCTTTCTCGCTCCAGGGTGCCGGAGCAGGTGTGCTCCTCGTCGCCCCCACCGGAGAACACCTCAAGTATGTGGTTCAGATGCACTTCCCCCGGGAGGAGGCTACCAACAACACCGCTGAATACGAAGGGCTCCTTGCCGGACTAAGAATCGTGGTGGGTTGGGAATCAAGAGACTGATCATCCGAGGGGACTCTCAACTCATGGTGAAACAAATCAACAAAGACTATCAGAGCCCGTTGATGGAGGCATACGTGGAAGAAGTAAGGAAACTACAGGAGCGCTTTGATGGGTTGGAAGCAGAGCATGTGCCCCGTGCGGAAAATACCATCGCTTATCATCTATCAAAGTGCGTTGCGCAAAAGCTCCCTGTGGAACCAGGAACGTTTATCCTTCGCCTCACTAAACCTTCAGTATCCCCATCAACAATGGCCTGGAAAAGAAGAAATCTGAACTCCGGCAAGCATTTCCTGGCAGAGATTCCCGAAGCCGCTAGTAGAGAAGCTGCCGGAGACAGTCTCGCTTCGCATGGTGAGCAGCTCTCTCCTACGGAACCCCAGGTTCTCGCGGTCGAGACAAGCGCTCCCACGGACGAGGAGATGCCTTTAGTCCTAGTTGTCGAGCCCCAGGCTCCAACTTGGGCACAACACATAGTCCATTTCCTTCAAACAGGAGAACTCCCCAAAGAGCAAGAAGAGGCCGAAAAAGTAGCTCGTCGGTCGAGTATGTACCAGTTTGTCGACGACACTCTGTACAGAAGAAGACCCAACGGCGTGAAATTGAGGTGCATTTGCCGGGAGGACGGACTGAGGCTGTTGGCGGAGATTCACGGAGGCGTATGTGGCTCACACATTTAATCCACAGCCCTTGTCGGGAGAGCCTTCCGGCAGGGTTTCTACTGGCCCGCTGCCCTCCAAGATGCAACTGAATTGGTCACCAAGTGTGAAGCCTCTCAGCTCCATTCCAAGAACATCCATCAGCCAGTGCAAGCTCTCCAGACGATCCCTTTGTCCTGGCCCTTCTTGGTTTGGGGGCTCGATATTTTGTGCTCCTTCCCCCGCACTGTCGGGGGCTTTGAGTTCTTGTTCGTGGCAACCGACAAGTTCACAAAGTGGCTTGAGGTGGAGCCAGTACAGAAGGTGACCGCGCAGTCAGCTATCAAGTTCATGAAAGGACTGATGTGCCGTTTTGGAGTACCCAATAGAGTGATCACGGAACACGGGACCCAGTTCACTAGCCGCGCCTTCATTTAATACATCCAAAACCTTGGAAGCAAGGTATCCTTCGCCTCTGTTGCCTATCCAAGGAGCAACGAGCAAGTCGAGAGGATGAATGCTGAAGTGCTGCGAGGTGTCAAGACAAGGACTTTCGATAAGCTGCGAAAGAGCGGCAAGCGCTGGATAGATGAGCTGCCGGTGGTTCTTTGGTCCCTCAGAACGGCACCAAATCGAGATACCGGCCAGACCCCCTTCTCTCTGGTTTACGGGCCGGAAGCAGTGCTCCCCACGGTACTCATATACGGGTCACCTCGAGTACTTGCCGACGACGAAGTAGAGCAAGAGCAGCTACGGCATGACGATGCCATGCTCCTCGAGGAAGATCGTCACCGGGCTGTTGTATGTGCTGCACGATAGCAGCAAGCCCTGCGCCTCTATCACAACCGCAGGGTACATGCCCGGGGCCTTGAGGAAGGCAACCTTCTCCTTATGCGCGTTCAGTCCGCCAAGGGTACCAGCAAGTTGACGCCGAAGTGGGAAGGCCCTTACTGGGTAGCACGAGTCACCAGACCTAGCGCAGTCTGTCTGGAGAATGAAGAAGGCACCAAGGTGCTTAACTCATGGAATATTGAGCATCTTCGTAAGTTCTACCCGTAAGGCGCGGCTGCCGGGCGCAGACCCTGAGCAACAGTAATAAAGCTAGGCATGGCATCATATCATTGCATTGCACATTCGTCATGCATCCTTAATGATTGCGACATCATCGCCTATTTTCTAGAGATTTCCTAGAGTACTCGTTGAGCCTATGATCCTTGTTACTGCACTCTTTCCTCGAAGGGTGGGGACCTCTTGCCCTGCGTGTTTTGTCACTAGGTAAACATAGAAGGAGGGCGTAGGAACAAGGACGGTGGCCCGGCGTACTCCGGAAAGGGATACAGCCTAAAAATATATAAGTCTAATCGTGTATCCCAAGTTTTATGCCCCTTAAAGGAAATCCTTACTCATTTTTTCGGATGTGTTTGATAAAGTTCCATCGCGTGGTAAAAACCTTTGTCGGGAAGAGCTCTTCCCCAGCTCCTGATAACTTATCAACTCTGGGGGACCGCGCCGATATCGACAAGGGCCCCTGCCGGAGAACAACGACAGCCTGCTGCCGGGGGCTCGCTCCCTTTTGGCGCTCACGGTTAATAGTGACCCGACAGGCGGTCCCGTGTGGTGAGGATGAACACATTGACACGATAGAAACAAAGAGAGAAAAGGATAGTACTCAGGGGAACAAAGTAACATTCATTCATTCGTTTGCCAATACAAATCGGATAAAAATTACATTACGATTAGCTAAAGCTTGGCGAACACCTACATCTTTTGACTTATAAAAAGATAAGTGCCCCGTAATGCCTTTCTTGTCCCTCTCCTCCTAGGAGTTAGGTGGAGAAGAAGTACAGGGCAAAAGGAGCGCCTGGCTGGGATTCGGCGCCTTCCCACCAGGACTAGAGGGACGCGCCCGAAGAGCAGAAGGGCCCCATCCGCAGGCAGGGCGGACGAAGCCGACGACGCGGACAAGACCGACAAGGGGAAAGAAGGCGGAGGTCCGGTGCAGATGGTGGCGCTACAGGAGCCCAGCTGGTGATGATGGTGCTACCGGGGAGCGCGACGCGTCGGAGCCCTCATCCATGCTCCTGATGCGTCGTGGGTTCCCGACGGCCATCGTCTTCCTCATCGCCACCGCTCGAGGGAACGCCTCCGCCGTCGTCCAAGCTCCCGATGCGGCAACCAAGGGACCCCCATAGAGATGGTGGGGTACTTCACCACAATAGATGGCGAACCACGGTTGCGACAACGCACGCGCAATCGGCGGCCGTGCGAACGATCTCTCTCCATCACCCTAAAGAAGGGTACTTCACTGCAATAGATGGCGAAACATGGTCCACTGCAATGCTGCGTCTCCGTTATAGACTCTGGCGCGGTGTCGACTACATGGCGCTCCATCAAGTCTAAAGAAGCGGGCGACGCAGTGGAAGGCGTGCCGCCGCAACTGTCCCCTGCGCGACCGCCACGCCGCCCGCTCCCCCATCCGAGACTCCTCCGGCTAACTTTCAGCTCGAAGACATCGGTCCAGAGCGGGGACTCGGCATGGACGCAAGGGAAAGCCCCTACGAACACGCTCGCCAGGCCCTTCCCCCTGGCCATCAGGAAAGAAGGGGCGGCTCAAGTGCGAACTAGAAGTGAAGGTCGAGCAATGTGGACTTGGGAGAAAGGAGGAGTTGGAGATGGATGAGCATCGTCACCGTGACCCCCTAATTTATAGGGGAGGGCGCAGGGGCTGGCTCTCCCCCGCTCCAGAGCGGCCGCCCATCTCCAGCAATCCCACTACCCACGACTCACGGGCGAACAGGTTATCACCCCATTGCTCCAATCCATGGCATTGCGGTTTCTACCACGATCGGGCCTTTAAGTCACGACCACCCACCACAAGCTCCTAGATATGCATACGGCGCGCGTGGCGGAAACGGCCTGAGATGGTGGAACATTGCTGACTAGTAAATTGGCATTTACCCCCCTCACATTGCGTGCCTGTGCATAATTTTTGGGCTTGACCCAACGGCACTTGGCAAGCGCATGTGGGCCAGACCCGGGGGCTCCTGTCGATGTACTAGGACAGGGGTATCCAGTGCCCCTGACTTATGCACAGGCGGTAGTAGCAAAACCCATCGAGAAAAGCTACCACACGACGAAGCAAGCACTCAAGAACCCGCACCCGGCAGCAACGACCTGCAGGGAGCCAAGCAAACACCGGCAACACCAGCACAAGGGCCCAGGAGGGGCCCAAAGCGTGCCAGCCACGTCCCCGGAGCCTGCCGGGAACCGAGGCGCGCACATCTCAGGAAGACCCGGCAAGCCATCCCCCGGCAGGCACGAGCCAACCAGCCACCGCTCCACCGCATCGCTATGCCAGTCACTTATCGATGTGGTGTCGAGCCCTCAAGCGGCTAAGTGGCTCTCGCTAAGCATGTGGCGACGCACCGGGAGGTAGATTATACCCAGTTGACACCCATCCAGCAGCGTATCAAGACCTTAAGCAACGGGTAGCTAGGCGGTGGCAAGAGCTTGTCGGGGATGCACCCCCGAACGCCACCTAGTCTAGTAATCATGGTATTTTGTCTCTAAATGCCGGAGTTAGGTATGAAAGCTTTACTAAGCTATCTAATCAATAGATAATGAATGTTTTGCCATTGTGGTTGCCCCTTGCACTATAAAAGGAGGCCCGAGGCAACCTAGCTCAAGATTCGGACCTTTGCACACTTGTACTCGCGTAGTAGCTCACCCCGACAGCAACCCTTGCCAGGAGTTGAGCACTGCGTGTTCATCGTGTTGCTTCGATCAATCCACCAAAAGCAGGAGTAGGGTTTTACTCTTCACAACGGCCCGAACCTGGGTAAAAATGCCAGCGTCCCGATCGCTGCGCTGTCTCATGATCTCCGCTCTTTGTGCAATGTGAGCCCCCTTGCCGAACCACAAAGGGGCCTCTGGTCCCATAGGTGATCGCGAGCATCAGTGCCCCGACAACTTCGATTCAACCGGCTATGGACAAAACGGGTTCCAGGGGTGTGGCATTCCGCAGAACGGAGGAAAAGACTTCTATTCAACGGCTACGGTCGAAACAGGGTCTAGAGGTGTGGCATACCGCAAAATGGAGGAAACAGAATGATTACTTTCGAAGAAACGGGGTACAGGGGTGTGGCTTACCGTGAAACGGGGCTCCACGAGCTACTGTTCGTACACCATCAACTTTCTCCAGCCTCCATGGGGTCATGTTCATCCACCCCAACGCCGGCTACTGCTACCTCGGGGTTCGTCCTGTTCATCCAGTGCCAACGACCACCGGCTGGAGTGGGGCGGATGAGCGGGCGGTGGCAACAGGAATTGTTCATCCACAGCCAGCCCATCGGCTAGATCAACTCACGTCGTCTCGCCCAAGGGGCACGATCGATCGATGCAAACTCGTTCTACTACATGTATCGTGCGCGGCAGCAATGGGCATTGTTCATCGAGAGGCCACCAACAAGCGGCTACTAGCAGTAGCTCAACTCACATCTCGCACGGGGGATCAATCGGGTTCAGTAAGCAGCGAAGGGATCGATCGCTCAGGTTCAGTTATAGCAGCCAAGGAATCTCTCGGGTTTAGTGAGTAGCCAAGGAATTGCTCGGGTTTAGTATGTAGTGCGAGGCATCCATCTGTCGAGACCCCGACTCATAAGTCGTGATCACCGAATGTACGTGCATAGTGATCCCAGAGATCAATGCTCACTGAACACACAGAAACTGAACAACAAGAGTCTTACATCCATTACATACCGTTTTACTCAAATATGGCCTTTATGGCCAAGTCTTCATAAACTTGCAGCGGAAATTTTCAATGATAGTGTGAACCCATGCCATCTGCCTTAACCCTACACGCATTCTGACTGGGAAGCGTCCTAGCTTGCATGTTCGTCACCAAGGTAATCTTCATCATAACCTGATCTTTCATGCCTGGCCAATAAAATAACAAGTGGCAAGACAATGAGTACTTTGAATGTACTCGCAAGCAACCCATGTTTTAGAACAAGGTATAACAATGCATCTGTGGGGACCCCGACTCATAAGTTGTGATCACCGAATGCACGTGTACAGTGATCGCAAAGATCAATGCTCACTGAACACATAGAAGCTGAATAACAAGAGTCTTACATCCACATTTAGTGTCTTACACAAATAAAGACCATGAAGGTCTAGTCTTACATAGATATGGTCACAAGGGCCAAACACTTAAACATAACAAGCAGCGGAAATCTTGGTCGAAAGCATGAACCCATGCCATCTGCCTTAAACCTACAGGCATTCTGACTGGGAAGCGTCCTAGTTCGCATGTTCGTCACCAACGAACTCTTCGCCGTATTCCTGCTCTTCCATGCCTGGCCAATTAAATAACCAGTGGCAAGCCAATGAGTACTTTGAATGTACTCAAAAGCAACCCAAGTTGTGGAACAAGGTATAACAATGCATGATATAGCACTAAGTAGGTAAGTTTTGCAGAAAGCTGATTTTAAGTGCAATGATATGATCAAGTAACCTTGAGTAAGCATGCATCAACTGTTAACAGGTATGCATGTGAACAAGTCTCAGTTATCATCATAAGCAGGGGTTGAACATCTCATGTTCATCATCATGCCAAGTCATCGGACTTAGCTCAAGTATCTCCTTTATCACCAACACACACACACACCAGTTTGTGAAAACATTTGGACGTAGCACAAGAGCGGTCATCCAACTGTCCTTGACCGTGGACACGGCTATTCGAATGGATTTACACTCTGCAGAGGTTGCACACTTTACCCACAAGACTCGGGGAACTTCCGTGTCATCCATGACTCGCGGTATATTGCATACCCGAGGTAAGCACCCGAACAATGCCTTTCCCCTAGCGATACTAAACAAAGAGTCCACTCGTTGGTCCGTGTCTTCATGATGTACAAACACGAGCCTTGCTCTACACAGTACCATCCATGAAGGAACACAACGGTGTGCCCGGTGCCTATAAAGACAGCGCATGGTCGCCCTTCCAGGCACGACCCCGTATCGAGAGTGACCACGCCACTCCCGCCACTAGTAATGCGGGCTCTATGCTAGTACCCACCAAGGTAATAAACAAAGCCCCGTCCCATAAGGGGTATCGTGGTCGTACATGTAAGGTTGGAATAACGGTCGCAACTTACACCAATCCATTTTCGAAAACCACACACACTCACTTGCACCAGTACACCACTTCTTTATCAAGTGGCTACCTAGCTCATCATCATCTCCCTCAGGCATTAGTGGCACCCGACGGGGTTTTCGAAAAGTCTTTGAAAACACTTTGTTTCCGTCACCATGCATATTCCCATCCCTCTTGCGTAGCAACTAGTAGCAACCTAACTACTCCCACCCGCACAACCCTCATAAGGAGGTAGGGTCATGCACGATGCAAGTATCAACAAGAAAGTATTTGAGGCATCCCACCGAAGGAGGGGAAACACCTCACCCACATGAGCAACATCAAAGAAATAAGTGCTATATGCCATGCAATTAAAAAGGGTTCATAGTCATGGTCAAAGGGCTGCTTGCATGGCTCAACAAAGTCTTCGGGGTCTTCGAAGTCTTCGGGTCCAACCCCTTCGTCAACAACGCAATCTATCGTCGCGGAATAAACGGGCAAAAATAAGCATCACAACAAAACAGAGCACAAAAGCCACTTTAAAAATGTTACCTTACTCTGATAAATACTACAAACTATTCTACAAATATTTGTCTAAGGTTTTGGGGTGAAAAAGGTTTTGAAAACCATTCATAACAGAGGCTAAAAGTGCCTAAAAGAGGTTTTTAAAATAAAACAGTATATAAAAGATTTTCAAAAATTTATACAAAAGGCACTATTAAATTCTACACAATATTTCAAGATTTTTGGTTGAAAAATATTGGGCATTGCATTTTTATTTGGAGCTTTGGGATTTTTGGAAAACCCCACAGAAAAGGAAAAAGAAAAGGGGCACCGTGCCCTGGGCCAGATCTGGCCGCAACTGGGCCGGCCCAGAGCAATCCAGCCTCAGGCGAACCGGGCGTCCACGCCACGCCAGGTTTAAACCTGACGGGCGGGTCCCGCGGGCTAGGGAGAGAGAGAGAGACGCGGGAGGGTGCGAGAGGCTGACGACCTGGCCCCACTGGCAGGTCGTCGTCCACCTCTGACCAGGGATCGACGGTGCTCACCGGCGGCGAAGGAAGGCATGGCGAGGGGAGCTGAGGGCTGGAACGGGCCCAGCGTCGAGCCGCCGTTCCTCTAGAGTTGGAGGGGAGGCTGGAGACGCACAGGTTCACCGGCGACGAGGAAGCACGGCGGAGCCGCTTCGGGAGGAGGTCGTCGGCGTCGATTCTTGCCCCGATTCGAGCGGGGAGGAGGGGGAAGAGGGTCAGGGGGACCCCACGGCTATATAGAGGAGGGGAGGAGGACCGGAGCGGGCCAGTAACCCGAGATCGACGGAGCTCCGCCGCGGCGGCGCCTCGGTCGATCTCGAGCACTGGTGCTCGGGGAGCTCAAACGCGGGCCTCTGGAGGCCGATTGGGAGTGGAAGGGGGCCAGAGGAGGAGAGAGGGGGTCGGGGGACCCTTTTATAGCCGGGACGCGCGTCCACCGAGGACCCGTGCGCCGGCGAGGTCGGGCTGGTCGCTGGAGGGGGAGGGAGCACACAGGGCTTGCCCTGGGGTGTTCCTGGGGCTGGTCTATGATGAGCGGGAGCAAGAGAGAGAGAGAGGAGCGCGCGCGTGTGAGCCAGCTTACTGGCCGAGCCGAGCGGCGCTCGGCACGCGCGGGAGGAGGGAGAAGGAGGGGGAGAGAGGAGGGGGCCGACAGGGCGCCGTGTCCCGGACGTCGAGGGAGCCAAGTGGCGAGAGGGGGAGGCCCGAGGCGGTCGGGGCCATGCAGTGGGCGGCGGCTACAGTGCGGTCGGGCACTGTAGCGCGCTCGAGAGCACGCGTATGGCAAGCCATGGCATGCCAACAGCGTCCTGGGCGCGGCCAACCTTGTCCAGTGGGTCCAGGGGGTTTTAGACAAAGGGAAAATGGCATAGGATTCCCTGGAGAGCTGATAGAATAAGAGGGAAGGAGAGAGAGAAGCAGATTCCTAATGTCCAGGGGGTAAAAATGGAGTTTTACCCCACTTAACCATGGAGCTGAGGCTTGAAATTCTTACTGGGGGTAAAGGAACATTGCAAGAGGATGTGGTAAAAATTTGGAGTGAAGGAGAATAGAGGAAGGGGGTCAAACTTGGCTTTGACCAATCAACCAGAAAGAGTTTGATGGAGTTTTAGGCAAGCAAATGGAGTTTTCTTGGCATAAGATTTAACAGTATGGAAATGTAGGTAAAAATAGGGAGGATCACCAAGTTTGAGGGGATTTGAAGAAAGTTGATAGTACAGACTTGAAAAACCATAGAATTCAACAAAATCAGATTTTTGCAGATCCAGGCATGCAAACCTGTGCTCCCAAATCCACAACTTGGTGTTGTATCATTATTTGGGGTATAGAGCACGCCCACAAAGTTTGGGGTCAATAGGACAAACTTCACAATGAAAAGTTGTTCACATTTGAATCTGAACAGAGAGGGTTTTGGAATATTTTGATGAAGCAAATCAATTGTGATTGAGATGAAACTTTGCAAGATCATCACATATGACATATGTAACTTGCTGGAATTTTCTTGGAATTTATTGAGAATATTTCTTATAGAAATATTTCAAAAGCTTGATTTGGACAGAAAAGGTTTTGAGGGGTTTTGCCCATGCTTTTGAACATGACCATGTGTTGAAACCCATGTATATGGAAAAGATATGTCCACTGAGTTTCCCTAAATTTTCTCAAATATTTTAAAACATTTAAATAATTTTTCCCTATAAAAGACCATTTCTGGCCTTAAGAAAAAGCCTTTAAATAAAATAGGAAAATAATCTTTCAAATTAATATTTGGTGGTTTTGGGAAGTCATATATATAGTAGGTTTCAAATAAAGCTTTTGAGGGAAAAAGGATCCACCCAATTTGAGGACTTGCAGTGCAAACCTCAACTCAGGGGTTTTTGAAAACCTAATTGGAATAAATTCTTTTTGGTCAAAATAAATTTTGATAAAAATAGTTTTGGGTACTATTCACATGGCATGATCATTGGGCAAGAAGTTTGGATCAAGGAAGATGAATATGAAGAGGAGTAGAACCTAAGAGTGCCAAACATAATCATCCAAGCAATCAAACAAGCATTAATTCAAACAAGCATGCACTCAAAAAGTTTTAATTGGTTCCAAATTTTGTAAATCCAAGCATAGCAAAGTGATACAAACACAGGGTAGATCGTCTTGACGGGAATGAAGTGGGCTACCTTGGTCAGGTGATCAACAATGACCCAAATAGAATCATGTCCTTTGCTCGACCTTGGTCAGGTGATGAAGTCCATCCCGAATTTGGCCCACTTCCATTCAGGCACTTTGAGAGGTTGCAACAATCCAGCGGGTCGCTGATGCTCAGCTTTGACTCTCTGGCATATGTCACATTTGGCAACAAAGGTGCCTATCTCCCGTTTCATGCCATGCCACCAGAATCTTGCCTTGAGGTCTTGGTACATCTTGGTTCCTCCAGGATGGATGGAATACAGAGTGTCATGAGCTTCTTGCAAGATCAAATTCTTGAGCTCTTCTTTGTTGGGTACGTAGATGCGATTCCCGAACCATACGACTCCTTGTTCATCCACTGAGAATCCTGGGGCCTTGCTTGCCTCGATCTTCCTCTTGATGCCTTCAATGCTCTCGTGTCCCTTCTGTGCTTCTTTAATATCATCCATCAAGGTAGGCTTTGCTTCGAGGTTGGCTAGGAATCCAGGTGCAACTAGTTCCAAGCCGAAGCTTTCAAGCTCTTCATACAAGGCGGGTAGCCTTTCCTTAATCACAGCATTCAAGGAACAAGTCTTTCTGCTTAAGGAATCAGCTACCACGTTAGCCTTTCCGGGGTGGTATTGAACACTGAGGTCATAATCCTTGATCAACTCCAACCATCTTCGCTGCCTCATGTTCAATTCCCTTTGGGTGAAAATATACTTCAAACTCTTGTGGTCTGTGTATATCTCACATCACTTCCCCAGAAGGTAATGTCTCCATGTCTTCAAGGCGTGAACTACGGCTGCCAACTCAAGATCATGAGTAGAGTAGTTCTCTTCATGAGGACGTAGCTGTCTGGATAGATATGCTACGACTCTGCCTTCTTGCATTAGAACACCTCCAAGCCCGGTTCTCGATGCATCATAGTATATCACAAACTCCTTGTGAATATCGGGGGTGGCCAAAACTGGGGCTATGGTCAATCTCTTCTTGAGCTCTTGGAAGCTTTCTTCGCACTTTGGCGTCCATTCGAAATTCTTGCCCTTCTTCAAAAGCTGCGTCATGGGTCGGGCAATGCTTGAAAATCCCTCGACGAACTTGCGGTAATATCCCGCGAGTCCGAGGAAGCTTCTGACTTCCTTCACATTGGTTGGGGATTGCCATTCACTCACGGCTTCAATCTTGGCAGGATCCACTGACAATCCTTCTGCAGTCAACACATGGCCCAGGAATCCAACTTCATGTAGCCAGAATTCACACTTGCTGAATTTGGCATAAAGCTGGTGCTCTCGAAGCTTGTCTAGGACCAATCTCAAGTGTTGCTCATGCTCTTCTTCAGACTTGGAGAAGACGAGTATGTCATCAATGAAGACGACAACAAACTTGTCCAAGTACTCCATGAAGACCTTGTTCATGAGGTACATGACGTAGGCAGGGGCATTGGTCAACCCAAACGACATGACCGTATATTCATACAGGCCATACCGGGTTACAAACGCCGTCTTCGGGATGTCTTGGGGCCTGATCTTCAACTGGTAGTACCCAGACCTGAGATCGATCTTGGAAAACACCTTAGATCCATTTAGCTGATCGAACAGGTCTTCAATCTTGGGGAGTGGGTACTTGTTCTTTATTGTGACCACATTGAGAGAATGGTAATCGACACAGAGTCGGATAGTCCCGTCCCTCTTTAACACAAATAGAACAGGTGATCCCCAAGGAGAGGCACTAGGGCGAATGAATTCTTTTCTGAGCTGCTCTGCCAGTTGCTTCTTCAATTCAGCCAACTCTTCGGATCCCATTCTATAGGGCTTCTTATAGATGGGCCCTGCTCTGGGCATTAGCTCAATGATGAACTCAATGTCGCGGTCAGGGGGCATTCCGGGCAGCTCATCAGGAAAAACATCGGGGTATTCGCATACCACTGGCACTTGATCCAACTCAATTCCCGACAGATAATTAACCTGAGGGGTTCGAGTGGAGGCTGGGTTGGGAACATACTTGACTTCTACTCCTTGGCTATTGGTTATGGTAACGATTCTCTTGGCACAGTCCAAGTAGCCTTGGTTCTTGGTCAACCAATACATGCCAAGGATAACGTCCAAGCCTGGTGAATCCAGAACTATAAGGTCTGCTAGGAAGTCTACCCTGTTGATGATAATCTCAACTCCTTTACATCCTGTCTTGGACTTCATAACTGATCCCGGGGTTTGTATCAACATATGACTACCCAGGGGTGTAGGCTTCATGCCACTCTCTACTGCAAACTTTTGGGTGACAAAAGAATGTGAAGCTCCACAATCAAACAGTACTGTTGCTGGGGTTGAGTTGACGAGGAACGTACCCAGTATGACATCCGGGTCTTCCTGGGGTTCATCAGCGGTGACGTGATTCACACGACCCTTGCCATTGTTGGGCTGGTTGCGGGGAGCTGGGTTCCTTGGTGTCGGTGTCAAAACCGGCGGATCTCAGGTAGGGGGTCCCGAACTGTGATACTTGGATCGATGGTAACAGGAGACAAAGGGGACAAGGTTTTACCCAAGTTCGGGCCCTCCTATGGAGGTAATACCCTACGTCCTGCTTGATTATATTGATCGTATAGAGATTACAGAGTTGATCTACCACGAGATCGTATGACTAAACCCTAGATGAGTTCTCTTGGCCTATAACCTAAAACCCTCCAGCTTATATAAACGCCGGGGGTACCTAGGGTTTACACATGGTCGGTTACACGTCGAAGGGATAAACATGCCTATTCTACTTTAAACATGGAGAGCACGCCTTGCTTCTAGAAACTTCCTTCCTGGAGTCCGGTCCTTCGAGTAATCCAGTGTCCGGCGAACGGCCCATATAGTCCGGCCCATATCAGATAGGCCGGCCTCCCGAGGACCCCTTAGTCCAGGACTCCCTCAGTAGCCCCCGAACTAGCCTCCAACGCCAAGGGTCCAGGCTCCAGCTGCTTCAAATGATCAGAGTCTTCGCCTTGCGAGGCGAGTTCCTTTCTCCGGATAGTAATCGGCAGTATCTTTAGTTCGGCTTCCATCGACGCGTAGTTTTTCCGATCATAGATCGTCCGTATGCCATGAGTTGTTCGGCCTTTGAAGGCCAAGAGTCAGAGAGCAACAGTCTTATCTAACAACCTTTCAGACGAAAAGTTACGGCCCCTCACGATCGCTGAACCAGTCGCAAAGATCTGCTTCGCGGTTCGAGGCCGTTTATACTAACACGATCCATTAATACACAGATCGTGCCCCATTTTACACGGGATATGCTTTAATCTTGCGCGTATAACGGTACACACTCCTCGGGAAGCGGAGGGATTCCCGGCGCCGTGAGGGGAGGCTAACCGGCGCCAGTCTTTAATAAAAGGGGAAAAAACCCCAAGGCCTTATTCACATCTCCCCTTCACACCCCTGCTTCCCCAATCTTCCGAGCTACTCGAGTCCAGATCTAGGTCTTCCTTTCTTCCACCCCCGAGCTCAGCCATGGCCAGCTCCGGTTCCAACAGCAAGTGGGAGGCGTCCACGGTCACAGACCAGGACATCCGAGACCTTAAGGCGGACGGATACCTCCCCGCCAGTGTCTTCCACCGTGCTGCGGAGAAGGGTCAGGTGATCCCCACCCCCAAATCAGGCGAGAGGGTGGTCTTCGTTCCTCACTTTATCAGAGGATTAGGCTTCCCGCTTCACCCCTTCGTGAGGGGCCTCATGTTCTTCTACGGCCTCGACTTCCACGACCTCCCGCCGAACTCCATTATGCATATATCGGCTTTCATCATTGTTTGCGAGGCTTTCCTGCGAGTCGAGCCACACTTCAGACTATGGCTCAAGATTTTCAACATCAAGCCGAAGTGTGTCGCCGGCGCTCATGCAGATTGCGGCGGGGCAGTCATCGGCAAGCTTCCGCGTGCTGTGTGGCCATCCGGCACCTTCATCGACACTATCAAGACATGGCAAAAAGAGTGGTTTTACATCACTGAGCCAAGGGAAGAGGGCGGAACTGTTCCTGCCGAATGCGGAACTGTTCCTGCCGAATTCAGATCTGGCCCCCCGACCAGATTGACCTCATGGGTTCGAAAGGGCCTTGATTGGGGGTCGGCTACCAAAGTAGAGGACCTGTAGAGGGGCATCGCCTCCCTGATCAGGGAGGGAGTCAATCTGACCTCCGTGGTCCAGGTTATGCTTCGGAGGCGCATCCTCCCCTGCCAGCGCCAAAGTTCTCCCATGTGGAATTACCAAACTAATGACGAGCCCATAGTCCGCCAACTCTTCCGTACCACGCGGGAGAAGCTATGGAAGGCGTTGTTCAAAGCGCAGGAGAGCTGGCCAGCCGAGCAGGAGGACAAGGGCTTGCACGAAGACAAGCCCCCTTCCGAGGTATAGTACGGCTTTACTTGATCGGCATTGCTTCTTTAACGAAAACCTAAGCCTTTCCCGATCACTTCCGCAGGAGTGGTTGAGCAAGGTTACCGGCATAAAATGTCCGGCTCCACAGCCCGAAGGCATCAAGTCTCCGTTGTTGTTGGAGATGCTCGTCGTGGCGCCTTACAAGGCGCCAGAGAAGAAAGAGAAGAAGAAAACAGGCCGGACAGGCCTGCGCAACAGGGACCAGCTAGAAGCTGAGTCCGAAGAGACCCACGCCTCCTCGAATCAAGAGGAGGAGCATGAGGTCGAGGGGGGAGGCGATTCCCCCCTCATAAGAAAGAGGGCGGCGTCGTCGGCCGCCTTAGAGGACGAACTTCCTCCCGCCCAGAAGAAAACACGTCGGTCGCAGGTGATCCTGTCCGACGACAGTCCGGACTCAGACTCCGAGTCCTAGGAGTTCGAGAGGGCTCCGCGAAGGACCCTCAGGGTTAAGCCCCCACCTCGAAGGTACAGATCCGAAGACCCTTCAAATTATCAATACTAAGTTTGTAATATATTTAATATGCGAGCGTCAATTAACTTGCAGCCCACCACGTGTCCTTCCCACCGACCAAGATTCGGACGGGGAGACCCCGCCCGCCGAACTAGCGGAGAGCGGGAATGCGTCGCACCCCTCCCCTCCAGACGTCATGAAGGACGCCACGGAGGTGTCATCCTAGCAGGCTCCTTTGGAGCCGAACACCGGGGGTGGGGGCGACGCTGTAATGGCGGAGGCTAATACCTCGATCACCAAAGACCCGGGGGAGAAACCCTTCCCGGACACTGAGGGGGCCGGACACGGAGATGTCCAGTCTCCTCCAAGGCCATCCCCGGAGCATACTGTGCCTCCGGAGGTATTGGTTCATACTCCGGCTGAAGATCGAGTCACCCGATCTCCACCGGGGCCGCCGATCACTGAGTGGCCGGCCAAGGGGGAGGCTCTATACAGCGTCTCCCTTTCCGAGGAGCACCGCACCCTTATGGGTATAGTGCTGCAGAGCTTTCAGTCCGTGGATGCCAGACTGAAGGAGGCCTTCAACGGTCTCTTGATGGGCTTTCAGGTAAGCCATGCACTGCTTTGTTTTGTGAAATATTGATTTATTTAAGTAATTGTTATATACATAGCAGCCCCCGAGCCCTAGGTAAGTTTGGAAAAACCTACCTGGGGGTCACGACATAGATCCTTATCCAAACTATACATATGTTCAGATCGTTCTATCAGTCCTCAAAAAGACCGGACACAGGATTATTGTAGTGATAGTTCGGAGGTTGGGAAGCCCTGTAATGTGATATATTCTTGTTTGTTACAGGCTTCATCACCATCGGCGGCTATTAACGCTGCCGAGCTGGAGGAGCTAAATCGGAAGCTGAAGAGCTCCGAAGATGAGCTTGACGCTCTAAATAAGAGATTCGACGAGGCGCAAGGTAAGCCGAATTAGAGTATCGAAACTCTGTTTTACCACTCTAGCAACACGGTTTCTTTAATATAGTTCGATGCTTACCCAGCCTCGGCAAAAGAGATAGAGAAGCTCAAAGCCGAGCTTGAGAAAGCGAAGCAAGAAGCTTTAGTTGAAAAGGCGGCGGCCAAAGAAGCGATCACCGCTCTATCTGCCCTGAGAGCCACCAGCGACAAGCATGAGGCTCAGGTGGAAGAGATTCAACAGGAGCTCAAGGACGCTAGCAGAAAGTGCGAGGTCCTTGAGCTGAAAGGGAAGGAGCAAGCTGCCGAACTATCCACCCTAAAAACCGATCTCCAAAAGGAGCAGGTGGATAGGCGGTCCTTTGAGGAGGAGATCAGCCAAGCCAAGGCTATCCTGGATGGTAAGCCGTATTTACTGCAGTGTATCTTCGGGGATGGCAAGTTCAAAGTCCTTACCCAAGTATGGCGTTCCGCAGGCGCCTGCTTGGACCTCCAGAAGAGCGCAGCTGATGCGAAGCGGTTCTATGCTTCGCGGGAAGAAGGAGATGAAACCCGTCTATTCTGGGCACCATTCGAAGCCCCCGAGCGCCCTCCTCTCCTTAATGAGCAACTGAAGCAGCTGTTGGAGCTGCACCGGATGGCGGAGCCGGCCATGAAGGATCTCTGTATCCGGCTATGGCCCAACGAGCAGCTGCCGGACAGCTATTTCGGCCTGGTGCAGAAGCTGAGCGACGCCACTCCTCGGATCGACGCATTGAGGCGGTCTTCCTGCATTGAGGGGGCTAGAATGACTTTCGCGAAGGCCAAGGTACACTGGCCGGGGCTGGATCCGATGAAGGTGGCCACTGCTCCTCCGCCGCCTGGAAAAGAGTACAGGTGTCCCGAGCGGTACTTCTCCGAAGTTATGGAGGGTGCTCGGGCCATAGAATCACAGTGTCTAAGAGATACTGTGTATGAGTGAACGCTTATGTAATATGTCCGAAGACTTTTGAACGCGTTTTTTATATATAAAGTTGCATGGTTTATCATGTCTTGTATGTGTTTGCATCCTTTATAACTCCTGTGTGGCCGTTAACACTGAAAGCTGCGAGTCGTCGGCTTCAGCCCTTCTAGATACTACGCGAGGTGTCCCTACCAACCGCACTATAACCATTAGCCGAATTATCGGCGCCCGAAGGTGGTAGTGTGGAGCGGACAAGGCAATCGGACCATAATGCTTTATTGCTTTCACTTAGCCGTAGGGGCGCGAGAAAGGAGTGCGGGAGCTGATAACTAGCCCCCAGGTGGTTGTGCTATTCGGATGAACCGCGGCCAAAGCCTATATCACATGGTTTGTACTAACACCAAACCCATCGTATGACACAGAGTAACCTCTGACGAGATTTAGTTAAGCTCGGAATCGCAGACCGGTTCTCGCATACCATGACAGTCAGTTTTCGGCTTTCTCCGCTGAGGCGCTTGACCAGACTAGCCGGAAGCACAATCGCAGCGGTGCTCCCTTTGCCCCTTTAGCCGAACGAGCGGAACATAAAGGGGCAAGCACAGGAGCCGGGCAACCCAACTATTGACCCAAGACATAGTTCGGAACCAATGCATATAAAGCGGAATTCCAAGACGCCGAACACGAAAACAATTGTGATTACAGCGATTTATAAAGTCGAGCCCCCGGTCTATGAGCCGGTTGCATCGCAAAGTATACCAAACAGGTTCGCAAGAAGAGGGAGAAAACAGAGGATGTTTCGAAAAGGAACAGCAAAAGGATAATAGTATATATGTATGTTACTCACCAATTCATGTTATTCAACTTGCCGATGCGACTGTTTACAGGTATTTGATAAAATAAAAAAATAAAAAAAAACTTTACAAGAGGGGTTGTACCAAGGGTCTTCAATAGGTGACCTGACGTCCGCGATGTGCCCGGTTGCTTATCCACTCCTGTGTCTCCCGAGGAGTTGTAAACCGTGATGGGTGTAAAGTTCGGCAAACGGACTGTTGGGGAAGAGTCTGGAGAAGTCGCCGAAATGTGAATGAGCTTGACGCCTTAGTAGGTACTTGACGGTACCTGTAGTGTGTCCGAAGACATGTTTGAGGGTGATAGTTCGGTCCAGCCGAAGACTTACCCCTCAATAATGGTTCCCCACCGCTGCCCATGGAATTTTAAGCGCGAAGTTATGCACCCTTGGCACGTATTTTGCCGGATATAGGGCCATGCGATGGGGGGTGAATCCCTATTTATTGGAAGAGGAAGGTTCTGGTACTTCGGTTTGAGACCGAGCTCGCTTCCCCGCTTTGGGTGCCTTTACGGCAGATGTTGGCGCTTGCCTATCATCGGTGTAATGGAATTCGGCTGCCAGGGCCAACGCATATTCCTCAGTACGGAGGGAGCGCTCTGTGTTGCCATTAACAGTGATGACCCCCTTAGGGCCGGGCATCTTGAGCTTGAGGTATGCATAGTGCGGGACGGCGTTAAAGCGAGCGAACGCTGTACGGCCGAGCAGGGCGTGATAGCCGCTGCGGAAAGGTACTATGTCGAAGATCAAGTCCTCGCTTCGGAAGTTATCGGGCGAGCCGAACACAACCTCCAGGCTTATAGAGCCTGTGCACCGGGCTTCAACGCCTGGGATCACTCCTTTAAAGGTAGTGTTGCTGGGTTTGATCCGTGAAGGATCTATGCCCATCTTTTTCACTGTATCTGAGTAAATCAGATTAAGACTACTTCCACCGTCCATGAGGACTTTAGTGAGGTGGTACCCGTCTATGATCGGGTCTAGGACGAGCGCGGCTGAACCCCAGTGACGGATACTGGTCGGATGGTCACGTCGATCGAAAGTGATCGGATATGCCGACCATGGGTTATACTTCGGAGCTACAGGCTCTATGGCGTAGACATCTCGAAGGGCGCGTTTCCTTTCCTTTTTGGGTATATGAGTGGCATAGATCATGTTTACTGTCTTCACCTCTGGGGGGAATTTCTTTTGACTGCCACCGATCGGACCACGAGGCTCATCCTCGTCCTCGTTGCGTGGGCTCTTGCCTTGGTCCTCAGTTGCGAGCTTGCCGGCCTGTTTGAAAACCCAACAGTTACGATTGGTGTGATTGGCGGGCTTCTCCTGAGTGCCATGTATCTGGCAAGGCCTCTCCAGAATTTTGTCTAGCGGGGTAGGTCCGTCGTGTTTGCCTTTAGGAGGCTTCTTCCGCTGCCCAGACCGGGAATTGCGGAAGCTGGCGTTAACAGCCGTGTCATCGGCATCACTGTTATTATGCTGGCGCTTGTTTTTGTTGCGCTTCGGTTTCCCGTTTCCACCCCGAACTTCAGAGGTTCCGGGGTCTTCGGGGTTATGGCTGCATCTAGCCAGCCAATTATCCTGGCCCACGCAAAAGCGGGCCATGAGTGATGTGAGGGCGGACATTGTTCTGTGTTTGTCTTGGCCGAGCTGTCGAGCTAGCCATTCATCCCGAATATTATGCCTAAAAGAGGCTATAGCTTCGGCGTCGGGGCAGTCTACGATCTGGTTCTTCTTGGTCAGGAAGCGATTCCAGAATAGCCTTGCGGATTCTCCGGGTTTCTGAATGACGTTGCTTAGATCGGAGGAGTCCGGCGGCCGGACACAAGTGCCCTGGAAGTTAGATCGGAATGCCTCTTCTAGGTCTTCCCAACATCCGATGGAGTTTTTGGGGAGGCCATTTAGCCAGTGCCGAGCTGGCCCCTTGAGCTTCAGGGGCAAGTATTTGATGGCGTGAAGGTCATCTCCTCGTGCCATGTGGATGTGGAGGAGGAAATCCTCAATCCATACGGTTGGGTCGGTTGTCCCATCGTATTGCTCTATGTTTACGGGTTTAAACCCTTCTGGGAACTGATGCCGCATTACCTCATCTGTGAAGCACAGTGGGTGTGCGGCGCCTCTAACCCGAGCTATAGTGCGCCGGTGATCGGCGTCTGTCCTAGCTCGGTTTCGTTCCCGATCTTCATTGCGGTCGAACCAAGACCGGTACCCTTCCCGTCTATCGGGAGAGTATCTTCTGGATCCGTAGATGGATCGCGTATGGTCTGCTCTATTGTCCAGGTCGTGTCGCAGGTCGAACCTGTCATCGGGCTCTAGTGGCTCCTTTCCCCGTCTACGGGGTATCGTTGGCCTATAGCCGGTATCGTCAGCCGTCCTGTCTCGTCCTCGAGGAGGGCGGTCTGGCTTTTCATATGGAGTATGTTCGGGAGACGACGTATTGGTAAGCTCGTCCTCGAACTGTGGCAGCAGCCTTCGGCACGGGTAGCTCTTTGGTTGGTCCGATAGACCGGCGCCGTATTCTTCCTCCGCTGAGAGGAATCTTGTCCATCGGTTGTTGAGGTCGTCTTGTTCGGCTTTGAGCTGTCGCACCTTTGCTTTCAGGCTGCGAGCCGTGGATATCAGCTGTTGTCTGAACAATTACTGATCTTCAGGATTGTCGGGAATGGCAAAGTTATCGGCATCTGCATTATCCTCCGCCTCGATAGAGCGGAGGTAGTCGTCGTCCTCAGGGTCATCTGGGTCGTCGGGGTTGCGGCGGTCTTCGGGCTCCTCCTGACCCTCTAACGTATTATCGGGGATTCCGGGGCCGCCGATGTCATCCGGGGTATCCCCGTTTCCGGTGCCATCGATAGACTTTCGCCCCTTTTTTCCTTTTGATCGCTTATGCGGTTTTCGGCGCCTTGACGGCGCTTCATCCGATTTATCGCCGTTGTTCTTCGGAGTGTCCACCATGTATACGTCGTATGTAGAGGTGGCAATCCACTGTCCGGTCTTAGCAGGGGTGAGGGAGTGATCCTCCTCATCCATGTACTCTGCTTCCTCGGAGGCATAGTCTAGCATGTCGGTTAAATCCTCGACAGTGGCTATCAAGTGGGTGGTGGGTGGGACGAAAAATCTGTCCTGACCTGTCTGAAGACCGATCTGAGAATAGATCGGGGTTGGGTCGTCGTTGATTTTCATCGACGAGATCCGATCTAGAGCTTCGTCGAGCATCGAGAGCTCGATCGGACCGGTCTGCCCAGAGCTTCCGGAGTTAACTTCCGATGCATCCGTGCAGGGAATGTGTTCGGCAAGAACGGGTGTTCGGTTGTCAGGCACTATGACCTGATCCGAACTTAAGGTCGGGCCCTCACCAGGGCAAATCCCATGGGCGGAGCCGGAAGATGAGTCTGAGGTTAAAGCCTCAGGGTCCTCGGGCATGGCAGGCGAGACTGCAAGCCCGGTTAGCGATAGATCGCCTCGGGAGTCTACGGAGAACTCTAAGTTCCCGAATCTGACCTCCTGATCAGGGGTGAAACTTTCGACGTGGCCAAGACGGCCGGTCAGGTCGGCGTGCAGCACTATGCTGCCGAAAGCGAAGATCTGTCCAGGGACAAAAGTCCCTGTGTTGCGGACCTCTTCGTTGACGACTAGGCGAGCCATCGATTCCTTCTGGCAATCATAGTGGAAATCGCAATGAAAGCACCAATGTCGGTGTCAAAACCGGCGGATCTCGGGTAGGGGGTCCCGAACTGTGATACTTGGATTGATGGTAACAGGAGACAAAGGGGACAAGGTTTTACCCAGGTTCGGGCCCTCCTATGGAGGTAATACCCTACGTCCTGCTTGATTATATTGATCGTATAGAGATTACAGAGTTGATCTACCACGAGATCGTATGACTAAACCCTAGATGAGTTCTCTTGGCCTATAACCTAAAACCCTCCGGCTTATATAGACGCCGGGGGTACCTATGGTTTACACGTGGTTGGTTACACGTCGAAGGGATAAACATGCCTATTCTACTTTAAACGTGGAGAGCACGCCTTGCTTCTAGAAACTTCCTTCCTGGAGTCCGGTCCTTCGAGTAATCCATTGTCCGGCGAATGGCCCATATAGTCCGGCCCATATCAGATAGGCCGGCCTCTCGAGGACCCCTTAGTCCAGGACTCCCTCACTTGGTGGTGCTCCATGGCCTTGACCTTGGTTGGGCGCATTGGGGCGCGGTGCATCTGGCTTCTTGTTAGGGCACTGCTTAGAGATGTGTCCAGGCTGACCACACCCAAAGCAAGTGACCTGACCATAGTTGTTGTTGTTGTTCCTACCGCCGTTGTTGTTATTGGGGTTGTTGTAGGCTGGCCTGGGATTGGCATACTGCTGAGGCTGGTAGCTTGGACGATGTGCAGGAGGTCTGGCCTGCTGCGGCTGATAGGTTGGCTTGGCTGGGGCTGGCTGCCAGGGGCGAGGCTTCTGGTTGCTGGAACTACCCTTGCTAATCATCTTGCGCTTGCGAGTGTCGTCTATGGCACGACGCTGGTCTTCTAGCATGAGGGCCTTGTTCACTAGGTCGAAGAAGGTCCGACAGTCGCATACTATAAGCTGATACTGCAGGGTCTGCTGAAGTCCTTCCATGAAGCGTTCCATCTTGGCAGCCTCCGTGTTGACATCTTCAGGTGTATACCTTGACAGCAAGTTGAACTTCTGCATGTACTCCTTGACAGAGCCACTTCCTTGCTTCAGCGCTCGGAATTCTATTTTCTTGATAGCCATGATCCCAGAAGGAATGTGGGCGGTGCAGAATCCTTCCTTGAAGTTATCCCAGGTGATCACATGATCGCCTTGGATGACCTTGAATCCATCCCACCAAGCTCGGGCGGTACCTTCGAGGCAGTGAGAGGCATACAGCACCTTCTCATGATCCTCATTGCAATTGACAAGTGCAAGGAGGTCCTCGATGGTGCGGATCCAGTCATCGGCATCCAGGGGTTCAGCAGTCTCGGTGAAGGTTGGGGGCGAATTCCTCATGAACTCAGACAAAGTGGAGCGGCCATTGCCGTTCCTGCCTTGCTACTGGTTGCTCACAAGGACTTGAGCCATCTGCTGAATAGCAGCAGTGTTGGCTTGGCGTTCCTCCCGGAGAACTTGGAGAAACTGAGCTATGATCATGTTCTCCGGTGGAGGTGGTGGCGGGGGAATGTCGCCTTGTGGCTGCTCCTGGTGTCCTTCAGCCTGAGCAGTCCCACCAGCCCCCTGCTGCTGGCTAGAGTTGCCGGCTTCAGGGTTGGTGAAGATGCTGCTTTGGTTGCAGTCACCATCCTGTTCGGAGCAGCCAAGTCAAACAACTGGGATAGACGAGAGGAGAGGCAATACTGGAGAAAACATGCCTAAGGGGGTTGGTATTGTGCAAGTGTGGTAAAACGAAGGTCGAAAGACCGATACATATATTAAGATAAGATAGACGATGGAGTCGCTTACATGTTGCCTAAGGCAAAAGCACGACTTGCATCGGAACACAAACAACAAAACAAACAACAAGCACACATGGTTTCATATGAACCATTACACGGACTCGACTTCGCATGAGGGGTACATGACTGATCCTACCCTAGGGGTTCTCGGACTCAGGTGGTGGAGTGTTCTGCTTCCTGCCCAAGAGGAAGGAACACTTGGTTGCTTGCTGGGACTCCTTATGGCATGATGCCCATGTTTGCCATGCCCGAGACATGCCACGAAAATCCAGAGGTTGCTACTTGGCCTTGGTTCAAGAGGTCAGTGGTTTGGCAGAGTAGTTCTCGAATGTGGTGAAATTCCTGGCGGAGCTTCACGGACTCCTTAGGGCCAGTTCTTTTGTAGCTTATTTGGAGCTGTGGAAATAAGCTGCCCCCTACCCAGCTTATTCTAGAAGCCCAAACTAAAATTTTATTTTAGAAGCCTACTAATTAAAGGTCAACTAGTAGGCTTCTAAAATAAAATTTAAGTTTGGGCTTCTAGAATAAGCTGGGTGGGGGGCAGCTTATTCTAGAAGCCCAAAATAAGCTACAATAGAACTGGCCCTTAATCAGGTTGTGAACCAGACTATCGGCGGAGAGGATGAAGTAGCTCTGAAATCTGAGGGGCACGCCATCCTCCTTGGATGGAACCAGTGTCTGACTTTCGCCGATGTTGTCCTTTCCGATGGGTAGGTAACGAGTAGCGGGCTCGTCGGCCATCTTTGGAATGATGCCTCAATGGTGGATGAGTGCCTTCCGTGCAGCTGTCTCGACTGCGAGTGCTAGGGTCTCCATCTGTGGTCCTTCAAAGAACCAACTGGTCGGGGAGTCGTTTGCCTTCACGAACACTTCAACGTGGTAGAGGAGGACGGGTGGTTGACGATACTGGCACTTCTCCAGGCTATCCTCAAGGAGTAGGGGAAAGCCGGATGCTAGGAGGGCTTCGGGTACGACGGCCATCTACAAAGGTTTGAAGGGAGGAGAGTCAGCAAGAGTTTGAAATAGACTAGAGGAGAGGGGAGGTATAGAATTTGTTGCACCTAGCAACTAGGCACAGTTTTGAAAAGGTTTTATCCTAACTAACGTCCATGCTAACTAAGGGCTTCCTACAGTCAGGATGGCTCTGATACCAGCTCTGTGGGGACCCCGACTCGTAAGTCGTGATCACCGAATGCACGTGTACAATGATCCCAGAGATCAATGCTCACTGAACACACAGAAGCTGAATAACAAGAGGCTTACATCCACGTTTAGTGTCTTACACAAATACAGACCATGAAGGTCTAGTCTTACATAGATAGGGCCACAAGGGCCAAACACTTAAACATAACAAGCAGCGGAAATCTTGGTCGAAAGCGTGAACCCATGCCATCTGCCTTAAACCTACATGCATTCTGACTGGGAAGCGTCCTAGTTCGCATGTTCGTCACCAACGAACTCTTCGCCATATTCCTGCTCTTCCATGCCTGGCCAATTAAATAACCAGTGGCAAGCCAATGAGTACCTTGAATATACTCGCAAGCAACCCAAGTTGTGGAATAAGGTATAACAATGGATGATATAGCACTAAGTAGGTAAGTTTTGCAGAAAGCTGATTTTAAGTGCAATGATATGATCAAGTAACCTTGAGTAAGCATGCATCAACTGTTAACAGGTATTCATGTGAACAAGTCTCAGTTATCATCATAAGCAGGGGTTGAACATCTCATGTTCATCATCATGCCAAGTCATCGGACTTAGCTCAAGTATCTCCTTTATCACCAACACACACACACACCAGTTTGTGAAAACATTTGGACGTAGCACAAGAGCGGTCATCCAACTGTCCTTGACCGTAGACACGGCTATTAGAATAGTTTTACACTCTGCAGAGGTTGCACACTTTACCCACAAGACTCGGGGAACTTCCGTGTCATCCACGACTCGCGGTATATTGCATACCCGAGGTAAGCACCTGAACAATGCCTTTCCCCTAGTGATACTAAACAAAGATTCCACTCGTTGGTCCATGTCTTCATGATGTACAAACACGAGCCTTGCTCTACACAGTACCATCCATGAAGGAACACAACGGTGTGCCCGGTGCCTGTAAAGACAGCGCATGGTCGCCCTTCCAGGCACGACCCCGTATCGAGAGTGACCACGCCACTCCCGCCACTAGTAATGCGGGCTCTATGCAAGTACCCACCAAGGTAATCAACAAAGTCCCGTCCCATAAGGGGTATCGTGGTCGTACATGTAAGGTTGGAATAACGGTCACAACTTACACCAATCCGTTTTCGAAAACCACACACACTCACTTGCTCTGGTACACCACTTCTTTATCAAGTGGCTACCTAGCTCATCATCATCTCCCTCGGGCATTAGTGGCACCCGACGGGGTTTTCGAAACCATTCATAACAGAGGCTAAAAATGCCTAAAAGAGGTTTTTAAAATAAAACAGTAGATAAAAGATTTTCAAAAATTTATACAAAAGGCACTATTAAATTCTACACAATATTTCAAGATTTTTGGTGGAAAAATATTGGGCATTGCATTTTTATTTGGAGCTTTGGGATTTTTGGAAAACCCCACAGAAAAGGAAAAAGAAAAGGGGCACCGTGCCCTGGGCCAGATCTGGCCGCAACTGGGCCGGCCCAGAGCAATCCAGCCTCAGGCGAACCGGGGGTCCGAGCCGCGCCAGGTTTAAACCTGACGGGCAGGCCCCGTGGGCCAGGGAGAGAGAGAGAGACGCGGGAGGGTGCGAGAGGCTGACGACCTGGCCCCACTGGCAGGTCATCGTCCACCTCTAACCAGGGACCGGCGGTGCTCATTGGCGGCGAAGGAAGGCGCGGCGAGGGGAGCTGAGGGCAGGAACGGGTACAGCGTCGAGCTGCCGTTCCTTTGGAGGTGGAGGGGAGGCCGGAGATGCACAGGTTCGCCAGCAACGAGGAAGCATGGCGGAGCCGCTTCGGGAGGAGGTCATCGGCGTCGATTCTTGCCCCGATTCGAGCGGGGAGGAGGGGGAAGAGGGTCAGGGGGACCCCACGGCTGTATAGAGGAGGGGAGGAGGACTGGAGCGGGCCGGTAACCCGAGATCGACGGAGCTCCGCCGCGGCGGCGCCTCGGTCGATCTCGAGCACTGGTGGTCGGGGAGCTCAAACGGGGGCCTCTGGAGGCCGATTGGGAGTGGAAGGGGGCCAGAGGAGGAGAGAGGGGGCTCGGGGGACACATTTATAGCCAGGACGTGCCACCACCGAGGACCCATGCGCCGGAGAGGTCGGGCTGGTCGCTGGAGGGGGAGGGAGCACACAGGGCTTGCCCTGGGGTGTTCCTGGGGCTGGTCTATGACGAGCGGGAGCAAGAGAGAGAGAGGAGCGCGCGCATGTGAGCCAGCTTACTGGCCGAGCCAGGCGGCGCTCGGCACGCGCGGGAGGAGGGAGAAGGAGGGGGAGAGAGGAGGGGGCCGACAGGGCGCCGTGTCCCGGACGTCGAGGGAGCCAAGTGGCGAGAGGGGGAGGCCCGAGGCGGTCGGGGCCATGCAGTGGGTGGCGGCTACAGTGCGGTCGGGCACTGTAGCGCGCTCCAGAGCGCGCGTATGGCATGCCAACGGCGTCCTGGGCGCGGCCAACCTTGTCCAGTGGGTCCAGGGGGTTTTAGACAAAGGGAAAATGGCATAGGATTCCCTGGAGAGCTGATAGAATAAGAGGGAAGGAGAGAGAGAAGCAGATTCCTGCTGTCTAGGGGATAAAAATGGAGTTTTACCCCACTTAACCATGGAGCTGAGGCTTGAAATTCTTACTGGGGGTAAAGGAACATTGCAAGAGGATGTGGTAAAAATTTGGAGTGAAGGAGAATAGAGGAAGGGGGTCAAACTTGGCTTTTACCAATCAGCCAGAAAGTGTTTGATGGAGTTTTAGGCAAGGAAATGGAGTTTGCTTGGCATAAGATTTAACAGTATGGAAATGTAGGTAAAAATAGGGAGGATCACCAAGTTTGAGGGGATTTGAAGAAAGTTGACAGTACAAACTTGAAAAACCCTAGAATTCAACAGAATCAGATTTCTGCAGATCCAGGCATGCAAACCTGTGCTCCCAAATCCACAACTTGGTGTGGTATCATTATTTGGGGTATAGAGCATGCCCACAAAGTTTGGGGTCAATAGGACAAACTTCACAATGAAAAGTTGTTCAAATTTGAATCTGAACAGAGAGGGTTTTGGATTATTTTGATGAAGCAAATCAATTGGGATTGAGATGAAACTTTGCAAGATCATCACATATGACATGTGTAACTTGCTGGAATTTTCTTGGAATTTATTGAGAATATTTCTTATAGAAATATTTCAAAAGCTTGATTTGGACAGAAAGGGTTTTGAGGGGTTTTGCCCATGCTTTTGAACATGACCATGTGTTGAAACTCATGTATATGGAAAATATATGTCCACTGAGTTTCCCTAAATTTTCTCAAATATTTTAAAACATTTAAATAATTTTTCCCTATAAAAGACCATTTCTGGCCTGAAGAAAAAACCTTTAAATAAAATATGAAAATAATCTTTAAAATTAATATTTGGTTGTTTTGGGAAGTCATATATATAGTAGGTTTCAAATAAAGCTTTTGGGGAAAAAGGATCCACCCAATTTGAGGACTTGCAGTGCAAACCTCAACTCAGGGGTTTTTGAAAACCTAATTTGAATAAATTCTTTTTGGTCAAAATAAATTTTGATAAAAATAGTTTTGGGTACTATTCACATGGCATGATCATTGGGCAAGAAGTTTGGATCAAGGAAGATGAATATGGAGAGGAGTAGAACCTAAGAGTGCCAAACATAATCATCCAAGCAATCAAACAAGCATGCACTCAAAAAGTTTTAATTGGTTCCAAATTTTATAAATCCAAGCATAGCAAAGTGATACAAACACAGGGTGTGACAGCATGATATAGCGCTAAGTAGGTAAGTTTTTGCAGAAAGCTAATTTTAAGTGCAATGACATGATCAAGTAACTAAAGTAAGCATGCATCAATAGTTGATAGGAATTCATGTGAACAAGTCACAGTTATTATCATAAACAGGGGCTGAACATCTCATGTTCATCATCATGCCAAGTCATCGGACTTAGCTCAAGTATCACCTTTGTGTCATTCACTCACACACACACACCAAGTTTTGTGAACACTCGACGTAGCACAAGAGCGGTCATCCAACTGTCCTTGACTGTGGACACGGCTACTCGAATAGTTTTACACTCTACAGAGGTTGCACACATTACCCACAAGACTCGGGGAACTTCCGTCTCATCCACGACTCGCGGTAAATTACATACCCGAGGTAACCACCTGAACATTGCCTTTCCCCTAGCGATACCAAACAAGGAGTCCACCCGATTGGTACCCAGCCCTCATGATGTACATCATACGAGCCTCGCTCCAGATCGTACCATCCATGAAGGGAACAACGGTGTGCCCGGTGCCTGTAAAGACAGCGCATGGTCGCCCTACCAGGCACGACCCCGTATCGAGAGTGACCACGTCACTCCCGCCACTAGTAATGCGGACTCTATGCTAGTACCCACCAAGGTAGTCAACAAAGCCCCGTCCCATAAGGGGTATCGTGGTTGTACATGTAAGGTTGGAATAACGGTCACAACTTACACCAATCCGTTTTTGAAAACCACACACACTCACTTGCCCCGGTACACCACTTCTTTATAAAGTGGCTACCTAGCTCATCATCATCTCCCTCGGGCATTAGTGGCACCCGACGGCGTTTTCAAAAAGTCTTTGAAATCATTTTCGTTCCATCCCCATGCATATTCCCGATCCCATTTGTGTAGCATCCACTAAGCATCCTATCTACTCCCACCCGCAGAACCGTCATAAGGAGGTAGGGTCATGCATGATGCAAGTATCAACGGTAAAAGTATCGGAGGCATCCCACCGTAGTGGTCACCACATCAACATGATCAACATCAAGAAATAAGGTGCTATATGCCATGCAATAAAAGGGTTCATAGTCATGGTCAATGGGCAGCTTGCCTGGCTTAGCAAAGTCTTCGAGGTCTTCACACGCTTCTCGTCCATTCCGAGCCCTTCGTCTACTCCGCCAACTATTGCCGGAAACAATCGCAATAAGCAACAGAACCAGCAGAGAAATAAAGTGCTCTATAAATAGGAGTTTTATTTTTCTAGGACACCTCTGGTCGTGAGAATAATAACCAAGGAGGTTTTGTTGGATGTGGGTCAAGGGGGAGTTTTGAATGGAGGAAATGAAGGGTTTAATGGTCTTATGAGAAGTTTACAGAAAATATTTTGACAAAAATAGGTGAATGCACCCATCATATAGGGCATGATTTTAGAAACATGTGGGAAGTGGTTTCACTGGATTTGGAGTTGATATGGATATTCTAGGTATTTGCAAAGTGGATATATATGAAGAAATGGCACAATATTTGACATAGCAAAATAAGTGTGAGTAAAAATGTTCACATCCTAGTACATGATTTTAGATGCACCTAGGAACTTGAGCCACTCCATTTGGAGCCATGATGAATGCCCTAGAGATTTTACAAGGTGTGGGTTTACAATGAAAGAAATGACAAAATATTGATGGTGCAGAAAGTATTGTATGGAAAAATGTGCAAAGCACACATTTTGTTAGGCCAAGATTTTAGGAACCTGTAGGGATTTGAATTACCAAATTTGGGGTTGAAATGAATTTATTGTGAATTTTTGAACTTGTCTGAAAAAGAAAAACACAAGGAAAAGGCTATTACCCATATGGGCTAAACGGCGCACCAAGCGCAGGATAAGCAGCTGGGCCGGCCCAGTGGCTCGGCTGCGCGTGCGGAGGGCCACGCCAGAGGTGTATTCTCTGGAGTGCGCCTTCTCAGTAGGGAGGCGCCCGCAGTCAACCCGCGTCCACTTAAAATGGCGGGCCCAGCCGGCTGGGTCGCCGACAGGTGGGCCCCGCCTGCAGGGTCTTCTCCCTCCTCCCGCTCGGGCAGAGGGTAGACAGGGGAGGCCACGGCCGAGCGTGCGCCGGTGCCCCATCCCGGCGGCACAGGCCGTCTCTGGCGACGCTTGGCACACCGACGGGCTCGGGAGGTTGCGCCGCTTCCATCCCAGTGCTTGGCACCTGCAGGCGAGGGCCGCAGGGCCGTCGGGTGAGATGGCCGCGGAGGAGGCCGCCGGCCATCATTGTCCATGAACACCTGACATCCCAGGGAGGAATGGAGGCGACGGAGGGGCCTTGAGCCGGCGAGGGGGATACATCGGAGTGGGCAGGGACGAGGGGGAGCTCGGCTTGGCACGAATTTTGGGCCGAGGCCGCCGGAGTTTCTTTGGCCATGAACGGGGATGGAGGGCAAGGGAGGAGGAATTTGGGGCTACAGGAGGCTGAAGGGAGGGAGAGAGAGCCAAAGAGGGATAGCAGGGGCTCGGGGAAGGCTTCTTATAGGGAGGGCGACGGTGTATCGTGTGCCCGTGAGCTGGCTCGGTCACTGCCGCTGCTGGAGGGCTCGGGGGGCCGCGGGAGCGTGTCTACGGGCTTTGTGGACATGGCCTACGTCCAGGGAGAGGAAGAGGGGGAGCGGGGGCGTGCCAGGAGCCCGCGCATGCGAGGCTGTCCATTGGAGCTCGCGGGCGGGCGGCGCGCATGCGAGGAGGGAACAGGGAAGGGAGAGAGAGGGGAGGACAAGGGCCTTGCATGTCCCGGGCATCGAGGGGCCTTGACTGGCGCGCTGGGGAGGCCCGAGGTGGCCAGGGGACGCGAGGTCAGCGCTCGGATGCTCTGCCGCGTGCTCCAGAGGACACTTTTGGCCGGCATGGGCGCGTCCTGACGCGCTCTGGCGCGACCACTTGTGTCCAAAAGCTGCTGGGGAACTAAACAATGCGGAAAGGAGCATTGGATGCCCTGGTTGCCTGATAGGAGAGAGGAGAGGCTGAGAGAGAGGGAGAAAAGGTGTGTCCAGGGGGTGGAAATGGGGTTTTCACCCCTCAATCATGGAGCTGCGGTCATGCAAGACTTACTGGAGGTAGAGGAGGGTCATGAGGGACTATGTTAAAAATTTGGGCCCAAGGAGAACTCATCTGGTGCTCCATTCATTTTCCACAAAACTGTTGCAGAAGGTGTTTGATGAGGGCTTGAGCTAGCTAAGATGATCTACTTGACATAAGATTTAACAAGATTGAGAATTAGGGCTAAATGAGCTTGATCACAAGTTTTGAGCACATTTAGAGAAAGTGTCCAATGTAAAAGTTTCAAACCCTAGAAATGGACAGAAATGGAGTTGCTTAGATCTAGCTAAGCAAAACAATTCTCCTTGATGCACCACTTAGTGTGGTGGCATATTTTGGGGATTAGAGCATGCCCAAAAAGTTTGGGACCAAATGGGGAAGGTTGACAATGCAAAAATTTCTATTTCTTGAAATCAACAGAAGTTGTTTTGGGGGGATTTGGTCAAGTGGAACAGCTCTCCTTGATGCACCACTTGGTGTGGATGCATTTTTAGAGAATAAGAACATGTCCACCAAGTTTGGGACCAATAGGAGAAACTTCACCATGTAAAGTTGTTAAAATTTTATTCTGGACAGAAAGGGTTTTGGGATATTTTGATGAAACAAAACAATTGGGATTGCTATGAAACATTGCATGATCATCACATATATCATGTGTGACATGCTAGAATTTTCCTGGAATTATTTGAGAATATTTCTTGTAGAAATATTTCAAAAGCTTGAAACAGACAGAAAAGGTTTTGAAGGGTTTTGTCCATTATTTTGAACATGACCATGTGTTGAAACTCATATATATGGAAAATATACGTCCACTAAGTTTTCCTAAATTTTCTCAAATATTTTGAAAGAATAAAAATAATTTTTCCCTATGAGAGACCATTTCTGGCCTTAAATAAAAGCCTTTAAATAAAATAGGAAAATAATCTTTAAAATTAATATTTGGTGGTTTTGGGAAGTCTTATATATAGTGGGTTCCAAATAGGCTCTTTGGTGCAAAACATACCACCCAATTTGAGGACTTGTAGTACAAACCTCATTTCAGTGGTTTTATAAGGCCTAATTTGAATAAATGCTTTTTGGCCAAAATAATATTTGATAAAAATAGTTTTTGGTACTATACACATGGCATGATCATTGGGCAAGGCTTTGGATTCAAGGAGATGAGTTTTTAGAGTAGGAGGAATTTTATGAATTAGAGCACTAGCAAACAAACAAGCAATCAGCAATCAAGCCAAGCATCACAAGCACACAAAAAGTTTTAATTGGCCCTAATATTTGAGCTATGTTAACTTAGTCAGAGGAAGCAAAACACAGGGTGTGACAGACCTACCCCCCCTTACAAGAATCTCGTCCCCGAGATTCCTAGGCTAGGCGTTCAAAAGATGTGAAAATCCAGGAGTGAGGTAGTCTTCACGTTCCCATGTGGCTTCTTCTTCGATGTGATTGCTGCATTGGATCTTGAAGTGCTTGGTGATATAGCTTCGAGTGTATCATTGACTCCTTCTAGGGGTGAACGGGGTTCTGGCAATATGTTAGGCTTGCCTGAAGGTCAAGGGTTTGGTGAACGAGGTTCGATCAAAGGTCTGGCTTGTGTGTGTATTCCAAAGTCAGAATACATGGCAAGGTAGTGTGTCTGTGTGATGGTCCTGGGGTTGTTAGTGACATCTAGATGTCTCACGTTAGAATAGAAGGGTCAAGTCCTAGTGTAGCTCTCGTCGACGGGGAATTCCTCGAGTCCCTTAAGGCAGGTGATCTTCAGTCGCAGGTGGTCTTTATCGTTGAGAGCGTTGAGGCGTGTCAATGTAGGCCTCTTGTCGAGGTACGTTCTTCGATCATCCTTGGTCACTTGTCTTCGTAGTCACGGATGCAAGTTTCTAGCGTGCCTTCGAGTGTTTGGTCTACGTGTCCCTTTGTAGCCAATTGTGGTAAGGTCTTCGAGGGTTCCTAGATGAGCTGGCTACCAAAAGTATAGAGCAGCCATCCAATCCCCAAGGTCCGAGGCTTGGCAAGCAGGGTGAACTACCTTTGTCAGGTGTTTCACCATGATCCAGTCAGGATCGCGTCCTTGATTGGACAAAAAAGGGGCTAATAATGAAGTCATCATAGTTATCCTACTTCATTCCCGTCATCTGGAGAGAGTAGGGACGTCATGCTTCCGTGTATATCGTTGAAGTGGTGGAGTGTGGGGTGCTATCAACCTTTCGGTTCCCTCTTAGTCAGGAACTGATAGGTGACAACTTAAAACAAGGGGCCCTTAATTTATCTTGATGTCCATGGTCTTCATTTTGCTTGATCGTCGGTGCTTCTTGATATAGTATGGTTGACGTAGCCGGCAGGGGAGTTGTGGTTGTCCTCTTTTGCTTCTTCTTCTTCCTCGTTGTGGCTTCGTAACCGTAGTGGTTCTTCATCTTGCCTAGGCGAGAATGTCTTCTGCTGAAGGGAGGGTGCTACTGGGAGTCCATCTTCTTCAAGGTAACACCTTTCATTTGGAAAGCATGGTAACAAGGGTGGTCCTTGGGCTTATCCAAATAGGGCTAAGGTGTTCCTTCTCTTATTGGGTAAATCAATATGTCATCCGCGAGGACAACAACATATTTCCTAAGTATCACACAAACACATGGTTCGTGGAATACGTGAGAGAAACGGGCATGAGTCAATCTAAAAAAGGCTTGTCGGTATATCCATTAACCGCAAGGTGTGGACGGTGTGGTCCTGGGTAAGACTCGGGAACCATCCTTTGGCCAGTTAGTTATCCTTCTGGAAGCTGTAGTTGTACCGGGTGGTCACTTGTCTAGGTGTTTGTGGTTCATCGTAATCTAGTCCGTCGTGTCCACCTTCCTTATGGAAAGGGTGGGTGCGGGTCAAGGTGGAGTACTGGCTATAGTCTTTCGACTTAGAGCCTAGGACTATGGTCGTGATCTGACTATGTTGTGGCTCGATAAAGCTTAGAGGTTTCAAGGATCATAGGATGTGAGTGAACGTCTATCATCTTATCCTCAAGCACATTTCTTAGATGCCGATAGTCCTACCTATTACTCCAAATAAACTCATCCTTTCATCGAAGGTATCATCTTATATAAGTCAACTCCAGTATCACTCGTGCTATTCAACTCCAAGGTTTGAAAGAAGGACCAAGCCAAATTCTCATATGCACTATAGCTAACATATATATTTATATCCCTATGTAAAAATCCTCGGGAAGCATACAAGCTGCTAAGCTTGATTGTGACACTACAAATCCAAGTGTCCTACTGACCTATCCAAGGTCTAAGGGACTGCATTACTATGCTAAGGAAACTCATAATATACCAATCCAAGATCTTGTTTCCTTCCTACGAATCCAACTTAATCGATCCACGAATACCATCCAACATCACATGATCCATTACTGCAACATACCCAATACCAGTGATTGCCTCACGTATCTCTGAGAGTTCCTATAATCCATAAATCATTGAAAGGACTATTATCACAGTACATCCACGAACTTCCAATGACCAACTAACCCCAAGGTCAAGCTCATATAGATCCTTAAATCATCCCTAACATCTCCTGATTCCTTCTACTTATCATCCATCGAGAAACATGGTATCAAGATCAAGATAATCGTACTAAATCCAAATTACTCTGAACCATGTGGTTTGATTGATCTCGAGCACCTATTAGAATCACCTATTTAAATCCAAGGTTTACATCTAGTAAGAATTTCCTACTAGTTACTCCAATTACTAATGTCACATCATCAATCCACTATCAATATTACTTGCCAAAGTCAAGTCATTTATCCATCAAAAATTTCAGCTTGTGATCACAATGGTCCTACTAAATACAATTCTCTCAAGGGGGAAGTAAGTTACGCTACTCTATCAATCCTGTTCCACCGAGCTCGTCTACCAACATTAAGCCTCGTAATCCACCAAAGGGTCTCAACCGCTTCCTCAAGATATCTACTCTAGCCTCGTCAAATGATTACTCTACTAATCATTTATCCTCAAGATGATCTATCCCATGGCATCATTTGATCAAGTTCTAGCTTAATGATGAAAGGTGTTTGTTCACTATGATCACTAGTCCCATAATGAACCCAATGCTAAGCAGGGGCTATTGAAGCTCAACAGGTGCCCTGGCAAATCTGTGCGCTAAGCACGTGGCCAGGGGTTTGAGCTAGGGGAGCTTGTGAGGTCTAGGCTGGTCTGGGGAGGGGTTTCCAGTCTTGAGGGAAGAGCCTAACCCTATGGAGTTGCGTCTGGTTGAGTACGTTGTAGTCGAAGTATTCGGTGTCAGTTGTTTGTCGAGGTGGATCTTTGGTGCATCATGTCTTGCTGGTCTTCAGTTGTCGAGAAAGGTGAGAGGGAAAGTAGCATAGAGAGGGGTGCCTAAGGGGGTGGTATAATGCAAGTGCAATCAAACAAGTGCCGAAAAGGCCAAACACAACATCAAGGTAAGGCAGGTGATATAGTCGCGTACTTGTTGCCTAGGGCAAAAGTGCGAATTTCACCAAAGCACAACAATCGAAACAATCAACACACATCATGGTTCCATTTGAACCATCATACAGACTCGACTTCGCATAGGGGACACACGACCTATCCTACGCTAGGGGTTCTCGGACTCAGTAGTCATGCTTGCTCCTTGTCTTGGAGAGAAGTTCGCTCAGTCTTCTGGGTCTTCTTTAGGTGTCACTATGTCTCTGGTTGTTGTTCGTCGAAACGATCCAGGTTGTGCCTGAAGAATCCTTGACAACCTCGCATCTGGTGAGTTGATGACGAAGGTGGTTCCTCATGGCTGTCGTTGACGGGTCTTCTGTTGTCTTCGTGATCGTGCCAATGCCTTCTTGTCCTTCAAGGTGTCGAGAGTTCCAAGTGGGCAATCCTTTATGCAATGACATCAACAAGGCATGATAGAGTTCCAACTTGTCGGTCATGTTGATAATATCAACACCGAGAACGGGGAATGAAGAGAACTGCTTTCCTACTCACTATAGTGTGGCGGACCAAATGGCGAGGTTCTCATCCACCGGTGGTTGCCGACACAACAACGAAAAGGATAGGGTTGCTCTATTAGCGATGCATATCATGACATTGCATGTCTTGTGCCCTGGTCATCGAAGGCCAAGGTGGCACCATCCTGGGGCAGTGTCGAGGGTGTCACCATCTTCTGAGTCTTGATATTCTCATCCTTCAAGAGGGTATCTTCGTTTGGTATCGTCTTGTCATGGTGTCGTCAAACTTGTGTGAATGTCTGGCAAGGTGGCTTCCTTCCAGGTTACCCACGAGGATTTTCAAGGAATCTAGTGGTCAGGGGCACAAGGGTAGTAGCGACCGTTTGCAAAGATTTGAAAAGCAGATGAGGAGAGCTAAGAGAAAAATGGTGGAAGTGCTAAGGCAAAAACCTTTGCTTCCTTTGAAATTTTAGGAGAGGTGAGAATTATAGTGGTTTTGTAAGTAATTTTTAAGGGTCTAGAAAAATAGTTTTGTCCTAACTAACGTCCAAGCTAACTAAGGGCTTCCTACAGTCAGGATGGCTCTGATACCAGCTCTATGGGGACCCCGACTCATAAGTCGTGATCACCGAATGTACGTGCACAATGATCCCAGAGATCAATGCTCACTGAACACACAGAAACTGAACAACAAGAGTCTTACATCCATTACATACCGTTTTACTCAAATATGGCCTTTATGGCCAAGTCTTCATAAACTTGCAGCGGAAATCTTCAATGATAGCGTGAACCCATGCCATCTGCCTTAACCCTACAGGCATCCTGACTGGGAAGCGTCCTAGCTCACATGTTCGTCACCAAGGTAATCTTTATCATAACCAGATCTTTCATGCCTGGCCAATAAAATAACAAGTGGCAAGCCAATGAGTACTTTGAATGTACTCACAAGAAACCCATGTTTTGGAACAAGGTATAACAATGCATGATATAGCACTAAGTAGGTAAGTTTTTGCAGAAAGCTAATTTTAAGTGCAATGACATGATCAAGTAACTTAAGTAAGCACGCATCAACAGTTGACAGGAATGCATGTGAACAAGTCACAGTTATCATCATAAACAAGGGTTGAACATCTCATGTTCATCATCATGCCAAGTCATCGGACTTAGCTCAAGTATCACCTTTGTGTCATCCACTCACACACACACACACACCAAGTTTGGTGAACACTGGACGTAGCACAAGAGCTGTCATCCAACTATCCTTGACCGTGGACACGGCTATTCGAATAGTTTTACACTCTGCAGAGGTTGCACACTTTACCCACAAGACTCGGGGAACTTCCGTGTCAACCACGACTCGCAGTATATTACATACCCGAGGTAAGCACCCAAACATTGCCTTTCACCTAGCGATACCAAACAAGGAGTCCACTCGATTGGTACCCAGCCCTCATGATGTACATCATACGAGCCTCGCTCTAGATCATACCATCCATGAAGGGACCAACGGTGTGCCCGGTGCCTGTAAACACATCGCATGGTCGCCCTACCAGGCACGACCCCATATCGAGAGTGACCACGTCACTCCCGCCACTAGTAATGCGGACTCTATGCTAGTACCCACCAAGGTAGTCAACAAAGCCCCGTCCCATAAGGGGTATCGTTGTTGTACCTGTAAGGTTGGAATAACGGTCGCAACTTACACCAATCCGTTTTCGAAAACCACACACACTCACTTGCCCCGGTACACCACTTCTTTATCAACGGCCTGTTCTGATCTCCTCCAGCTTCCAACTCCTCAAATTTCTAGACAGAAGCTGTGCTGAACGTTTTAGCTCGTAGAAGCTGGAATCGAGAAGCTAAATCCGTATCCCATGTAAAACCGCGAAGCCCGGCCGGCCCAGCTCCAGAAAAACGAGGAACGAGAAGTTGCCCATATTTACAACGAAATTGCCCCCGCTAAAGAAAACGTTTCAACGAGCCCACTCGATACGGTCATCTCCGATCGAGCAGTTCCCCTCCCCATCCATCGCTGGGCTGCCCTCTCCCTCGACCTAAACTTCTAGCCGCCGCTGCCCCCGCCTCCACGGCCGGATCCACCCCTCTGCCGGCCGGAGCTCCCTTCCCCCGCCAGATCCGCCGTATACAGGGCCATCCCCGCCGGTTCCTTCCAGACGACCGCCCCGAAGCTGCATCCTCCGCCGCTGCCTGCCGTAACACCCCCACCGGCTGCTGACACCACCCCGACGCCGGCGATGCCCACCGCGAACCCCGCCACAACAACTGAGCTCCCATCCCTGTTGGCATCACCCCTAGGTGAGCTCCCTTTCCTTGTTCCCCAAGGTCCTCCGATGGCAGCCATGGTGAATCTACTGTACATGCTAATGAATTTTATTTTTCCACCTGCGTGCAAATGTGTGACGTGGTATGTGTACTGCTGTGTACATGTGATGTGTGCATACATTTTTTAGTTCAATTTATGATTGTGGCTAGGCATGATATTGTGAATGAGTATTATTTTTCATATGTGTGCACTGGCTTGAAGTGTGGTATGTGTAGTGCTCTGTCAATGTGATATGTGCATACATTATTCATTTTATATGATTATGGCTGGCCTGAAATTGTTATGTTTCCAATCCATCTACTGTTGTCCATGTTGTCAATCAAATACATTTTTCTTAGAGAAGTCTCGAGCATGGCTGCTGAATGGAGTGTTTAGAACACTCGGATTGTCTGTGAGTTGTTTGCCGAGCAAGTGAACGCTGGAAATAGGCCAGGAAATTATTTGACACCAAATGCATTTGATGAGGTGACAAGGCAATTTAAAATGAGAACCGGGCTTTACTACACACAAACGCAATTGAAAAACAAATGGGACAAGCTTAAAGGTGATTTTAGCATGTTCAAGAAGCTCAAGTTGCGAGAGACCGGAGCCGGATGGGACTATGTGAACAATACAGTGTCACAAGATGATGAATGGTGGAAAAATGCTAAAATTGTAAGTTCTTTGGCTAATGTATCACATATCTTAATGTTGGGGAATGTTGCATGGGAAACAAAAAATTTCCTATGCACACGCAAGATCTATCCATGGTGATGAGCATGTACGAGAGGGAGAGTGGATCTACATACCCCTGTAGATCGCTAAGTGGAAGCATTAAGAAACGCGGTTGATGTAGTCGAACGTCTTCGCGATCCAAATCGCCGAGCGTCCCGCGATCCCATCACGATCCGTCTCGCGATCCAATCACGATCCGTCCCGCGATCCCATCATGATCCGTCCCGCGATCAAATCACGAACCGTCTCGTGATCCTGATCACGGTCCTTCCGATCTAGCGCCGAACGGACGGCACCTCCGCGTTCAGCACACGTACAGCTCGATGACGATCTCCGCCTTCTTGATCTAACAAGAGGGAGCGGAGAGGTAGATGAGTTCTTCGGCAGCGCGACGGCGCGGCGGCGGCGGTGGTGGAACTATTCCGGCAGGACTTCGCCTAAACACTGTGGAAATTAGACTAGAGGAGAAAACGATCTAGAGGAAGTAGAGGGAGCACATGGCAATTAGGGTTACCTCTCCCCTCTAGTATATATAGGAGGGAGGGAGGGGAGAAGGTAGCCTCCAACGCTCAAGGGCTGGCCGAAATTGGAGGTGGAGGAGTCGTACTCCAATCCTATTAGGAGTAGGATTCCTCCTCTCCACTTCGAAACCCTTTCCACCTTTCCCCCTTTGGGTTTATCCCACCCCTAGCCGCATGGGCCTTAGTGGGGGGATCGTCCAGCCCATAAAGGGCTGGCTTGACTCCTCCCAAAGTCCATGAGGCCCTTTGAGTCGAGACACCCCTCCCGATGGTCCCCGGTACCCCTCCCGGCACTCCCGGTACACTACCGATATACCCGAAACTTTTCCGGTGACCAAAACGGGACTTCCTATATATCAATCTTTACCTCCGGACCATTCCGGAGCTCCTTGTGACGTCCGGGATCTCATCTGGGACTCCGAACAACCTTTGGTCACCACCATACATAACTCTACTATACCGAAACGTCACTGAACCTTAAGTGTGCAGACCCTGCGGGTTCGAGAACTATGTAGACATGACCGAGACACCTCTATGGTCAATAAACAATAGCTGGACCTGGAAGCCCATATTGGTTCCTACATATTCTACAAAGATCTTTATCGGTTGAACCTCTATGTCAAGGATTCAGTTAATCTCGTATGCTGTTCCCTTTGTTCTTCGGTATGTTACTACCCGATATTCGATCGTCGATGTCTCTATACCTAGTTCAATCTCATTACCGGCAAGTCTCTTTACTCGTTCCATAATACAAGATCTCGTGGCTAACACTTTAGTCACTTTGCTTGCAAGGCTTGTTGTGATGTTGTATTACCGAGTGGGCCCTGAGATACCTCTCCGTCACACGGAATAACAAATCCCAGTCTTGATCCATGCCAGCTCAACAGACACCCTCGGAGATACCTGTAGAGCATCTTTATAGTCACCTAGTTACGTTGCGACGTTTGATACACACAAGGTATTCCTCCGGTGTCAGTGAGTTGCATGATCTCATGGTCATAGGAACAGATACTTGACATGCAGAAAACAATAGCAATAAACTGACATGATCATATGCTATGTTCATAGTTTGGGTCTTGTCCATCACATCATTCTCCTAATGATGCGATCCCGTTATCAAATGACATCTCATGTCTATGGCTAGGAAACCTTGACCATCTTTGATCAACGAGCTAGTCTATTAGAGGCATACTAGGGACACAGTGTTGTTTATGTACCCACACATGTATTTGAGTTTCCAATCAATACAATTATAGCATGGATAATAAACGATTATCATGAACAAGGAAATATGATAATAACTAAATTATTATTGCCTCTAGGGCATATTTCCAACAGTCTCCCACTTGCACTAGAGTCAATAATCTAGTTCACATCACCATGTGATTTACATTGTTATGAATCTAACACCCAATGAGTTCTGGGGTTCGATCATGCTTTGCATGTGAGAGAGGTCTTTAGTCAACGGTCTGCAACATTCAGATCCATGTGTTCTTTGCAAATCTATATGTCATACTGCAGATGCTACCACGCTCCACTTGGAGCTATTCCAAATGGTTGCTCCACTATACGTATCCTGACTGCTACTCAGAGTCATCCAGATAGGTGTCAAAGCCTGCATCAACGTAACCCTTTACGACAAACTCTTTATCACCTCCATAATCGAGAAATATTTCCTTAGTCCTCTAGTTACTAAGGATAATCTTGACCGCTATCCAGTGATCCACTCCTGGACCACTCTTGTACCCCTTGACAGACTCATGGCAAGGCACACACTAGGTGCGGTACACAGCATGGCATACTATACAGAGCCTATGGATAAGGCATAGCGGACGACCTTCGTCCTTTCTCTTTCGTATGCTGTGGTCGAGCTTTGAGTCTCACTCAACTCCACACCTTACAAATCTGGTAAGAACTCTTTCTTTGACTGATCCATTTTGAACTCTTTCAAAATCTTGTCAAGGTATGTACTCATTGAAAGTCTTATCAGACGTCTTGATCTATCCCTATAGATCCTGATGGCCAATATTTAAGTAGCTTCTATCCAAGTCTTCCTTTGAAAAACTCCTTTTCAAACAGCCCTTTATGCTTTCCAGAAATTCTACATCATTTCCGATCAACAATATGTCATCCACATATACTTATCAGAAATTCTATAGTACTCCCACTCACTTTATTGTAAATACAAGTTTCTCATAAACTTTGTATAGACTCAAAAACTTTGATCACCTCATCAAAGCGTATATTCCAACTCCGATATGCTTGCTCATGTCCATAGAAGGATCGCTGGAGCTTGCATATAGTTTAGCATCCTTAGGACTGACAAAACCTTCCGGTTGTATCACATACAACCTTTCCTCACGGATACCGTTAAGGAAAAGATGTTTTGACATCCATCTGCCAGATTTCATAATCGAAAAATGCAGCAACTGCTAACATAATTCCAACAGACTTTAGCATCGCTATGGGTGAGAAAGTCTAATCGTAGTCAACTACTTGAACTTGTGAAAAACCCTTTGTCACGAGTCGAGCTTTATAGACGGTGACATTGCCGTCCGGGTCCGTCTTCCTTTCAAAGATCCATTTGTTCTGAATGGCCTTTCGCCCTTCAGGTAATACTTCCAAAGCCCATACTTTGTTTTCATACATGGATCTCATCTTGGATTTCATGGCCTCTAACCATTTCTCGGAATCCGGGCCCATCATCGCTTCTCCATAGCTCGTAGGTTCATCGTTGTCCAACAACATGACCTCTAAGATAGGGTTGCCATACCACTCAGGAGCAGTACGCGTCCTTGTCGACCTATGAGGTTCGATAGTAACTTGATCCGAAGCTTCATGATCATCATCATTAACTTCCTCTTCAACTAATGTAGGCTCCATAGAAACAACTTTCTGCGCTGCGCTACTCTCTGGTTGAAACAAAGGTTCAACAACCTCATCAAGTTCTATCTTCCTCCCACTCAATTCTTTCGAGAGAAACTCTTTCTTGAGAAAGGACTCGTTTTAGCAACAAACACTTTGTGCTTGGATCTAAGATAGAAGGTTTACCCAACTATTACATTAGGGTATTCTATGAAGATGCATTTGTCAGCTTTGGGTTCAAGCTCATTAGGTGAAAACCCTTTTTCACATAGGCGTCGCAGCCCCAAACATTAAGAAATGACAGCTTAGGTTTCCGCCAAACCAAAATTCATACGGTGTCATCTCAACGGACTTAGATGGTGCCCCTTTTAAAGTGAATGTGGTTGTCTCTAATGCATAACCCTAAAACGATAGTGGTATATCGATAAGAGACATCATAGTTCGCACCATATCCAATAGAGCACGACTACGACGTTCGGACACACCATCACACTATGGTATTCCAGGTGGCGTGAGTTGTGAAACAACTTCCACATTGTCTTAAGTTGTATACCAAACTCGTAACTCAGATATTCACCTCCACGATCATATCGTAGACATTTTATCTTCTTGTCACGATGATCTCAAACTTCACTCTGATTTTGTTTGAACTTTTCAAACGTTACAGACTTGTGTTTCATTAAGTAAATATCCCCATATCTACTCAAATCATCAGTGAAGGTAGGAAAATAACGATATCCACCGCACGCTACAACACTCATTGGACCGAATACATCAACATGTATTATTTCCAATAAGTTACTTGCCCGTTCCATCATACCGGAAAACGGGGTCTTAGTCATCTTGCCCATGAGGCATGGTCCGCATGTCTCAACCGATTCGAAATCGAAAGAGTCCAAAGATCCATCAGCATGGAGTTTCTTCATGCGTTTTATACCAATATGACATTTAGCGGCAGTGCCACAAGTATGTGGTACTATCATTATTAACTTTGTATATTTTGGCATCAATATTATGAACATGTGTATCACTACGATCAAGATTCAATAAACCATTCTCATTGGGTGCATGACCATTGAAGGTTTTATTCATGTAAACAGAATAACCATTATTCTCTAACTTAAATGAATAACTGTATTGCAATAAACATGATCTAATCATGTTTATGCTCAACGCAAACACCAAATAACATTTATTTAGGTTCATCACTAATTCCGAAGGTAGAGAGAGCGTGCGATGGTGATCACATCAACCTTTGAAACACTTCCAACACTCATCGTCACCCCACCCTTAGCTAGCCTCTGTTTATTCCGTAGCTTTTATTTCGAGTTACTAACATTTAGCAACCGAACCGGTATCTAATACCCAGGTGCTACTAGGAGTACTAGTAAGGTACACATCAATAACACGTATATCAAATATACTTCTGTCGACGTTGCCAGCCTTCTTATCTACCAAGTATCTAGGACAGTTCCGCTTCAGCGACCGTTCTCCTCATAATAGAAGCACTCAGTCTCGGGTTTGGGTTCAACCTTGGGTTTCTTTACTGGAGCAACAACTGGCTTGCCATCCATGAAGTATCCCTCCTTGCCCTTGCCCTTCTCGAAACTAGTGATTTTACTAACCATCAACACTTGATGCTCCTTCTTGATTTCTACCTTCGCGGTGTCAAACATCGCGAATAGCTCAGGGATTATTATTTCCATCCCTGGCATTTTATAGTTCACCACGATGCTCTAGTAGCTTAGTGACAGTGACTTGGAGAACTATATCAATCACTATCTTATCTGGAAGATCAACTCCCACTCGATTCAAGCGATTGTAGCACCCAGACAATCTGAGCACATGCTCACCGATTGAGCTATTCTCCTTCATCTTGCAGGCAAAGAATCTTGTTGGAGGTCTCATACCTCACAACACGGGCACGAGCCTGAGATCCCAATTTCAGCTCTTAGAACATCTCATATGTTCCGTGACGTTCAAAACGTTTTCGAGCCTCAATTCTAAGCCATAATGCATGACGCACTGAACTATCAAGTAGTCATCAAAACGTGCCTGTCAGATGTTCACAACATCTACAGATGACGCTACGGGGGGTGGCGCACCGAGCGGTGCATTAAGGACATAAGCCTTCTGCAGCAATGAGGACAATCATCAGATCACGGACCCAGTCCGCATTATTGCTACCATTATCTTTCAACTCTATTTTTCTAGGAACATATAAAAACAGGGGAGCTACAGCGCGAGCTATTGATCTACAACATAATTTGCAAAGCCACTTTTGACTATGTTCATGATAATGAGTTCAATTAATCATATTACTTAAGAACTCCCACTCAAATCAACATCCCTCAGGTTGTCTAAGTGTGACATGATCCAAATCCACCAACCCAAGTCCGATCATCACGTGAGATGAGGTGGTTTCAATGGTGAACATCTCCATGTTGATCATATCTACTATATGACTCATGTTCGACCTTTCGGTCTCTTGTGTTCCGAGGCCATGTCTGTACATGCTAGGCTCGTCAAGTTTAACCCGAGTGTTCCGCACGTGCAACACTGGCTTGCACCTGTTGTATGCGAACGTAGACTCTATCACACCCGATCATCACGTGGTGTCTCGAAACGATGAACTTTCGCAATGGTGCACACTCGGGGAGAACACAATTTTATCTTCAAATTTAAGTGAGGGATCACCTTATAATGCTACCGTCGTCCTAAGCAAAATAAGATGCATAAAAGGATTAACATCACATGCAAATCATAAGTGACATGATATGGCCATGAACTTGTGCTTTTTATCTCCATCTCCAAAGCACCGGCTTGATCTTCATCATCACCGGCATGACACCATGATATCCATCATCTTGATCTCCATCAACGTGTCGCCATGAAGTTGTCGCGCCAACTGTTGCTTCTACGACTATTGCTAACTAATAGCGATAAAGTAAAGCAAAACGGCAAAAATAATTAAAGACAACCCTATGGCTCCTGCCGGTTGCCGTAGTCATCGATATGCAAGTCGTGATATTCTATACAATACAAGATCATCTCATACATCACATATATCTCATCATGTAATTGGCCATATCATATCAGAACATACCCTACAAAAACAAGTTAGACGTCCTCTAATTGTTGTTGCATGTTTTACGTGGCTGCTACGGGTATCTAGCAAGAACAATTCTTACCAACGAAAAAACCACAACGGTGATACAAAAATTGCTATTCAACCTTCTCAAGGACAGCCTTTGTCAAATCCGATCCGACTAAAGTGGGAGAAACAGACACCCGGCAGCCATCTTTATGCAACGAAGTTACATGTCAGTTGATGGAACCGGTCTCTCGTAAGCATACGAGTAATGTTGGTCCAGGCCGCTTCATCCCACAATACCGCCGAATCAAGAAAAGACCGAGGGAGGAAGCAATCTGAACATCAACGCCCACAAACTCCTTTGTGTTCTACTCGTGATCTCATCTACACATAGACCTAGCTCATGATGCCACTGTTGGGGACCGTTGCATGGGAAACAAATTTTTTCCTACGCACACGCAAGATCTATCCATGGTGATGAGCATCTACAAGAGGGAGTGTGGATCTACATACCCTTGTAGATCGCTAAGCGGAAGCGTTAAGAAACGCGGTTGATGTAGTCGAACGTCTTCGCGATCCAAATCGCCGAGCGTCCCGCGATCCCATCACGATCCGTTTCGCGATCCAATCACGATCTGTCCCATGATCCCATCATGATCCATCCCGCGATCAAATCATGAACCGTCTCGCGATCCTGATCACGGTCCTTCCGATCTAGCGCTGAACGAACAGCACCTCCGCGTTCAGCACACGTATAGCTTGATGACGATCTCCGCCTTCTTGATTCAGCAAGAGGGAGCGGAGAGGTAGATGAGTTCTCCGGCAGCGTGACGGTGCGGCGGCGGTGGTAGTGGAACTATTCCGGCAGGGCTTCACCTAAACCCTGCCGAAACTAGACTAGAGGAGAAAACGATCTAGAGGAAGTAGAGTGAGCACGTGGCAATTAGGGTTAGCTCTCCCCTCTAGTACATATAGGAGGGAGGGAGGGGAGGAGGCAGCCTCAAACCCTCAAGGGCTGGCCGAAATTGGAGGTGGAGGAGTCCTACTCCAATCCTATTAGGAGTAGGATTCCTCCTCTCCACTTGGAAACCCTTTCCACCTTTCCCCCTTTTGGGTTTTTCCCACCCCTAGCCACATGGGCCTTAGTGGGGGGCTCGGCCAGCCCACAAAGGGCTGGCTTGACTCCTCTCATAGTCCATGAGGCCCTTTGGGTCGAGACACCCCTCCCGATGGTCCCCGGTACGCCTCCCGTGTCACGCCCAAGATGCGATCCTATCCATATTTTGGCACGAGGGCCTCGACAGGGATAGAAGCGCATCTCGTCGTTTCGCAAGAATGGATATCATTACAAGTACATGTAAAGAAGAGATGAGTATATGGAATTGGCTTACACTCGCCACAAGCTACATCAATATCACATCAATATAACAACATTTCCAAACATCATACAGAATTGCAGGGTCCGACTACGGACGAAAACAAACGATAAAATGACATCCATCCTTGCAATCCCAGGCTGCCGCCTGGAACCCATCCTATGATCGATGAAGAAGAAGAAGAATCCAAATCAAACAAAGCATCGCTCTCACGTCAAAGCATCGCATTATGGACTACAAATCATTCCATGGTGGCATGGTCTAATTATGCATAGAATCATGGCTAGCATCAACACAACATGGCAATATGAATAAAACAGATTCTTAGACTTGGTGAAAATTAGTGTAGGCATAGGCAGCAGTTTTTAACAGATTGATATCTTGGACATCAGAATTAATTATGATGCAAAACCTATTCATGCACACTATTGACACAACATGATAGAGCATAACATGCTTATCAAAAGACTCCATTGGAGCAACCACAAAAGACTCCTAGATCAATAGCAAATCACATGGCAACATGGCAACAAAATAACAGTTTCAGACTTGGAATTATTTTGGACCCTCAAAACAGCAATATTTTTGTGGCATGTTGGCAACAAGAAAATAACACCTAAACATGCATTTCTATAGCAACCAAAAATACCAGGGCCTAACACACGTGTACAAGGGCATATCTCATGTTCAAAATTATTTCATATCATGCATGGATTAAATCACATGAAAATAACAAAAGGGCATCATAGCAAAATATTTATGCACACAAAAATGCTCAAATGACAAAACTAATAGCACAGATAAATTCTATGGACTTTCCTACCCCAAAATCATATATAATATGTGGGTTTTTATTAAAAAAACAATGACACAACAATTATGCGAGATTAGGACATAAACCCATTTTAGCAAGTTATTTATGCAAATTAAATGCAAACCTCACATCACCTATTTTTATCATGCATGAAAAAGTGATACGAATAATCTACACATTTTACATATATGGTTTGCTTTAACCCGATGCACGGTTAAACATATATGCGCAATGCAAAAATGATATTTATGCAAAATTATAGAAAATGGCATGTTACACATTTTAAACATTTCTGAAAGTGGGATATTGTTACTCTACACAAAATTCTAGTCATTTTTCATATACGAAATATTTGGATCCGGTGCACGGTTATTTATATATTAGCAATTTAAAATCATGTCTTTTTTTGAAATTACTAACTGCACGGGTTAATTAGAACATTCGCAGAAGGGAAAAAAACACGCGGGCCAAAACTGGAAAACAGGGCAATAGAGCAATAGGCGCGACATAACAATGTAGCGCCAAGGCGCGGGATAGGCAGGCTCACCATGGGCTTCAAGGCCCAGTCGGTGATGCAGTGTTGGGCCCGTAGCATGGCTGGCTTGCGGTGGGGCGAACTGGGCCTCGCCCTGGAAGACGGCCCACGAGCCAGCGAGCGCTGGCTAGGCGGTCGTCGCCCTCCTCGTGTCCAGAGGTGAGCGCCAGGAATGGCAGCGGTTGCTGGCAGGATTCGGCGCCGGCGAGTGCAGGAGGTCCGGCCGCCGAGAGGAATGGGCGGATCTGGCCGGGATCTCCCAGATCTGGGTGACGGCAGGGGCAGGGCATCGATGGGAGCCATGGCGGTGGCGAGCTTGGGGCCGGCGCGACCTACACGGCCATGGTAGGGCACGGAGATGCCCGGAGGCCAGCAGAGGCGAGGACCGGCGGGGTCCTGGACAAGGGGAACGATGGCGGCGGCGGCGGCTCGATGGAGCTCCGGTGGCCGGACCTGGTGGTGCGGCCGGCGAGGTCCGCTCGGGGAGGCTAGGGCGCAGGGAGCTCGGGGACCAGGGCGTCACGCGGGCGGCGGCGGATCTAGGCCCGGCGGGCCTCAGATGGGCTCGGGCGGGCCCGCGGCGGATGGGATGCTGGGGAGGCCGCGTGGCAGCGCGGGTGAGGCTGCGGTCGACGGCTAGCGGCGGCACAGGTGGCCAAGTGGCGGCGGCGGGCACGGATTTCGAGGAGGAGGGAGAAGAAGCCCATTTTTGGTTGTGGGGGAGTCCATATATAGTAGTTTTGGCTAGGGTTTGGGTCTAGGGGTGGGTTTTTCGACCCTCCGATCGCGATCGGATGGTCCGGTCGGAGGGGTTAGGTTAATGTGGGTTGAGGTGGATTGATGGGCTGAGAAGAGAGGGAGGTTGCGGCCCGTGACAAAGTTTTTAAAACTCCGAATACATCCGATAATAAACCGATGACGATGCCGCTGCGGTCTACCGTTCGGGTATCAAACGACCTCTGGCAGGCGGCCTACGTACCATAAAACAAGACCGCTCGCCAAATTTCGACCCAATCCGAGAATATTTTTCACGTGCTTTAAAAACGGTTTTTTAACGATGCCGCGGGCGCGTACGTGTGTGGTTGGTCTCGAAACGGTTGACGACACGAACGGAGAGAACCGGCAGCTACGAACGGATGCAAGTTTTCAAAAACAAGTGATGATGCGAATTATGCGATGATGAATGCGACAAACACACGAATCAGACGACGAGAATGGAAATAAAACGGGAATCTTCTGGAGCGTCGGTCCCGGGCTGTTACAACTCTCCTCCACTTACAAGATATCTCGACCCGAGATCTTAGAATGAGAATGGGAAGAGGAAGAAAGGAAGAGGTTAAACTTAGTTGCTTCTTTAACAAACGAGTGAAACCATAGAAACATGAAGGTTGGAAGAGATGAAGAATTATATGAGAAACATGCAAGAATTCAAAGAAATTTCGGCAGCACTTCGGTAGGATAGAGATGTAAAATTTGATAAGATGGAGAGAACTTGAGAAGAGGGCACAACACTCCGGTTAATGGATAAGCAAAGAAAAAACATGATCTTGACAAAACAAGATGATAGTTTGAAGAGAGCAACATCACAACGCCTTCGGAACAAAAGACTAGAAAGTAGATCTATGAAAGGAAAGAACGGAGAAGAAAATGACAACCTCGGCCACAATTGAATTAGAAAAGCATCGTTACAAGGAATGGTTGAACGGAGTTGTTGGAGATCCAACAAAGAAAAGAGAACTTGCTGTGGGCTTATGGAAAACATCTCAAAATTATGAGGTGACAATCGGCCACTAACGGAAACAATTGGTTTCGTTGAGACCACGAAGAGATGAAAACTTCTTTCGCCAAGAGGAGGAGAAAACTTGGATCATGATAAGCACCACGATAGCAACAATCCTTAGGAAACACTTTAGGTGAAATCCAATCCAAGATATTTGCAAGGAAGAAATGATGGGTTTAAATATCTCATTCTTGACAAATACTCCTCGAGACTGCTCATAATCAAGAATGTTATAACACCATCTCAAAAGATAAGGGAGAAAGAATTGGATTTTGAAATGCAAGATAAGAATCCTTGAGGACCTCCAGCAAAATCTTGAAGAACACTTGATAATGAGAGAAATCTTGATGAACCACCATGAAGAGCCTCCGGAAATGAAGGATGATAGAAAAGAGTTGAAGGTTGTAAAATGAACAAGATTGAGGTCTTGCAAAGATTTATATGAAGCTTCGCGAAGAGATACTTGAGAAAACTTGGAACTCCGGAAAAGAGAAGATGAAACACTTAGGACCAAGAATTGATATCATGAACAAATCTGGAAGAAGGATTGAAATCACCTTGACCAACAAGAATAAGGATTATGTTATGTTTATCATTCATTAAGTTAGATTCATGACAAGCAACGGATTTGGCATACCACTTATTCTTCTTGAAAAGGATAGAAGAGAGAGAGATATAGAGCACAAACTTAAAGAAGTCTTCAACAAAACAACGGAATAATTGAGGGACGAACGAAGAGACAACAATTGACAAGAATTTGAGAACGAAAGCTGAAAGCTGAGAACGAAGAAATCTTCTGAAATGATGACCTTCGGAGGATCGAGAAATGACAATAACTCTGAAATGCTCCGGATAGATATGGAAAGAATTACTCATGATCGAAAACAATTTCAGAGGATAGCACGAAGCTGAGATGACTTACCTTCGAAAGAACGGAGAAAGATTTAAGAGAAACTCTTCTTTGTCTTCAAGGCAAAGAATGATGGCGAGAAACACCACCAAGAATTACTGAGGCACTCCGGGATAATGAATAAAGAAAGGTTGAGCCAACCAAGAAAATGATTTAGAAGTGATCTTCGGGAAGGAATACGACTGATGAAATTCATCCTTACGTCATATTGAAAAGAACTTGAGGACATCTCCGGAAAGATTAAAAGAGCCAGGTAAGATCCTAGGGAAAAACCTGTGGGTTATGAGCCCACTCAAAGAGATCACCGTTGAAGCAATTGCTTAGGAAGAGAGATTGCACCGGTACAAATTGAAAACATGATGAGGTGAGAACCTCGGAATAATTTAAGAGGATCTAAATGGAACTGAAAATCTTCTGAGAAATCTTGCCACTCCGGATAGAATAGAGAGGGGGATGAATAACAAGAGAGGCTTGGATAAGAACTTCCAACATGGGAAGGCATTTAACGAATGAAAAGGATATGATGAACACCGAGAGGTCGAATTGAATCCACCGGGAAAGAAAATGGAGACGAAGAATGATGAACTTGAGCACTTGAGCATCTCCACAATGAATCACCGGATACATCAGGGAAGAGAAGATAGCAGAAGCATTGATGAAGAGAGAAGCACTTGGATGAGAATTTAATCCTTGAAGAAAATGGGCGGGGGGGTGGGGAAAAACAAGGAACACTTGGGATGGATGAGGCAAACTCCGGAAATAAATATGAGTATTGATCTTGCGAATATTGGAAATGATTGAATTTGCTTGATGAGAAACATACCAGTTAGGAAAGATATGAATTCACCACTTGACATCGAAGCAACTCGAATTACCATACTCCAAAACAACACAAAGGGTGAGGCTTGAGAATTAAGCCGGAAACAAATACATAACCCATTATGTAATCGTTGGAAGGATAATCCTAGGTAACTACTTGAATTCCCACCTAAGAATTTCTGAAGTCTTTCTTGTTTATGCGATTCGGGTTGCGGACCCAAGAACGTACCCAAGGTAATCAGCTACAACTGGACCCGCAACCTTCCACACCATAATCCAAGAAACTCCGCAAACTCGTCTACCTCAGACACTCGTGATCACAACGATACTAAACATGGCAGTACCCTGGACGCTCTCCCCAGTACTGGGTGACTCCAAACTTATCTCGCCACGACAAGTATTGAAGTAATTTCGAACATCCTCCATCCTGAGATACCAAGGAAACTGAATGATAACGATGTGCAAAAATCCCTCGGAGCTCTACTCCTTGATAACAGGAGGCACCAAGACAGAATTCCTTCACATCGGCATCATATAGTTTCCAAAATACCCGCATGATCCTAAAAAAATTTTGAGCGAGAAGAGGAGTAGAATCAAAATTCCTAAGTCGAAATTCCTCACCATAGCATAGAAGAGGAGTAAAAAGAATCCTACTCTCCGATATCACTAGACTCAAAACAGTTTTTCACTAGACTCGACTCGGCCAAAGTTCGATCAATCAAGGGGGCTCCTAGGTCGGTACAGGCTCTGATACCAACTTGTCACGCCCAAGATGCGATCCTATCCATATTTTGGCACGAGGGCCTCGACAGGGATAGAAGCGCATCTCGTCGTTTCGCAAGAATGGATATCATTACAAGTACATGTAAAGAAGAGATGAGTATATGGAATTGGCTTACACTGGCCACAAGCTACATCAATATCACATCAATACAACAACATTTCCAAACATCATACAGAAGAGCAGGGTCCGACTACGGATGAAAACAAATGATAAAATGACATCCATCCTTGCAATCCCAGGCTGCCGCCTGGAACCCATCCTATGATCGATGAAGAAGAAGAAGAACTCCAAATCAAACAAAGCATCGCTCTCACGTCAAAGCATCGCATTACCTATACATGCAACTGTTGTTGTAGTAATCTGTGAGCCACGGGGACTCAGCAATCTCATTTCCAAGGGTATCAAGACTATTAAAGCTTAATGGGTGAGGTATGGTTAAGTGGTGAGGCTGCAGCAAGCACTAAGCATTTATTTGAGAGGCTAACTTACGAGTACAAGAATAAAGGGGGATGATTGTCGTATCAGCGAACGTGATGTAGTAATGATCTCTAAGAGATCCTGAACACCTACTTACGTCAAACATAACCCCACCATGTCCTCTCTCGAATAAGGACTCACGAGAAGAGACAGTCATGGTTACGCACACAGTTGGTGTATTTTATTTGAGTTTACTTCAAGTTTGCTATGACCGGGTGTTAAACAAAGTTTCCAAGTTGCCACGTAACCGCGGGCACGGCTTTCCAAAAGATTTAACCCTGCAGGGGTGCACCAACTCATCCATCACAAACTAACCACACGCCGCGGGAATAAGCTCGACCATGAATCCCGTGATTTCCTAGGAAATTCCATTGGAAAACCTCAACCTCAAGATAGCCCAAAGTATCAGAATTCCTCGCACAAGACGTTCGAGAAAGGTAAAACAAGTCCAGCAAGGCCGCCCGGCGTGTCAACGATCCCGATAGGAGCCGCGTATCTCGTTCTCAGGACACGCCGGATGAGCGATGGTTACCACGCCAATCACCAAGTTCCCCGGGTAGCGTTAATAAGCTGCTCTGGGTTGGACCAACACTCATGAGGAGCACTGGCCCGGGTTGTTGATTAAAGATCCTCAGATTAATTACTCCCTATGCAGGTTTATTACTTATTAGGCAAATGTAGTAACATGGAATAACTTGCACCTGCAACTAGCAACACTATAAGAAGGGCTGAGCAAGCGGTAACATAGCCAAACAATGTTTTGCTGGGATGTGGAGGGGTTAGAGGCTTTTCATGGCAATTTGGGAGGCTTGACATACAAGTGGTAGGTAGGAAGACAGCGATAGAAACGAGACATCTAGCATTGCAATGATAGTAATGGTATCCAGGGAAATGATCATCTTGCCTGAGATCCCGCTTGGAAGAAGAACGAATACATGAAGAAGACGAGCCAACGTAGTCGAACGAATCCTCACACTCCGAACGCTTTCGGAACTCTATCGAGAAGAAGCAATCCGAAACAACAATCAACACATGATACACCACAACATATGCATGACATGATGCGCAAACAACTATGATGCATGTCCATACGATTATGCAAGGCATGACGAAGCACACAACAAATACTACACATTAAGTGAAGTTCAATATGCAACGGGTTGCATATTGACGAAACTCCACATTTGAATTATTTAGTTCACTCCCGTTTAGGTACACAACAATATTAAATGTTGTTAAACATGGCAAGAGGTGAAGCATAAGTAAACTAGGCATCTAGGCATATTAAATGAGGCCGGAAACAACATATAGCATTTCCGAAACGGCCCCATATGTTAATTTCGAAATTGGTCCAGATCTGAACTAATCATGTCTTATATTTGTTAAACAGCAAAACAAAATGCACCATGTGATTCTACTCATCATTCTAGTCGATTTACATATATAGATCATATAAAACGGAGCTACGGCCTAAAAGATATGACCATCACAAGATAATATGCCATGAATATAAAATGTATGCAAACATCAACCATAAACATTTCAAATCATGAATTCAGCAAGATATTATTAAACTACATGAAATTCTAGGCAAGTTTCATATAGGACATGCTCAAAACGGAGCTACGGTTCAACCACAACAACCAACACAAGTTTTATTTGAAATCTGCCCAAAACAGCAACATAGAATATTGCACACATGAAAACAACAAGCTACAAGATTCTAAAATGCACAAACTAAGCATGGGGCAGTAGCATATAACACACACTTCATTTCATCTTCATATATCATACTCAAAAGAGTCATGGATCACATGGTAGGAAGCTCACAACATGACAACAAAATATAGCAGATTAGGACTTAGTGAAAATAACAGTTTTTAGCATAGCAGTTTATCACGGAGGCATATTGGCAGCAGCAAAACTATATGCTACAGGGCATATTATGGCATGAAACTTAACAGGTTGCTAGAGGACATTGTGGGCTACAAATCATTCCATGGTGGCATGGTCTAATTATGCATAGAATCATGGCTAGCATCAACACAACATGGCATTATGAAGAAAACAGATTCTCAGACTTGGTGAAAATTAGAGTAGGCATGTACAGCAGTTTTTAACAGATTGACATGTTGGACATGTGACGCCCCCGATTTCGACCGTACGCTAATCATACACACAATGCGTACGACCAAGATTAGGGACTCACTGATTGATATCACAACACAACACTAGACACAAATTAAAGACATACAGCTTCATATTACAAGCCAGGGGCCTCGAGGGCTCATATACAAAGCTCGACAAGCATGAGTCAGCGGAAGCAAATAATATCTGAGTACAGACATAAGTTAAACAAGTTTCGCCTTAAGAAGGCTAGCACAAACATAAGCAGCGGATCGAAAGAGGCGAGGCCTCCTGCCTGGGAACCTCCTAACTACTCCTGAGCGTCGGCGTTCTCCATGTAGTAGTAGGCTCCAGCGGTGGTGTAGTAGTCGTCTCCGGCGTACTCCATCTCCTGGGCTCCATCGTCTGAACGCAGAATCGTATCGAGAGGGAAAGAGAAAGCAAAGCAGCGGTGAGTACTCATCCAAAGTACTCGCAAGACTGACATCAGAACTATGCTAAGTATGCATCAGTGTCAAGGGGAGGGGTTATATCTGGACTGACTGCAGAAAGCAAGAATAAGGAGAAGGCCTAGTCCTATTGAAGGCTAGCATCTTCAACATCTTGCATCATTAGAAGAGTGCAGATTGGTATCTCACATATAGTCATATTATTTAGCAATTTTATTAAGTAACCACGCCCAGAGATTCTTCCTCGACTCCCTGCGAGGAAGCAATCTCGGAGCCAACATTCATTTCAATTTAAAAGTCACAATTATAGTTGTAGGAGGCCAAGGTATAACTCCAAGTCGTCCTGTTACCGTGGACACGGCTATTCGAATAGATTAATCATCCCTGCAGGGGTGCACCGCATCTCCCACACGCCTGATCACCTCCGGCCGGACACACTTTCCTAGGTCATGCCCGGCCTCGGGATAGCAGCACGTCGTTGCCCCACCTAGGCTCAACGAAGAGGCTAGCCCGCCGGTCTAAATCCTAAGCACACAGGGGTCATGGGCCCACTTGCCCTACGCGCTCCTGCACGATGCGAAGGGGGCCGGAAGCAGACCTAGCACACTCCAGTCCAAGAGCCGTACCGTCCAGTCCAATCCGGGGTGCGCCGCTCCATTGCTGACGTCCGAAGAGCTTCGGCTGATACAACGACGCTGAGTGCCCATAACTTTCCCACGTGATGGTTTGGTGCGCAATAAGGCCAACGACCAACTCAGATCAAATACCCAACCCATTAGCATTTTATTAATGAGGGGAAAGCGCGACCCATGAAGTGCGGTCCATCGCCCAGCTTGGAGGATGTGTGGCAAGGGCCTCTCCTGCCCGTCCATGCCTCATCATCATCAAACCGTGGGTACCCCTCAGGGCCGACCCATCACCAACATGTTTCTGTAACCTGGTCACAGTAACTGCGGCTGAGGTCCAAATTAACAGAATTTCTGAAATTAACAGATTATTCTAAATTCGAGAATCCAATTAATTACGTCAGCATGACCTCAGGCTGAGGTCCGCAGTCAACAGCACTGTGCCAGGTCAAACCTGACCAGTGGGACCCTCATGTCATTGACTCTTACTTAATCCAGTGTTAAATTAATCTAATCAGAGACTAATTAGTAAGTGGGGTCCACTGTCAGTGAGACATTAGTTTAACTAATCATTTTTATAAATCTAATTAACTATTTAGCAACTGACAGGGGTGGCCCACTGTCATAGACAGGGGCGGTCGGGCCCCACCTGTCATTGACTGGCCGAGCCCAGTCAGCAGGGTTGACCAGGTCAACTGGTCAACTAGGGGCTTGGGGCCCGCGGGCCGGTGACCCTGGCCACCGGAGGAGCTCCGGCGAGCTCCCGAATTGGTGGGGTGCCTCAGAAAACGCCTACAGGAGGTCAAATCGCGCGCCGTTTGCTCCTACGGGTTCCTGGCGACGAGCCACGTCGAATGGTGCAAGCAGCAGGACCGGAGGTGGCCGGCATCGAACGTAGCTCCAAAAATGGTGGCGGCGGCATTCAACCATCACGGGCGCGAGCAAACCAGCGATCAAAACGAGCACAGCTAGCGCGGGATGGACTCTACGCATGCCGAGTAAGCAAACGGACTCGGTGGCGGGGCCAAATGACCACCGAATGGTCGCCGGCGTTGAGTATCTGCGGCGGCGGGATCGGATCAGATCGGGCGCGCGCATACGGAGAGCAAAACGAGCGGGGCTAGCGCGGGATGGGTTCAGGGGAGCACCACGAGCACGTGGAGCATGCTGGAGCAGCTCGAGGAGCTCTGTGGTGAGCTCCACGTCGGCCATGGTGGCGGCCGGAACTCGGCTACGGTGGGAGCTCGCTACGCTGGCCTACGGGAGCAATGCGAGGGAGAGGAGGATGCAGAGGTGCTCACTGGGCCCTGTAGTTGTGCAAGATGGGCTCGAGGGAGGCTCGGTGGTGCGAATCGACGACGGCGAGCCTTCGGGTACCGAGAAGGAAGATGACGCGGTGAAGGCGATGCAAGGGCTCCGGGGCTCGATCCAAGGGTCGAGGAGGAAGGGGTGGTCGTGGTGGAGCTCGTGGACGTCTCAGCGAGGCACGGGACGGCGTGTGGCCACGGTTAACCGGAAGCCATGTCGGCGGCTGCGCTCGGGAGAGCTGCGGGCGAGCGATGGAGAGGTAGAGAGGCGAAGCAAAGGCGTCCAGGGGGTCGAGGGGGCTTGCTCTTATCCATCCACGCACGCAGAGGCAAAATATCTAGCGAGGGGGGGGCCTGGCGGGCACGCGCTCGCTCTCTGCTCGACAGCGAGCTCTGGCGGGCGTCAGGAGGTTGAAGGAGGAGCCTCACGGGCTAGGCCGTGCACTGTTCCGCTGGGCCTAAGTGCACAGTCCGTTTTTCCTTTTATTTTCTTTTTCCTTTCCTGATTTCTTTTCCAGCACCTTTTCCATTTATTTTTGGACACATTTCTTCATTGCAAAAATGTGTCACTTGGTCCAAATAATACTTGGCAATATTCTGCAATACCTCACCAAGTTTGAGGAATTTTCAGATCTGTTTGAAATATTCAAAAGAATTTAAGAGCATTTTTAAAATGCAAATTGGCTCTGTTTTGATGGTGGGGTCCACACCAACATCAAGGTGACGTTGTTTTCCTAAACAACATTGGTTTTATGATTTTTCACAATTGTGTAACAATTTCCTGATGCTGTTTGGAGAATTATTTTATCACCATAAAATTCAATTGGCTTTTGAAATGAGATTTAAATTGAGATATGAATTTTAACTTGATCATATCTTGTTTAGCAAAATGATTAGGCACTGATCATGGTCATCACTGTGCTTAATTACAATGATCACTGTAGCACAAAACCAGGGTGTCACAATTCTCCCCTACTTACAAGAATTCTCGTCCAGAGAATTAAGAAGTAGAAGGAAAGAGCCCGGGGTATTCGGCACGAAGATGATCTTCGCGTTCCCAAGTTGCTTCATCTTCAAAATGATTTGCCCACTGCACCTTGAAGAACTTGGTAACCTTCTGACGAGTCCGACGTTCAGTTTCATCGAGAATGCGGACTGGTTGCTCTTTGTAAGAGAGGTCTTGTTGCAGCTCAAGAATATCATGATCCACTGCTCGGATAGGATCCATGAAGCAGCGACGAAGCTATGACACATGGAACACATCGTGAACCTGAGAAAGGTTTGGCGGTAGTTCCAGTTGATATGCCACTTTACCACGCCTTTCGAGAATAGTGAAAGGACCAATATATCGAGGAGCCAGCTTGCCCTTGATCCCAAAACGGTGTGTACCTCTCATTGGCGTGACTCGAAGATAAGCCTTTTCGCCAGGTTGATAGACCATATCTTTGTGATGACGGTCATACTGACTCTTCTGACGAGACTGAGCAGCCTTCAGATTTGCATGAATAGTGCGGACTTGATCTTCGGCATGTTGGATACTATCCGGACCGATAAGTGTACGTTCCCTAGTTTCTGACCAATTCAGAGGAGTCCGACACTTACGTCCATATAATACTTCAAAAGGAGCCATCTTCAGACTAGCTTGATAGCTATTGTTGTAGGAGAACTCAGCATACGGGAGAGATTCCTCCCATTTCTTGCCGAAAGAAATGACACAAGCTCGAAGCATGTCTTCGAGAATCTGGTTGACTCTTTCAACTTGTCCCTGGGATTGAGGGTGAAAAGCGGTGCTGAAGGACAAACGAGTCCCCATAGCTTCCTGGAAACTTGCCCAGAACCTTGAAGTGAATAAGCTGCCACGGTCTTAACTAATCACCAATGGAATACCGTGGAGTGAAACAACTCTGGACATGTAAAGATCTGCTAGCTGACTAGCAGTAATAGTTTCCTTGACAGCCAGAAAATGTGCAACTTTGGACAGTCGGTCAATGATGACAAGAATAGCATCATTACCTTTATGCGATCTGGGAAAACCAGTAATGAAGTCCATTTCAACATGATCCCATTTCCATTCAGGAATAGAAATAGGTTGCAGAGTTCCAGCAGGCTTTTGATGTTCTGCTTTGATACGACGGCAAACATCACATTCAGCAACATAACGAGCAATGTCTTGCTTCATGTTAGACCACCAGAACCTTCGACGAATGTCTTGGTACATCTTGGTATTACCAGGATGAATAGACAGCGGAGTGTCATGTGCTTCCTTCATGACCTCCTGAGTCATATCATGGTTTTTGTCCCTACTCGGTACCACTAGGCGGTCTTTGAAGTACAAAGCGCCATCCTCAGCAATAGTGAAGGGTGAGGGCTTTCCTTCTGCAATTTCAAGTTTAATCCTCTCGACTTCATTGTCACACTTCTGGATCCACTTGATGACGTCCACAAGATCTGGTTTAGCAACCAGGGTATTAAGAGAACCCTGGGAAACAACGTGGAGGTTCATTTTGTAGGACCCTTCAGGAGGGGGAGCGAGATAACCCTGAGGAACAATTTGGAGATTCAGCTTGCGAAATTCTTCTTGAAGAAGGGGGTGAACCTTGTGAACCTGAAGGTGATTGCAGTATGACTTGTGGCTCAAGGCATCAGCCATTACATTAGCCTTGCTTGGGGTATAAGAAATACCCACATTGTAATCTTCTATGCGCTCCATCCATCTCTGTTGACGGAGGTTCAGATCCGGCTGAGTAAACAGATACTTCAGACTTTGGTGGTCGGTGTAGATCTCGCAAGGATTACCAACAAGGTACTGCCGCCACTCTTTCAGTGCATGAATTACTGCAGCAAGTTCAAGGTCATGAACTGGGTAGTTCTCCTCATGAGGACGCAATTGACGAGATGCATAAGCAACCACTCTGCGTTCTTGCATTAGAACACAGCCCAATCCTTGACGTGAAGCATCACAATAGATGACGAAGTCCTTACGAGTATCCGGAGGAGCAAGCACTGGAGCAGACGTCAGTTTGTCTTTAAGTGCCTGAAAGCTCTCCTGACATTTTTCTGTCCACTCATATTTAACACCTTTGTGAAGCAAATTGGTTAAGGGCTTTGCAATCTTGGAGAAGTTCTCGACGAATCGACGGCAATAGTTGGCGAGTTCGAGAAAACTTCTGACTTGCTTGACATTCTTCGAGGGAGTCCAGTCAAGAATAGCTTGAACTCGTTCAGGGTTGACCTCAATACCATCCTTGGAGATCACATGACCAAGGTAGGTTACTTCGTCCATCCAGAACTCACACTTTGAATACTTTGCATAAAGTTGATGTTCTCGAAGCCTCTCTAGTATAAGACGAAGATGTTCAGCATGCTCTTCTTTATTCTTGGAGAATACCAGAATATCATCCAGATAAACCATGACGAATTTATCGAGGTAATCCATGAATATATAGTTCATCAGGCGAGAGAAGGTTGCTGGGGCATTGGTTAAGCCGAAGGACATGACGGTGTACTCGTACGAACCATAGCGAGTAACAAATGCAGTCTTGGGAATATCTTCTTCGCGAACCCGGATCTGATGATAACCCAACCTTAAGTCGAGTTTCGAGAACACTGATGAACCAGCAAGTTGATCATACAGATCGTTGATCCGTGGAAGCGGATATTTGTTTTGAATCGTTACTTGGTTGATGGGACGGTAATCTTGAACCAATCGATTCGTACCATCTTTCTTCTTGACAAAGAGAGAAGGTGCTCCCCAAGCAGAGGAACTTGGACGAATGAACCCTTGACGAAGTGAATTGTCAATTTCTTGTTTCAGTTCAAGGAGTTCATGCGGAGGAATCTTATATGGCCGCTTGGCAATAGGGGTGGTGCCTGGCACTAAGTCGATGACAAACTCGACAGCTCTTACCGGGGGAATCCCTGGGAGTTCTTCCGGAAAGACATCTTGGAAATCCCGGACAACTAGAATGTTTTCAATCCCTTCAAGAGGTGACTCATTTAATGCATTCAGGGCATATAGTCGGGTTTTAGCATCTCAAATAAGATGAGCATGGTAGTTGACTATCTCATTCGAAGGATGCAGAAGGTGGACAATTTTGGTGGCACAAACGACGGAAGCAGTATGTGCTTTCAACCAATCCATTCCCAGAATAAGGTCGATCTTGGAAGACTTCAATATAATGGGGGAAGCTTGTTATTTCAGTCCTTCTATTTCAATGGGGACATCTTGACATTCCATTGAGGTTCGACATTGGCCAGCGGGGGTGTTTATCACTATTGGAATGTTCATCTCCTCGTACTTAATGCCATGCAGGTATGCAAAATCTTCAGACATAAAGGAATTCGATGCTCCTGTATCAAACAATACAGAAGATGGTATTGAGTTAACAAGGAGTGTACCCATCACAGTAGCAGGCTGGTGTTGAACTTTAGACATATCAATGTTGTAACCTGGACACGACCAGTGTTAGGCCTGGCACTGTTGTTGCGGGGCTGGTTGGAAGGCAGTGCAAGTTGATTCTGATTCTGCCTGCATTCTCTAGCACGGTGTCCTGGGCGACCACACTTGAAGCACAGCCCATCCTCAGGACGAGAAGGGGGAACAGGAGCTCGTGGTGGCGGAGCTGGGAGCCTCGGCTGCATAGGTGGGGCCGGAGGCAGACGAGGTGCAGCATAGGACGGCCTCAGAGCAGGAGGCGGTGCATGGTACATGTTGTGGGGGATCCAGATCTTGCGCTTCTGACTTCCTGATCCCGAAGATGAACCCATATCACGATTGTGCTTGCTGCTGTCCTTGTAGTCCTGTAGACCTGTTTCCACCAGAATGGACTTGTTCACCAAGGTGGCAAAGTTATCGAAGTCTTGAACAAGGAGTGCCAGCTTGATATCTGGGTGGAGGCCTTCACGGAACTTCTCCTGCCTACGAGCATCAGTTGCAACGTCTTCTTCAGCATAGCGAGATAAGTCCAGAAATTCCTGCTGATAAGCATCCACAGTCTTGTTGCCCTGGACTAGGTTGCGGAATTCACGCTTCTTCTTATCCATCAGTCCCCGAGGAATGTGACGAGCACGGAACGCAGCTTGGAACTCCGTCCAGGTTATAATTGTTCCAACAGGCTATGAGCGCCTGTGACTGTCCCACCATTGAGCAGCGGGACCCTTCAGAAAGTACGAGGCAAAGGTGACATAGTTAGCCAGTGGGGCGCCTGAAGACTTCAGCTCATAAGTGATGTCACGGAGCCAGTCATCTGCTTCAAGCGGCTAAGTTGAGCTGCGGTAGGTCGCAGGGTTGAGACGTATAAAGTCTTGCAGAGTCATTGGGGCTGGCTGCTGATTCATATTCGGCCTCGGGAACTGGTCCATAAGCCCTTGCATAAACTGGCGATTCAGTTCAAACTGTTGCATCATACCAGCCATGTATTCCGGTGGTGGTGGTGGTTCAGGCGCACCACGACCACGACCAGCTGGCCTAACCATTCTGTCAAATTTTAACAGTGGTAGTTTAGCATTGGGTAATTGCAAAAACAATGAATCCTCTATGGAGTAAATTGCACAAAGAAGGAAGTGCAATAGATACGACATAGTAGTTTGAATTCAACATACAGATCCATACATAGGTCTATTACAAACCATAAGTCCGTTACGAAATAGACGATAGGTCTGGCATGAAAATAACCTAGACAACTACGCAGCACGCAGGCACGCGGTAGAGGGATACAACAACGGGACATAGCGATAAGCTACATCAACGTCGGGGACAACGAAAGTAGCCACGGAACTGCACATGACCCTGAATCTGAAAGCTGGGGGCAGGGTTCTGCATCCCGTGCACACCCTGATGCATAATCTGCATATCAAGCGGGAGCGCAGGTCCACGTGCCGGAGTACGACCCCCAACCTCAGGCCATTCAAGACCTGGAGGAAACTCAGTCCGACGCGTGTGAAGAATGTACTCCGGATTCATACCCGCAATGACTGCTGGCAACAACTGCTGCATAGCCTGATGAAGACGAGCTCGGCTGGCGTACAACTCGACGTTAAGAGCCCTGACAGTGCGATCCAGTGCCTCAGTGTACTGGACCAGAACCTGTGGGTCGTAACGACGACTCACGTAGGGGGTGCAGACCGCAGCGTAGGACCGGTCGGTACGCTGCCGTGCGAAAGGGGTCAAGACCTCAGCGTTGGCTGCCGTATCAACTCCAGCAGGGGCATACGGGATGTATCGGTATGCCGTCTCCTCCAAACAAGGGTTCGCTACACGGAGACGAACAATAGCAGCATAGGCAGCATCCTGTACTGCCATCTCAACAGTCACTCCAATGCCACGGAAGGTGTGCAGCTCAGTGATGGAGAGGTCCTGTCGATCCCAAATAACCATCTCAGCCTCATATTGTTCCTGGTTGAACTCACGGTAGTCCTCGTAAACAATGTACTCGGGGTACCAGCGATATCCCAGCTTCTTCAAGAGGTCGACCAGAATGGCCGGGAACCTAGTCGTGTCGTGAGCAAAACTCAGACGAACGACCTACCTAGCGGGACGCATTTGTAATAAGAAGATTAACGATGTCAAATGACAGTGTGTGCATCATACTTCAAGGGAAAACAATTGTCGACGAAACAAATCTCCGGTGGATGTGATCAAGAGAACCTAATGTTAGATTTAGCAAAATCTTTAGCCCGAAAGAGAAGAGAGATCAGAACCCAGAGTATAGACGAGGAATAAAAGATCCTAATACCACCCGATTGAGATGTGGGCCCGTAGGCCACAAAACTATGTTAGTAAAAGTTTTTCAATAACTAGACTCAACTTCAGCCAAGGAGTTGGAAAGGGGGCTACCTATAGGCAGTTGGCTCTGATACCAACTTGTGACGCCACTGATTTCGACCGTACGCTAATCATACACACAATGCGTATGACCAAGATTAGGGACTCACTGATTGATATCACAACACAACACTAGATACAAATTAAAGACATACAGCTTCATATTACAAGCCGGGGGCCTCGAGGGCTCGTATACAAAGCTCGACAAGCACGAGTCAGCGGAAGCAAATAATATCTGAGTACAGACATAAGTTAAACAAGTTTCGCCTTAAGAAGGCTAGCACAAACATAAGCAACGGATCGAAAGAGGCGAGGCCTCCTGCCTGGGAACCTCCTAACTACTCCTGAGCGTCGGCGTTCTCCACGTAGTAGTAGGCTCCAGCGGTGGTGTAGTAGTCGTCTCCGGTGTACTCCATCTCCTGGGCTCTATCGTCTAAACGCAGAATCATATCGAGAGGGAAAGAGAAAGCAAAGCAGCGGTGAGTACTCATCCAAAGTACTCGCAAGACTGACATCACAACTATGCTAAGTATGCATCAGTATCAAGGGGAGGGGTTATATCTGGACTGACTGTAGAGAGCAAGAATAAGGAGAAGGCCTAGTCCTATTGAAGGCTAGCATCTTCAACATCTTGCAGCATTAGAAGAGTGCAGATTGGTATCTCACATATAGTCATATTATTTAGCAATTTTATTGAGTAACCACGCCCAGAGATTCTTCCTCGACTCCCTGCGAGGAAGCAATCTCGGAGCCAACATTCATTTCAATTTAAAAGTCACAATTATAGTTGTAGGGGGCCAAGGTATAACTCCAAGTCGTCCTGTTACCGTGGACACGGCTATTCGAATAGATTAATCATCCCTGCAGGGGTGCACCACATCTCCAACACGCCTGATCACCTCCGGCCGGACACACTTTCCTGGGTCATGCCCGGCCTCGGGATTGCAGCACGTCATCGCCCCACCTAGGCTCAATGAAGAGGCCAGCCCGCCGGTCTAAATCCTAAGCACACAGGGGTCGTGGGCCCACTCGCCCTACGCGCTCCTGCACGATGCGAAGGCGGCCGGTAGCAGACCTAGCACACTCCAGTCCAAGAGCTGTACCGTCCAGTCCAATCTGGCCCGCGCCGCTCCATTGCTGACGTCCGAAGAGCTTCGGCTGATACAACGACGCTGAGTGCCCATAACTTTCCCATGTGATGGTTTGGTGCGCAATAAGGCCAACGACCAACTCAGATCAAATACCCAACCCATTAGCATTTTATTAATGCGGGGAAAGCGCGACCCATGAAGTGCGGTCCGTCGCCCTGCCTCGAGGATGTGTGGCAAGGGCATCTCCTGCCCGTCCACGCCTCATCATCATCAAACCGTGGGTACCCCTCAGGGCCGACCCATCACCAACATGTTTCTATAACCCGGTCACAGTAACTGCGTGTATAAAACATCAAGAAGGAACCTGAGGAATCACCCTCAAAGGGCCCCGCTCGATGAAACCGTCAAGGTGGACTTAGAGGAATCACCCTCGAGGGTCCCACACTTGAGGGGTTGCACGACAGAGTCATCGTCGGGAGTGGTGAAGGAGGAATCACCCTCGATAACCACGACCGACTAGCTACACTACAGAACTAGCATCATGAGTACTTCCCGAGGTGTCACCCTCGGTACTCGATAGTAGCGCTGCACAATCGTACAACTAAGGGGGGTGCGGTGATATGAGGGGCCTGGCTTGTCGGTCGGTTGACCGAGTCTTCGAGTCTTCGAGTCGTTGGGTCGTCGATGAAGAAGCAAGGGCAACTGGGACTAAGAGTGTCACAGGGGATTCACTGACCAACCTATACTAAACAGTTGATATGATTGTAGGTATAGTAGCAGTTTATCAAAAATAGGCTATGCAACAGAATAGGAGCTAACTAATACAGTAGCAAAAACTAATGCAAGAATAAGAGGGAAGAATGGGCGATATCAGAATGCTCAAGGGGGGTTGCTTGCCTTGCTGCTCTGCGGCAAACGACTGATCATCGGCGGTGTAGTCGTACCCGGCAGCACCGTCAGTCTCTTGGTCTACCGGAGAGAAGAAGGGGGGAAGAAACATTAAATATAAAGCACAGATGCAACATGATGCATGACATGGAATATGCAGGGCTAGGCATGCACTAACGCAGTACTACACGTGTTAGACGGAGCGGGAGAATATCTAACGGTATTTCCCGGGTCTTTGGATTTATCGGACAGATGATCCGGAGGGGGAAAGTTCCATGTTCATCATGCTAGGAGCATGTGACAGATGAGCGGATAGCGTATTCGGATTCGTGGGATTTTTCTGATCAACTTTCATGTATAAAACTTTTTCATCTGAGCTACGGATTATTTTCTATTAATTTCTAAAGTTTTAATCATTTTCTGAAATTAATAGATTATTCTAAATTGGAAAATCCAATTAATTACGTCAGCATGACCTCAGGCTGAGGTCCGCAGTCAACAGCACTGTGCCAGGTCAAACCTGACCAGTGGGACCCTCATGTCATTGACTCTTACTTAATCCAGTGTTAAATTAATCTAATCAGAGACTAATTAGTAAGTGGGGTCCACTGTCAGTGAGACATTAGTTTAACTAATCATTTTTATAAATCTAATTAACTATTTAGCAACTGACAGGGGTGGCCCACTGTCATAGACAGGGGCGGTCGGGCCCCACCTGTCATTGACTGGCCGAGCCCAGTCAGCAGGGTTGACCAGGTCAACTGGTCAACTAGGGGCTTGGGGCCCGCGGGCCGGTGACCCTGGCCACCGGAGGAGCTCCGGCGAGCTCCCGAATCGGTGGGGTGCCTCAGAAAATGCCTACAGGAGGTCAAATCGCGCGCCGTTTGCTCCTACGGGTTCCTGGCGACGAGCCACGTCGAATGGTGCAAGCAGCAGGACCGGAGGTGGCCGGCATCGAACGTAGCTCCAAAAATGGTGGCGGCGGCATTCAACCATCACGGGCGCGAGCAAACCAGCGATCAAAACGAGCACAGCTAGCGCGGGATGGACTCTACGCATGCCGAGTAAGCAAACGGACTCGGTGGCGGGGCCAAATGACCACCGAATGGTCGCCGGCGTTGAGTATCTGCGGCGGCGGGATCGGATCAGATCGGGCGCGCGCATACGGAGAGCAAAACGAGCGGGGCTAGCGCGGGATGGGTTCAGGGGAGCACCACGAGCACGTGGAGCATGCTGGAGCAGCTCGAGGAGCTCTGTGGTGAGCTCCACGTCGGCCATGGTGGCGGCCGGAACTCGGCTACGGTGGGAGCTCGCTACGCTGGCCTACGGGAGCAATGCGAGGGAGAGGAGGATGCAGAGGTGCTCACTGGGCCCTGTAGTTGTGCAAGATGGGCTCGAGGGAGGCTCGGTGGTGCGAATCGACGACGGCGAGCCTTCTGGTCCCGAGGAGGAAGACGACGCGGTGAAGGCGATGCAGGGGCTCCGGGGCTCGATCCAAGGGTCGAGGAGGAAGGGGTGGTCGCGGCGGAGCTCGTTGACGTCTCAGCGAGGCACGGGAGGGCGTGTGGCCACGGCTAGCCGGAAGCCATGGTGGCGGCTGCGCTCGGGAGAGCTACGGGCGAGCGATGGAGAGGGAGAGAGGCGAAGCAGAGGCGTCCAGGGGGTCGAGGGGGCTTGCTCTTATCCATCCACGCACGCAGAGGCAAAATATCTAGCGAGGGGGGGACTGGCGGGCGCGCGCTCGCTCTCTGCTCGACAGCGAGCTCTGGCCGGCGTCAGGAGGTTGAAGGAGGAGCCTCGTGGGCTGGGTCGTGCACTGTTCCGCTGGGCCTAAGTGCACAATCCGTTTTTCCTTTTCTTTTCTTTTTCCTTTCCTGATTTCTTTTCCAGCACCTTTTCCATTTATTTTTGGCCACATTTCTTCATTGCAAAAATGTGTCACTTGGTCCAAATAATACTTGGCAATATTCTGCAATACCTCACCAAGTTTGAGGAATTTTCAGGTCTGTTTGAAATATTCAAAAGAATTTAAGAGCATTTTTAAAATGCAAATTGCCTCTGTTTTGATGGTGAGGTCCACACCAACATCAAGGTGATGTTGTTTTCCTAAACAACATTGGTTTTATGATTTTTCACAATTGTCCAACAATTTCCTGATGCTGTTTGGAGAATTATTTTATCACCATAAAATTCAATTGGCTTTTGAAGTGAAATTTAAATTGAGATATGAATTTTAACTGGATCATCTCTTGTTTAGCAAAATGATTAGGCACTGATCATGGTCATCACTGTGCTTAATTACAATGATCACTGTAGGACAAAACCAGGGTGTCACAGGACATCAGAATTAATTATGATGTAAAACCTATTCATGCAAACTATTGACACAACATGATAGAGCATAACATGCTTAACAAAAGACTCCATTGGAGCAACCACAAAAGACGGCTAGATCAATAGCAAATCACATCGCAAGATGGCAACAAAATAACAGTTTCAGACTTGGAATTATTTTGGACCCTCAAAACAGCAATATTTTTATGGCATGTTGGCAACAAGAAAATAACACCTAAACATGCATTTCTATAGCAACCAAAAATACCAAGGCCTAGCACACATGTACAAGGGCATATCTCATGTTCAAAATTATTCCATATCATGCATGGATAAAATCACACGAAAATAACAAAAGGGCATCATAGCAAAATAATCATGCGCACAAAAATGCTCAAATGACAAAACTAATAGCACATTTAAATTCTATGGACTTTCCTACCCCAAAATCATATATAATATGTGGGTTTTTATTAAAGAAACAATGACACAACAATTATGCGAGATTAGGACATAAACCCATTTTAGCAAGTTATTTATGCAAATTAAATGCAAACCTCACATCACCTATTTTTATCATGCATGAAAAAGCGATACGCATAATCTAGACATTTTACATATATGGTTTGCTTTAACCCGATGCACGGTTAAAGATATATGCGCAATGCAAAAATGACATTTATGCAAAATTATAGAAAATGGCATGTTACACATTTTAAACATTTATGAAAGTGGGATATTGTTACTCTACAGAAAATTCTATTCATTTTTCATATACGAAATATTTGGATCCGGTGCACGGTTATTTATATATTAGCAATTTAAAATCATGTTTTTTTTTGAAATTACTAACTGCACGGGTTAATTAGAAAATTCGCAGCAGGGGAAAAAAACACACGGGCCAAAACTGGAAAACAGGGCCAATAGAGCAATAGGCGCGACATAACAATGTAGCGCCAAGGCGCGGGATAGGCAGGCTCACCATGGACTTCAAGGCCCGGTCAGTGCTGCACTGCTGGGCCCTTAGCGCGGCTGGCTTGTGGTGGGGCGAACTGGGCCTCGCCCTGGAAGGCGGCCCATGAGCGAGCGAGCGCTGGCCAGGCGGTCGTCGCCCTCCTCGTGTCCAGAGGTGAGCGCCAGGAATGGTGGCAGTTGCTGGCAGGGTTCGGCGAGAGGAATGGGTGGATCTAGCCGGGATCTCCCAGATCCGGGCGACGACAGGGGCAGGGCGCCGATGGGAGCCACGGCGGTGGCAAGCTTGGGGCCGACGCGACCTACACGGCCATGGCAGGGCGCGGAGCTGCCCGGAGGCCAGCAGAGGCGAGGACCGGCGGGGTCCTGGACGAGGGGAACGATGGCGGCGGCGGCGGCTCAACGGAGCTCCGGTGGACAGACCTGGTGGGGCGGCCGGCGAGGTCCGCTTGGGGAGGCTCGGGCGTAGGCAGCTCGGGGATGAGGGCATCCCGCGGGCGGCGGCGGATCCGGGCCCGGTGGGCCTCAGATGGGCTCGGGCGGGCCCGCGGCGGCTGGGATGCTGGGGAGGCCGTGTGGTAGCGTGGGAGAGGCTGTGGGTGACGGCTAGCGGCGGCGCAGGTGGCCAAGTGGCAGCGGCGGGCGCGGATTTCGAGGAGGAGGGAGAAGAAGCCCATTTTTGGACGTGGGGAGTCCATATATAGGAGTTTTGGCTACGGTTTGGGTCTAGGGGTGGTTTTTTCGACCATCCGATCGCGATCGGACGGTCCTGTCGGAGGGGTTAGGCTATGTGGGCTGAGGTGGGTTGATGGGCTGGGAAGAGAGGGAGGTTGCGACCCGTGACAAAGTTTTTAAAACTCTGAATACATCCGATAATAAACCGATGACGATGCCGCTGCGGTCTACCGTTCGGGTATCAAACGACCTCTGATTGCGACGAAATTTGGCAGGCGGCCTACCTACCATAAAAGAAGACCGCTCGCCAAGTTTTGACCCAATCTGAGAATATTTTTCGCGAGCTTTAAAAACAGTTTTTTTAACGATGCCGCGGGCGCGTGCGTGTGTGGTTGGTCTTGAAACGGTCGACGACACGAACAGAGAGAACCGGCAGCTACGAACGGATGCAAGTTTTCAAAAACAAGTGACGATGCTATGCAGATGATGTGAATGATGCGATGATGAATGCGACAAACACACGAATCAGACGACGAGAATGGAAATAAAACGGGAATCTTCTGGAGCGTCGGTCCCGGGCTGTTACAGCCCGGCACTCCCGGTACACTACCGAAATACCCGAAACTTTTCCTGTGACCAAAACGGGACTTCCTATATATCAATCTTTACCTCCGGACCATTCCGAAGCTCCTCGTGACGTCCGGGATCTCATCCGGGACTCCGAACAACCTTCGGTCACCACCATACATAACTCTACTATACCGAAATGTCACCGAACCTTAAGTGTGCAGACCCTGCGGGTTCGAGAACTATGTAGACATGACCAAGACACCTCTACGGTCAATAACCAATAGCGGGACCTGGATGCCCATATTGGTTCCTACATATTCTACGTAGATCTTTATCGGTTGAACCTCTATGTCAAGGATTTAGGTAATCCCATATGCTGTTCCCTTTGTTCTTCGGTATGTTACTTGCCCGATATTCGATCGTCGATATCTCTATACCTAGTTCAATCTCGTTACCGGCAAGTCTCTTTACTCATTCCGTAATACAAGATCCCGTGGCAAACACTTTAGTCACATTGCTTGCAAGGCTTGTTGTGATGTTGTATTCCCGAGTGGGCCCTGAGATACCTCTCCGTCACACGGAATAACAAATCCCAGTCTTGATCCATGCCAGCTCAACAGACACCCTTGGAGATAACTGTAGAGCATCTTTATAGTCACCCAGTTACGTTGCGACGTTTGATACACACAAGGTATTCCTCTGGTGTCAGTGAGTTGCATGATCTAATGGTCAAAGGAATAGATACATGACATGCAGAAAACAATAGCCATAAACTGACACGATCATATGCTATGTTCATAGTTTGGGTCTTGTCCATCACATCATTCTCCTAATGATGTGATCCCGTTATCAAATGACATCTCATGTCTATGGCTAGGAAACCTTGACCATCTTTGATCAACGAGCTAGTCTATTAGAGGCATACTAGGGACACAGTGTTGTTTATGTACCCACACATGTATTTGAGTTTCCAATCAATACAATTATAGCATGGATAATAAACGATTATCATGAACAAGGAAATATGATAATAACTAAATTATTATTGCCTCTAGGGCATATTTCCAACACTTAATTCATCCATATCATTTTATTTGACCAAGCATCTCCGGCAACACCTAGTTCATCTAAAGTGAGGCTTGGAATCATTATTCCGGAGAAGAACAAGAAATCCAAGATTGCACAAGTGATGTGTGAGCAAGTTACAAGGATTGGTGACATTTCCGAGGCTTCTCACTCATCATTTCAGTCTTTCCTAAAGCAAGATGAGGCGAACTGTGTCACCAAGGTTATGCATGAAGTCATTGCGTGTGGTGCAACAACTGATACCGATGAGTTCTTCATGGCTTCCGAGTTGTTTGTGAAGAGGGCGCAAAGGGAGATGTTTCTTTACATGCCTCTTGAGTCCCGAAAGGGTTGGTTGCGCAGGAAGCATGACTTGAAGTATGGGAACTAGTGCTTATTCTTGGCACCACATTTATGTTAAACCTAGTGCTTGAACCATCTTTATGTTTTTGTTGTTGAACTACTTGATACCATTTCATCTATTTATGTACGCATTGTGGAACCATCTTTATGTCTATGTTATGGAACCATTTTTATGTCTATGTTGTGGAACCTATTGTTCGCTATTTATGTATGCATTACGTCTATGTTGATTCAATTGATGCTAACCTGTGTTTCATATGTTGGTGGTTGTTTATATGCAGATGTCATCGGATAGTGAAAGTGATGATGACACAAATTATGAAAGAAAGAAAATTATGGTTTTCCAATATCAACACGATATGGACATGCATTGTTCGGGTGTGTCATCCATAGTTGGGAAGTATTGTTCAAGTTGTGTCATGAAGGCTGACCCTAGGACATCTAGGTTGACTAGTTTTGAATGGCTGCAAGAGACTATTGGCACACCCGGAGAGACGTACACAATGTTGAGGATGAATGCAAATGTGTTTTTTTATCTTCATGACAAATTGGTGGGGGAGTATGGCCTGAAAGAAACATGCTTTGTTACCACTTATGAGTCTCTAGCTATGTTCTTGTGGACCTTGGGGGGGTGTGAATCAAATAGGAGAACTCAAAACCGTTTCAACCATGGAGCGGATACAGTCCACCGCAAGTTCCATGAGGTTCTACAATGTGTGGTCAAGATGTCATCTCACTACATTAGGCCTCAAGATCCCAATTTTCACATCGTACATGATAGGATTAAGCGTGACAAAAGGGCTTATCCTCATCTCAAAGACTGCATTGGTGCAATAGATGGGACACATGTTAGGGCTTCTATTCCGGAAGGACCAGCGAAAGTAAGGTATATTGGAAGAACAGGTGCAACAACTCAGAATGTGATGGCGGTATGTGACTTTGACATGCATTTTACCTACGCTTCAATTGGACAACCGGGTTCTATGCATGATACAAGTGTTCTATTACATGCAATTGAAAATGACAAGGCCACATTCCCACATCCTCCCAAGGGTTAGTATTTCTTGATATTGCAACTTATGTATCATAACGTTGAACTCACTATCATGTTTGTTGTTACTTTCTATAGGAAAGTATTACCTCATTGATGCCGGCTATCCTAACAGGGATGGCTATCTCGCACCGTACAAAGGAGAATGCTATCATGTCCCCGATTTCCAGAGAGGTGCACCCCCAACTACTCCTGTAGAGAAGTTCAACCGGATCCACTCCTCCAAGCGCAATACCATAGAGAGAGCCTTTGGTGTCTGGAAGATGAAATGGCAAATCTTGCTTAAGATGCCAAACTACTCGATCAATACACAAAAGATGATTGTTGCAGCTACTATGACACTACACAACTACGTCCGCCTCCATGACAAGGACGATGTCCACTTTCTTCGGTATTAGAGGGATCCGGATAATGTTCCAACTATTCCAGATAGATACAAGAAGTACGTTATTCCTCCAAATGCATCGGATGCTTCTACATCGGCGGAAAGTGCTCCTAACATGGATTTGTTTAGGCATGAACTAGCTACAGCCATTGCTCTTAGTTGGTGAAGTAACCATGTCATGTCTTTAGATGGGTGGCCATTTTGATTTTGCAAACTTATATGCAAATGAAGCTTTTGTTGTACATAAACTCCCTATACTAGAGGTCACAATATAAAAAGTATGTGATTGTAGGACTGAGAAAATGTTTTTTACTCACACAAAATCTGGCTGTACATCTCTCTGTACATTTTTACTCACCAAAAATCTGGCTGTACATCTCTCTGTACATTTTTACTCACCAAAAATTCACAGCAACTAGTGCTCCTGTGAAAAAAAAATAGCACCAATTCCAGCCGGCTCAACCCTTTTATATTACAAAAACCTGCCAGGCCCGATCTGGGCCGATTTCAGCCGGCCCAAGCTCTAGCCGAGCAGGCCAGCATCCTCCCCAGCGGGCCAAATCGCTGGAGAAGCTACAAGCGGTGCAGAACGCTACCTGATCGCTAGGTGGAGTAGAAGTTGGCTTCTTGAAGCTGAAAATGAGAAGTTTTGGAAGCTTAGAGAGGATCAGAGTAGGCCCTATGTCTCTGGTTGTTGTTCGTCGAAACAATCCGGGTTGTGCCTGAAGAATCCTCGAGAACCTCGCATCTGATGAGTTGATGACGAAGGTGGTTCCTCATGGCTGTCGTTGACGGGTCTTCTGTTGTCTTCATGATCGTGCCAATACCTTCTTGTCCTTCAAGGTGTCGAGAGTTCCAAGTGGGCAATCCTTTATGCAATGGCATCAGCAAGGCATGATAGAGTTCCAACTTGTCGGTCATGTTGATAATATCGACACCGAGAACGGGGAATGAAGAGAACTGCTTTCCTGCTCACTATAGTGAGGCGGACCAAATGGCGAGGTTCTCATCCACCGGTGGTTGCCGACACAACAACGAAAAGGACAGGGTTGCTCTATTAGCGATGCATATCATGACATTGCATGTCTTGTGCCCTGGTCATCGAAGGCCAAGGTGGCACCATCCTGGGGCAGTGTCGAGGGTGTCACCATCTTCTGAGTCTTGATATTCTCATCCTTCTAGAGGGTATCTTCTGTTGGTATCGTCTTGTCATGGTGTCGTTAAACTTGTGTGAATGTATGGCAAGGTGGCTTCCTTCTAGGTTACCCACGAGGATTTTCAAGGAATCTAGTGGTCAGGGCACAAGGGTAGTAGCGACCGTTTGCAAAGATTTGAAAAGCAGATGAGGAGAGCTAAGAGAAAAATGGTGGAAGTGCTAAGGCAAAAACCTTTGCTCCTTTGAAATTTTAGGAGAGGTGAGAATTATAGTGCTTTTGTATGTAATTTTTAAGGGTCTGGAAAAATAGTTTTGTCCTAACTAACGTCCATGCTAACTAAGGGCTTCCTACAGTCAGGATGGCTCTGAACTAGCTCTATGGGGACCCCGACTCATAAGTCGTGATCACCGAATGTATGTGCACAGTGATCCCAGAGATCAATGCTCACTGAACACATAGAAACTGGACAACAAGAGTCTTACATCCATTACATACCGTTTTACTCAAATATGGCCTTTATGGCCAAGTCTTCATAAACTTGCAGCGGAAATCTTCAACGATAGCGTGAACCCATGCCATCTGCCTTAACCCTACAGGCATTCTGACTGGGAAGCGTCCTAGCTCGCATGTTCGTCACCCAGGTAATCTTCATCATAACCTGATCTTTCATGCCTGGCCAATAAAATAACCAGTGGCAAGCCAATGAGTACTTTGAATGTACTCGCAAGCAACCCATGTTTTGGAACAAGGTATAACAATGCATGATATAGCGCTAAGTAGGTAAGTTTTTGCAGAAAGCTAATTTTAAGTGCAATGACATGATCAAGTAACTTAAGTAAGCACGCATCAACAGTTGATAGGAATTCATGGGAACAAGTCATAGTTATCATCATAAACAGGGGATGAACATCTCATGTTCATCATCATGCCAAGTCATCGGACTTAGCTCAAGTATCACCTTTGTGTCATCCACTCGCACACACACACACACCAAGTTTGGTGAACACTGGACGTAGCACAAGAGCTGTCATCCAACTGTCCTTGACCGTGGACACGGCTATTCGAATAGTTTTACACTCTCCAGAGGTTGCACACTTTACCCACAAGACTCGGGGAACTTCCGTGTCATCCATGACTCGCAGTATATTACATACCTGAGGTAATCACCCGAACATTGCCTTTCCCCTAGCGATACCAAACAAGGAGTCCACTTGATTGGTACCCAGCCCTCAGGATGTACATCATACGAGTCTCGCTCTAGATCATACCATCCATGAAGGGACCAACGGTGTGCCCGGTGCCTGTAAAGACAGCGCATGGTCGCCCTACCAGGCACGACCCCATATCGAGAGTGACCACGTCACTCCCGCCACTAGTAATGCGGACTCTATGCTAGTACCCACCAAGGTAGTCAACAAAGCCCCGTCCCATAAGTGGTATCGTGGTTGTACATGTAAGGTTGGAATAACGGTCGCAACTTACACCAATCCGTTTTCGAAAACTACACACACTCACTTGCCCCAGTACACCACTTCTTTATCAACTGGCTACCTAGCTCATCATCATCTCCCTCGGGCATTAGTGGCACCCGACGGGGTTTTCGAAAAGTCTTTGAAATCATTTTGGTTCCATCACCATGCATATTCCCGATCCCATTTGCGTAGCATCCACGAAACATCTTTTCTACTCCCACCCGCACAACCCTCATAAGGAGGTAGGGTCATGCACGATGCAAGTATCAATGGTAAAAGTATCGGAGGCATCCCACCGTAGTGGTCACCACATCAACATGATCAACATCAAGAAATAAGGTGCTATATGCCATGCAATAAAAGGGTTCATAGTCATGGTCAAAGGGCTGCTTTCCTGGCTTAGCAAAGTCTTCGAGGTCTTCATACGCTTCTCGTCCATTCCGATCACTTCGTCTACTCCGTCAACTATTGCTAGAAACAACCGCAATAAGCAACACAACCAGCAGAGAAATAAAGTGCTCTATAAATAGGAGTTTTATTTTTCTAGGACACCTCTGGTCATGAGAAGAATACCAAGGAGGTTTTGTTGGATGTGGGTCAAGGGGGAGTTTTGAATGGTGGAAATGAAGGGTTTAATGGTCTAATGAGAAGTCTACAGAAAATATTTTGACAAAAATAGGTGAATGCACCCATCATATCGGGCATTATTTTAGAAACATGTGGGAAGTGGTTTCACTGGATTTGGAGTTGATATGGATATTCTAGGTATTTGCAAAGTGGATATATATGAAGAAATGGCACAATATTTGACATAGCAGAATAAGTGTGAGTAAAAATGTTCACATCCTAGTACATGATTTTAGATGCACCTAGGAACTTGATCCATTCCATTTGGAGCCATGATGAATGCCCTAGAGATTTTACAAGGTGGGGGTTTACAATGAAAGAAATGACAAAATATTGATGGTGCAGAAAGTATTGTATGGAAAAATGTGCAAAGAACACATTTGGTGAGGCCAAGATTTTAGGAACCTGTAGGGATTTGAATCACGAAATTTTGGGTTGAAATGAATTTATTATGAATTTTTGAACTTGTCTGAAAAAGAAAAAGACAAGGAAAAGGCTATTACCCAAATGGGCTAAACGACGCCCCAGGCGCAGGATAAGCAGCTGGGCCAACCCAATGGCTCAGTTGCGTGCGCAGAGGGCCACGCTAGAGGCGTATTCTCTGGAGTGCGCCTTCTCAGTAGGGAGGCGCCCGTGGTCAACCCGCGTCCACTTAAAATGGCGGGCCCGGCGGCTAGGTCGCCGATAGGTGGGCCCTGCTCGCAGGGTCTTCTCCCTCCTCCTGCTCGGGCAGAGGGGAGACAGGGGAGGCCACGGAAAAGCGTGCGCCGGTGCCCCGTCCCGGCAGCATAGGTCGTCTCCGGCGATGCTTGGCACATCGACGGGCTCGGGAGGTTGCGCCGCTTCCATCCTAGTGCTTGGCACCTGCAGGGGAGGGCCGCAACGCCGTCGGGTGAGATGGCCGTGGAGGAGGCCGCCGGCCATCATTGGCCACGAACGCCCGACGTCCCAGGGAGGAATGGAGGCGACGGAGGGGCCTTGAGGCAGCGAGAGGGAGACATCGGAGTGGGTAGGGATGAGGGGGAGCTCGGCTTGGCACGAATTTTGGGCCGAGGCTTCCGGAGTTGCTTCGGCCATGAATGGGGATGAAGGGCAAGGGAGGACAATTGGGGGCTACAGGTGGCCGAAGAGAGGGAGAGAGAGCCAGAGAGGGATAGCAGGGGCTCGGGGAAGGCTTCTTATAGGGAGGGCGACGGTGTATCATGCGCCCGTGCACCGGCTCGGTAGCTGCCGCTGCTGGAGGGCTCGGGGGGCCGCGGGAGCATGTCTACGGGCTTCGTGGACGTGGCCTACGTCCAGGGAGAGGAAGAGGGGGAGCGGGGGTGTGCCCGGAGCCCGCGCGTGTGAGGCTGTCCATTGGAGCTCGCGGGCGGCCGGCGCGCGTGCGAGGAGGGGACAAATGAGGGAGAGAGAGGGGAGGACAGGGGCCTTGCATGTCCCGGACGTCGAGGGGCCTCGATTGGCGTGCTAGGGAGGCCCGAGGTGGCCAGGGGACGCGAGGTCAGCGCTCAGATGCTCTGTCGCGTGCTCCAGAGCACACTTTTCGCCGGCATGGGCGCGTCCTGGCGTGCTCTAGCGCGCCCACTTGTGTCCAAAAGCTGCTGGGGAACTAAACAATGCGGGAAGGAGCATTGGTTGCCCTATTTGCCTGATAGGAGAGAGGAGAGGCTGAGAGAGAGGGAGAGCTGTGGTCATGCAAGACAAACTGGAGGTAGAGGAGGGTCATGAGGTACAGTGGTAAAAATTTGGACCCAAGGAGAACTCATCTGGTGCTCCATTCATTGTCCACAAAACTGTTGCAGAACGTGTTTCATGAGGGCTTGAGATAGCTAAGATGATCTACTTGACATGAGATTTAACAGGATTGAGAATTAGGGCTAAATGAGCTTGATCTCAAGTTTTGAGCACATTTAGAGAAAGTGTCCAATGTAAAAGTTTCATACCCTTGAAATTGGTAGAAATGGAGTTGCTTAGATCTAGCTAAGCAAAGCAATTCTACTTGATGCACCACTTAGTGTGGTGGCATAATTTGGGGATTAGGGCATGCCCAAAAAGTTTGGGACCAAATGGGGAAGCTTGACAATGCAAAAATTTCCAATTCTTGAAATCAACAAAAGTGGTTTTGGGGGGATTTTGTCAAGTGGAACAGCTCTCCTTGATGCACCACTTGGTGTGGATGCATTATTAGAGAATTAGAACATGTACACCAAGTTTGGGACCAATAGGAGAAACTTCACCATGTAAAGTTGTTAAAATTTTATTCTGGACAGGAAGGGTTTTTGGATATTTTGATGAAACAAAACAATTGGGATTGCTATGAAACATTGCATGATCATCACATATATCATGTGTGACATGCTAGAATTTTCCTGGAATTATTTGAGAATATTTCATGTAGAAATATTTCAAAAGCTTGAAACAGACATAAAAGGTTTTGAAGGGTTTTGTCCAATATTTTGAACATGACCATGTGTTGAAACTCATATATATGGAAACTATATGTCCACTGAGTTTCCCTAAATTTTCTCAAATATTTTGAAAGCATAAAAATAATTTTTCCCTATGAAAGACCATTTCTGGCCTTAAATAAAAGCCTTTAAATAAAATAGGAAAATAATCTTTAAAATTAATATTTGGTGGTTTTGGGAAGTCTTATATATAGTGGGTTCCAAATAGACTCTTTGGTGCAATACATACCACCCAATTTGAGGACTTGTAGTACAAACCTCATTTCAGGGGTTTTATAAGGCCTAATTTGAATAAATGCTTTTTGGACAAAATAATATTTGATAAAAATAGTTTTTGGTACTATACACATGGCATGATCATTGGGCAAGGCTTTGGATTCAAGGAGATGAGTTTTTAGGGTAGGAGGAATTTTATGAATTAGAGCACCAGCAAGCAAACACGCAATCAGCAATCAAGCCAAACATCACAAGCACACAAAAAGTTTTAATTGGCCCTAAATTTTGAGCTATGTTAACTTAGTCAGAGGAAGCAAAACACAGGGTGTGACACCATCGATCGCTCGTGTTCAGTGCGTAGTGCGAGGGATCGATCGATCACTCGGGTTCAGTAAGCGAACGCCTTACTCGGGTTCAGTTGGCAGTTAGTGAACACCTCACACACACGTGCATATAAAAGAAACGCGCAAACTACACTGCATCACTCAGACATGACTTTCCGACCATAACCGGTAAATCCCCAAAAAAATCCTTGCCCTCACTTCTACCACGATTGTTGAAGTCATGGACGGCTCAAAGAATGTCCTGTAGGTGTGTCTTCGGCCTGCCCAGGACGAAAAGCCCATATAATCATACATGTTTTTGTTACAATTATCATCATGGAAGTGACATATCCATGAAGGAAAAAGTTATCATTCGGCCCATGATGTGACGGAGGTTTCTTTTTTTGTAGTCCATGATGACAGCCGCCGGAGCCAGCAACACACCACATCGGCCTAGTCTCCATGACGTCCGACTCATGCTCAGTCGCATGGTCACCATGAGCACCCGATGTCGGTTGTGTTGTCCCTCATGAGGTGAACTCAAGATCAGCATCAAACCATCTAGGATCGCTAAGGCCAAGATGCGCGCACGTGCATTGAGAGGTGTCGAGAGACTCGACGGCAATTCGACGCGCGTGCTGATCTGGAAGACGTTGAGTGCTTTGACAAGGACATGGACGACTTTCCTTACAGGGCGGGTTGTGTGGCATTCACACCAGGGTTACGTCACATAAAGTGGCCGAGATGTTTCCGGGTAGATCTCTCCGTTTAGTATGATGGGAAGACAAATCCTGCTAAGTTCCTCATCATGTACTCCATCGCCATCATAGCTGCTAGTGGCAGGAAGCGGGTACTTGCTAACTGGTTTCCTATGGCGCTAAAGCCCAGTATGTGTTCATGGCTTCTGAACCTTCCAGAGAATTCCATTTCTTCATGGGATGATCTGTGCAAGCAGTTCATGTGCACTTTCCATGGAGGCTTTAAGTTGCCAGGGATGCCCAACAACTTGCACCTCCTCATGTAGAAGCCTGGGGAACCACTACACAAGTACATACAACGCTTCAGTCAGGTGCAACACAACATTCCCGACATCGACCCGTCAATGATCATTACCACGTTTCACACGAATGTTCGTCAGCCCAAGATCCGGGAGAAGCATAATTGTCTTGCCTAGTCACCTGGAATTAGGGTTTAGCCTAACAATTTCCCTCCCTATCATTCAAACCCCAGACACCACCAGTTGCACTGCAACGCCCATTTCCTTTTCTCAACAATTAACCAAACTATTTGTGGAGATCCTCCTACTCATACCTTCACCATTTCCTTACACAAATACCCAACCCAAGCCTAGCCTAACAATTAACCAAATTTTGCATGCAACAACACCCCTCCATACCATCATCCTCCACAAATTTGAGCATCATACACTCACCACAACTCCCTTCACAAATTTCCCTAGCTTGCATCCACCTATGTTGTAAAGGAAGTAGCATTTGCATACACCCAATTGAGCTGAAATTATTCATGGAGCTAAACCATGACAAATCACCACGGCCACCTCATTTTCAGCATTTTCCACCACACCATTTGACTACAACAACCTCCCCAAGATTTCTATAAAACAGCTCGGTTTGTACATGAAGTGAGAGCTACACTTGCCCATTGGCCACCAAAATTTGCATGCATACTAACAAGCATACCAAACTACTCCACCCCAAAATTTAGCTCATTCCATCACACCAATTCCTAATGGAAGATTACAAACATTTAGTAGGAGAAACCTCTTCTTGATGCCTCACTACAAACCAAGCCCTTCCGGACCACCACCTCAGCACCCCTAGACTCTACCCACTATGCCTTACACAGCAAACATGGAGAGCCCAACCAATTTAGCATAGAGCCCCCATTTCCGGTGGTGATCGTTCGCTTGGCAGGTCACATACGCGCTCTAGACGCGACAAAGGCTCAATAGCGTCAATAGCTGGTCCCCAGTGCGTCCAGCCAAGCCATTGCATGTGACGCCCCTGCCTTGATCGTACACTAATCATACATGCAAATGTGCACGATCAAGATCAGAGACTAATGGGAAGATATCACAACACAACTCTAGACACAAAATAAAGTCATACAAGCTTTATATTGCAAGCCAGGGGCTCGAGGGCTCGAATACATAAGCTCGAATACAAACGAGTCAGCGGAAGCAAAAATTTCTGAGTACAGACATAAATAAACAAGTCTGCCTTAAGAAGGCTAGCACAAACATTATCAAGGATTGAAAAGGCAAGGCCTCCTGCCTGGGAGCCTCCTAACTACTCCTGGTCGTCGGCGGCCTCCACGTAGTGGTAGGCTCCGTCGTGGTAGTAGTAGTCATCGGCGGGATCAGCTAGCTCCTCGGCTCCGTCATTTAATCGGTGCAATTGTATAAAGGGGAAAATGGGAGCAAAGCAACCGTGAGTACGCATCTAAAGTACTCACAAGTCTTACATCAGATCTATGCTAAGTATGCATCAATATCAAAGGAATGGGGCTATATCTTTGGACTGAACTACAGAAATGCCAAAAGAGAAGGGAAAGCCTAGCCTATCGAAGGCTAGCATCTTTCATCGTCTTGCAGCATTAGAAGAGTACAAATTAGCATGTTATAAGTAATAAGTATGTTGTAGTAACGCCCAGAGATCCTTCCTTGACTCCCTACGAGAAAGCAATCCCGGAGACATCATATCCATTTCATGTCTCCAGTATCCAGTTCTAGTTGTATAGATCGAGATACAACTCCGAGCGTCCGTTACCATGGACACGGCTATTCGAATAGATATATTTCCCTGTAGGGGTGCACAAACTTACCCAACACGCTTGATTAACTCTTGGCGAACACACTTTTCTGGGTCATCCCTGCCTCGGCTGATCGACACGCCGTAGTCCTACCTAGGCTCAACAGAGAGGTCAACACGCTGGTCTAAATCCTAAGTGCGAAGGGGAGTCATGGGCCATCGACCTAAGAACTCCTGCACATTACGAGGAAGGCCGGGATCAGCCCTAGCTACCTCTTTATACAAAGCAGGTGCTTACGCCGGCCACCTGGGCATGTGCTGCTCACCTGTGATGTCTGTAGAGCTTTCGGGAGAATGTATGACTCAGAGTGCCCATACTTATTCCCTCGTGGTGGTATGTGTGAAAAAGGCCAGAGGCCTACTCATATCACATATCCAAACCCGTTAGTGTCTTGGGAGCGCGCGGAGACGATCAATGAGCCACGATATGTGGTCCCGTCGCCTCCTCTCACAGACTTACGACAAGGGCTAAGAATGCCCGGCGGTGCCGCGTAATTATCTCGCGGGTACCCTCCAGGTCAACACAACTACACATCACTCGCGGGTACCCCTTGGGGCTGACCCGTCTTTCACATTTTTCTCGTGGGTACCCCTTGGGGCTGACCCGTCTTTCACCTAGTTCTGGGGTAAACTTAAAGTAGCCGTGTTTCCATAACATCAAGAGGAAATCCGAGGAATCACCCTCGATGGATTCCACTGGATGTAACCTCAAGGTGACCTGGGAGGAATCAACCTCAAGGGTTCTCTCAAGAGGTTCGAACACAGGGGCGTGTGCGAAGATCCCCACCAGCTTCAACCTCAAGCTCACACCTCAACAGCCTAGCTCGACGAACTCACTCGATCGCGGGGAAGAAGGTTAGCACGCGAGGATTTACCCAGGTTCGGGCCGCTGCGAAGCGTAAAACCCTACTCTTGCCTTTTGGTGGATTGCCTCATGGGCAGGTTTGTGGATGAAATAGTACAGTGGTGAGTAGCCTGGCGAGGTGCTCGGGTGGTGTTCGATCTCTCTTCTCTATGGAGCAGCCTCGTCTCTATTTATAGCGGCCCGGGTCCTCTTCCCTTATCGCTATGGCGGGAAGGGATCCCACAACGGGCAAATTCGAAGGGGGACAAGGAGTACATCTTATCCTAACGAAAGGTGGTCTTCGTCTGCAAAGTAGCCGGTCGTGATGCAGGGGTGGGCTCAGCTATGATGTCCGTCCTGCTGGGCTCGTTGTCTTGGTCTCCTTGCGCCGGAATGGAAACCTGTGGGGGTTGCTTTGGGAACCTGCGTACGCCTTTACCTCCTTTGCACCAAAGAGAAAATTGTCTCCTCTGCGTGCACTGGTGCCCGCCTGGCTTGGCTTGCGTCACACCCAGCCTCCCGAGGCTGAGTATTGCATACAGATCTCTGCCACTCAGGAGGGGGCCTGGGGAGGCCTCCTCCTCTCGCGGGTCTTGGCGTCGTCCTTCTCGCAAGGGTGGGGCTCTCACGAGGGCCTTGTCTTGAGTGAGGCCGCACTGGGCCACGCCCTGGGCCGCAGGCTGGCAGGTCTGGGTACCCCCGTTCCCATAACGCCGACAGCAGCCCCCGGGCCCAAGGCACGCCCGAGCTGGCTTCGGGGCCAAGCCGAAGAAGATGGCCCGAAGCGCCGTGGGCCCGAATCCCCTGCGAGCCCAGGCTATCGCTTGGCAAAAACCGAGGCGCAGACGCCTCCACTTCCCCATGGCGCCTCAACAACCGCTCCGGCTGACCAGCAACTGGCGCACGTCGTAGGGTCATCATTGCCCGGGACGAGGAGGGGTGCCGGTTGGCCTCCATGTGGCTATAAATGGGCGGAGGGGACGGAGCCCCCAGCCCATTCTTACTTCTCGCTTCCTCGCCTTTGTCCTCCGTCTCCTCGATCATGACGCCGGTGAGGAGGTTTTCGGCCGCCGAGAAGGGGCAGCCTGCCAGGAGGGGCCAGACCAACAGCCTCCCAAGAGGAGCCGGGGTCATCCTCGCAAGTATACTGAGGCGTCGTCGGCGGTGCCCCGTGGGCGTGGTCGTGCCTCCGCGAGGGCTAGTGCCTCCGCTGGTGCAGGCGTAGGCGGTGGGCGCGGCGGCCGTGGCCGAGGAGGGAGACCCGCAGTAGGTGCTCGGCCATCATGCCCGCGGGCCCACACGGCCGATACGGGCCAGGAGTTTCTGGTGCTGGTGGAGAGGCCGGCGATCACCTGGTTGCAGCTCCCGCGCTTCATCGCGGATATGCTGCGGGCTCACGAACCCGCAAGTTTGTGGCTGCAAGCCGTTGGTTGTTGTAGCGGTGTGCTGTGGGTGGAGGTCAAGTTTACCCCCGCAGGCTACGCCTTCTTGAGCCGCGGGTGGCAGACCTTCGCCCGCGCCCACGGCCTGAAGTGGAGGCTCACTTTCCAGTTCAAGCACGACGGTGCCGCGGCGCTTTTCGTCAAGATCTTCAGGGAGGACGGCATGCACTTGGGGTGCTGCCCGGAGGGCGATGGCGGCAGCGATCTTGGAGGTGAGCTTGCCCTTGGCGACGGCCGCCATGCTTCCAGCAGCAGCGACACCTCCTCCGAGGAGAGCCCGAGCGAAGACAGCTACGACGCACCATCGCGTCGGCGCGCCCGGACTTCGGAGGGTAGCCAGCCGCGACGGCGCCGTTCCCCCGCCTGGGAAGCGGCTACGCCGGCGTGCTGCCATGGGCCCGTCAAGGAGGAGGAGGGCTCCGACTGAGCGCTGGCGCGCCGGAGCCAGGGCCTCAGGAGTAGCATCCCCCAAGGGGGGCTCCTTCGCCTTCTTCTTCCTTTCCTTTCCCTGTAATCAAAAAATCATGAAGGGCCCCTCTGGGCGTATGTAATGAATTTCCGGCGCTCGCCGCGCCCTTACTTTAGCATTTTCATCATGCATCCCGATCCCTGTGTTACTATTAATTGAGACTTCCTGTTGGTCGTGATTAGGGTACTAGCTTGATGCGTCCGCGGCGGGCCTCTGCGTTGTGAGGTCTGGCGGTGGCACCTGGGGAGCTTGGGGGACTCTTATTTCTTGTGAGTGAGGCAGTTTGGGAGCCCTTTCGGCACTCTACGTCGGCTGGGCCCAATCCCGTGCATATCTCGACCGCCGTTGGGGCGTCCGGATCAACAGAACGAGACCAAGGGGCGAGGCCTCGACCGCCGTTGGGGCGTCCGGATCACCAGGACGAGACCAAGGGGCGAGGCCTCGACCGCCGTTGGGGCGTCCGGATCACCAGGACGAGACCAAGGGGTGGGGAGCTATGCGATCAGTGAGGCTCCTGGGGCGCGTTGCTCAGGAGTCACCCTTGACGCTTAAGCGGCTCTCATACCTTTTTGCCGGTTCCTGCCCCGAGAGGTGTGAGCCTCCAGAGGCTCCAAGATAGCGCGCCGGGCCGCGGCGGAGCCCCCTAGCGAGGGTGAGGTGACACGCGCCTGCTACCTATCTCGAGAGTGCCACGCGAGGGCCAGGACGCCTTTGGCGAGGTGTGCGCACCGTGCCCGTAGCCCCCGCTCGCGGGGCGCGAGAGGAAGAGGCTGGTAGGTGTTAACCCGAAGAAAGAAACTTCAAGATAGAAAACTGCAAGGAGAAAAATTCAAGCCCCTTTTTCTTAAAATATGGTTAAAAAGCCTTGGGTTTCATTCCAGACAAAATGGCAAATTCGAATACAAGAAAAGCAAAGAACAGCCGCGTCCGGCACCTAGGCTAGTCTTCGTCTTCCCCCAGCGCGGAGCATAGGGCATCCACGTTGCGTGGGCATAGTCATTGGAGGACAGTATTGTCCGCCAACGCGGAGCATGGGGCTTCCACTTGGGCGTGGGTGGGAACCCCTCTGCGCCCTCGGGGGGCTCCGGGCATATACAACCCACTCATTATTATGTGAGAGTGTCAAGGGTAGAACTTGCGGAGGTGCTGGATGTTCCAGGCATTCTAGATGGGGACCCCGTCCTGAGTCTCCAGGCGCACGGCGCCAGGCCTGGAGACACAGGCGACCATGAACGGGCCCTCCCACATGGGCGAGAGCTTGTGCAAGCCCTCCCTGGAAAGGACCCGTCTCAGGGCGAGGTCTCGGACTTCGAGGGTCCTGGAGCAGACGTTACGGCAATGGTAACGCCGCAGCGCCTGCTGGTACCTCACAGCTCAGAGCGAGGCTTCGCGACGGGCCTCCTCCCCAAGCACGAGGTCTGTCCCCCGCGAGGCATCCTGACGCTCCTCGTCGAATCCCAAAACCCATGGGGATCGATGCTTGACCTCGTGTGGGAGGACGGCTTCAGCTCCGTAGACGAGGAAGAACGGGGTTTCGCCGGTGGGCTTAGTCGCAGTGGTGCGGATGGACCACAACACGGACTGAAGCTCATCGAGCCAACCTCTGCCGCAGGCCTCAAGCTTCTTCTTGAAGCTCCTTGCCTTGAGGCCGCGCATGACCTCCGCATTGGCGCGCTCTGCCTGACCGTTGCTTGGTGGGTGCGCCACCGAAGCGTAGCATATCTGTGTTCCAAGGTTAGCACAATAGGTCCTGAAAAGTTTGCTTGTGAACTGCGAACCATTGTCAGTGATGATGCGGTTGGGGACGCCAAAGCGGCTCACGAGGCCCTTGATGAACTTGACGGCCGAACCGGCGAGCATGGTGCGAACGGGCTCCACCTCCGCCCACTTGGTGAACTTGTCGATGGCGACGTAGAGGTAGCGGTATCCACCGGCCGCTCGTGGAAAGGGCCCCAGTATATCAAGCCCCCAGACCGCGGAGGACCAGGAGAGCGGGATAGTCTGGAGGCCCTGCGCGGGCTGATGGACCTGCTTGGCATGGAACTGGCAAGCCTCGCAGGACCGGACCATCTCGGTGGCGTTGTTGAGCGCCGTAGGCCAGTAAAAGCCACTGCGGAACGCCTTCCTACAAGGGTGCGTGATGAGGAGTGATGCCCGCAGTCTCCTCCGTGGATGTCGGCCAGCAGCTCGCGCCCCTGTTCTCCGGACACGCATCGCAACGCGACGTTGTTCGGACGCCTACGGTATAGCTCGCCGTCCTGCAAACAATAAGTTGTGGCCTGACATACCACACGCTCTGTGTCTTCCATCTTCCCTGGTAGTGTGCCGTGGAGCAGGTACACCTTGAACTCCTCTGTCCAGTCATCGGCCTGGGGCTCCAGCGCCAGGAGCAGTCGGGCTCCTGAGGCCGGGCCACAAGTTGGAGCCCCCGAGGGCGGTGCTGGGGGCAGCTCTTCGCTCTGCAGCGCCTGGTCCGTGGTTGGAGGTGCCGTGGATGGCTCCTGAGGCTCGCGGCGCGACGCCCTGTTGGCGATGTCATCGGCCTCCTTGTTCGCGCCGCACGGAATGTGCTATAACTCCAAGCCCTGGAAACACTTTTCAATCTTACGTACCTCTTCCAAGTATGCCTCCATGTGCTCGTCCTTTGGCGTGTACTCCTTGTTGGAGAAGTTCACGAGGAGCTGGGAGTCGCCCTTGATGGTGAGGTGCTTAACCTCCAAGGCCGCCGCGGCCTTGAGGCCAGCGATCAAGGCTTCATACTCCGTGATGTTGTTGGAGACTTTCTCGCCGTGCTGGAAGGAAAGCTGTACGGCGTAGTAGAGTTTGTCCCCGGTCGGGGAGACGAGCACAACTCCGGCCCCAGCTCCCCTGCGTGCGAAGGCCCCGTCGAAGTGCATGATCCAACCATCAGGCGCCTCGTCGCCAGGGGTGAGGGACTGACCCTCGTCCAGCCCCCGGTCGGGAGCGTCCGTCCACTCGGCCACGAAGTACGCCAAGGCTGCCCCCTTGATGACCCTGGTCGTGCTGAACTCTAACTCGAAGGCCTGCAGCTCGATGTTCCACTGTGCGACCCTCCCTGCAGCATTGGGGTTGCGCAACACTTTCTCCAAGGGATACGCAGAGACGACCTTGATGGGGTGGCCCTAAAAGTAATGGCGCAGTTTCCTTGAAGCGACGAGAAGCGCGATCAGGAGCTTCTGCTCCATAGGATAGCGCGAACGCGCGTCCCGTAGTACGGTACAGACGTAGTACACCGGGTGCTCGACAAGGGAGAAGCCTTCCGCGCCGCCCCGCTCCACAGCGGGCTCATGAGATCCTGGTGCCTCGGGGGTCGCTGGGGCGGCCGAGGCCTCAGGAGCGTCGTCTTGAAGAGGTGAGGTCCTCGGGGCATCCAGTGAGTCACCTTGGTTCGTGCCCGGGAACCCGCCTACGCCTGAGGATGTTGCGCGCGCGCCATCTCGTTCCTCCCTGACAGCCATGAGCACTGGCGGAGTGCGGGGTGGCAGCCAGGTATAGCAATAGGGGCTCCCGAAGGCGGGGTGCCACCATCACTGGTGGGCTCGTGAGGTACCGGTTGAGGTCCTCGAAGGCCGCATCTGCCACCGGAGTCCATTCGAAGGGGCCCTTCCTCTCCATGAGCTTGAAGAACGGTAGGGCGCGCTCGTCAAGCTTGGAGATGAAACGCCCCAAGGAGGTCATGCAGCCCGCCAGCTTCTGCATTTCCTTGAGGGTCTGAGGCGGACTCATCTTGCTTATAGCCTTGATCTTCTCCGGGTTTGCCTCGATTCCCCGGTGCGACACAAGGAAATCGAGTAGTTTACCCGACAGGACCCCGAAGACACACTTCTCGGGGTTCAGCCTCAGGCTCACTTGTCGCAGGCTGGCGAATGTCTCCTCCAGGTCCTCGATCAGGGTCTTGGCTTCTCGCGACTTGACCACGATGTCGTCGACGTAGGCCTCCACGTTCCTCCCGAGCTACTGCCCCAGGGCGATGTGCATCAACCGTTGGAAGGTTGCGCCAGCGTTCCGCGGCCCTAAGGGCATGCACGTGTAGCAGAACACACCGCACGTGGTGAGGAAGGCCATCTTCTGGACGTCCTCCACCGCCATCTTGATCTGATGGTAGCCAGAGAAGGCGTCCAGGAAGCATAGGAGGTCGCACTCGGCGGTGGAGTCCACGATCTGGTCGATGCACGGTAGCGGGAACGGTTCTCGGGGGCAGGCCTTGTTGAGGTTCGTGAAGTCGACGCACATGCGCTCCTTCCTGCACTTCTTCGGGACGACCACTGGGTTGGTCAGCCACTCCGGGTACTGCACCTCTCGGATAACCCCGGCTTCCTTCAGCTTGCCGACCTCTTGGGCGATGAACGCTGGCTTCTCATGGGCCTGGCTCCTCGCCTTTGGCTTTACTGGACGTGCGTTGGGACACAACATGAGGTGGTGCTCAATCACATCCAAAGTTGTCAGAATCGTGATTCTGAATCGGATCGGAGGTCCGTTGATAGGATCGTGAATCGTAGAATCATAACTACTAGGATCGTAGAATCTTAGATTCTATGAGCAAAATCATAGAATCGGAGGGGCGAGTTTATATCGTAAGGTCGTAAGATTCTAAGACTTGAGTCACGATTTTGACAACTTTGATCACATCCCTCGGAACCCCCACCATGTCGGATGCGTTCCACGCGAACGCATCCTTGTTCGCGTGGAGGAAGGCCACCAACGCCTCCTCCTGCTCCGGAGGGAGGCCGGCGCCGATGGTGAAGGTGGGGCTAGGGATCTTGTCGTCTACAGGCACCTGCTTCGTCTCGGCCCTGTTCTGAGAAAACAACTACTTCTTCTTCACGGGCGCGGCATCCCCAGCGTCCTCAAAAGCCTGTGCGGCATTCCCAGCATTGGGGCGCGCCGCAGCCGCGGCCTTGTAGGCATGCTTGAGCACATGGAACGCATCCTTGGCGTCTCCGGCGACGGAGATGATGCCGTTGCTCCCAGGCATCTTGATGACGTTGTAGCCTGGGGTGCGTTGCCGCCATGAACTTGGCGAGGGCGGGGTAGCCCAGAATTGCATTGTAAGGGAGGTGGATGTGGGTAACGTCGAAGTCGATCTGCTCGGTGTGGTAGTTGTAGCAGGTGCCAAAGGTGACAGGGAGGCACACCCGCCCCAAGGGGGTGACGGAGCCCCTGGCCACCCCAGAGAAGGGCCTTGAGGGTGCGAGTTGGTCGTAGGGCACCCGAAGCATGTTGAAGGTCTTCACGGAGAGGACGTTGAGTCCGGCCCCGCTATCTATGAGGGTCTTGGTGACGGCCACGTTGCTTATGGTCGGTGTGCACAACATGGGGAGCGTACCGGCGGTCGCCGTTGTCCTGGGATGGTCGTCGGGGCCGAAGGTGTTGTCAACCTCCGGCCTAGCTCGAAGCTGCGGGGCCTCGAGCCGCGGCCGAACCGCGCTCGCCTAGCAGAGAAAACGCTTGACCTGGCGGCTGGAGGCGTGCGCCTGCGATCCGCAGAGGATGCATGCGACCGCGGAGTCGGCTAGGCAAGCTGTGGCGCCCCCGCACGCCAAGGGCTGCCTCGTCTTGGAGGCGACGTTAGCCATGGAGCTGATGAATCGAGGCCGGACTGCAGCCGTGGATGGAGAGGCTTCGACACGCCCCCTACCTGGCACGCCAAATGTCGGATTTCGGGCTCCGCGAAACCCCCAAGAGGTTCGAACACAGGGGCTGATGTCTACTACACAACCTTCTTCTTGTAGACTCGTGTTGGGCCTCCAAGCGCAAAGTTTTGTAGGACAGTAGCAAATTTCCCTCAAGTGGATGACCTAAGGTTTATCAATCCGTGGGAGGCGTAGGATGAAGATGGTCTCTCTCAAACAACCCTGCAACCAAATAACAAAGAGTCTCTTGTGTCCCCAACACACCCAATACAATGGCAAATTGTATAGGTGCACTAGTTCAGCGAAGAGATGGTGATACAAGTGCAATATGGATGGTAGATATGGGTTTTTGTAATCTGAAAATATAAAAACAGCAAGGTAGCAAGTAACAAAAGTGAGCACAAACGGTATTGCAATGCTTGAAAACAAGGCCTAGGGTTCATACTTTCACTAGTGCAATTTCTCTCAACAATACTAACATAGGTGAATCATATGTAAATCTCTCACACGCGACAAAGAGTTCATTCCAAAGTCACAAATAGCGGAGAACAAACGAAGAAATTATTGTAGGGTACGAAACCACCTCAAAGTTATTCTTTCCGATCAATCATACGAGCTTTTCCTATAAGTGTCACAAACAGCCCTAGAGTTCGTACTAAAATAACACCTTAAGATACATATCAACCAAAACCCTAATGTCACCTAGATACTCCAATGTTACCAGAAGTACCCATGGGCTTGATCATACGATATGCATCACATAATTTCAGATTCATCATATTCAATCCAACACAAATAACTTCAAAGACTGCCCCAAAGTTTCTACCGGAGAGTCAAGACAAGAACGTGTGCCAACCCCTATGCATAGATTAACAAGGTCACGGAACCCGCAAGTTGATCACCAAAACATACATCAAGTAGATCAATAGAGCATCCCATTGTCACCACAGATATCCCATCTCAAGACATACATCAAGTGTTCTCAGATCCTTAAAGACTCAATCCGATAAGTAAACTTCAAAAGGGAAAACTCAATTCATCACAACTAGATAGAGAGGGGAAACACTCCATATGATTCATCTATATTAATAAAGCTCGTGGTACATCAAGATCGTGCCATCTCAAGAACACGAGAGAGAGAGATCAAACACATAGCTACTGGTACATACCGTCAGCCCCGAGGGTGAACTACTCCCTCCTCGTCATGGAGAGCGTCGGGATGATGAAGATGGCCTCCGGTGATGGTTTCCCCCTCCGGCAGGGTGCCGGAAAAGGCTCCCGATTGGTTTTTCGTGGATCTGGAGGCTTGCGACGGCGGAACTCCCGATCTAGGTTTATTTTCGGAGGTTTCTATATTTATAGGAATTTATGGCGGTGGAAACAAGTCAGGATGGCCCACGAGGGAGTCACAAGCCAGGGGGGCGCGCCCTAGTGGGGGGGCGCACCCCTGTGGCTTGTGGCTGCCTCGTGGCTCTTCTGGCCCAACTCCAATGCCCCGTGGGTCTCTTCTGGTCCATAAAAAATCACCGTAAATTTTTATTCCGTTTGGACTCCGTTTGATATTCCTTTTCTATAAAACTCAAAAACAAGGAAAAAAACAGAAACTGGCACTGGGCTCTGGGTTAATAGGTTACTCCCAAAAATAATATAAAGTTGTAGTAAAATGATTGTAAAACATCCAAGAATGATAATATAACAGCATGGAACAAGCAAAAATTATTGATACGTTGGAGACGTATCAGCATCCCCAAGCTTAATTCCTGTTCGTCCTCGAGTAGGTAAATGATAAAAACAGAATTTTTGATGTGGAATGCTGCCTAACATGTTCATCACATTCTTTTCTTCTTTGTATAGCATGGACATTTGGACTTGTAAATGATTCAAAGCAATAGTCTAGTTTTAACATAATGACTTCAATACTCAAGCATGTCAACAAGCAAACATGTCTTTCAAAATATCAACACTAAAGAAAGTTATCCCTAGCCCATCATGCTCAATCATTGATCCATTCATGAAACACACTCAAATATTAGCTATGCCCAATGCTCAAGTACGATCATAGTGCCCCCTAGTTGGTGCTTATAAGAGAAGATGGAGACTCAAAGCAAAAAAAAAAATTGCATAAAGTAAATAGATAGGCCCTTCGCAGAGGGAAGTAGGGATTTGTAGAGGTGCCAGAGCTCAAGGTTTAAATTGAGAGAGAAAAATATTTTGAGTGGCATGCTTTTCCTGTCAACGAAAACGACGAAGTAGCTCACAATACTTTCCATGCTAGATACATTATAGGCGGTTCCCAAACAGAATAGTAAAGTTTTTACACCCCCTCCACCAATCAACCACACTCCACGGAAAGCCGAATCCACTGGTACCGTCCATACCAACAGCATTCCTGGGGGAGTTTTGTTACATTATTTTTTTTATTTGAATTTTGAGCATGGGACTGGGCATCCCGAATACCAGCCACTTTCTCGTGAATGATAGTGAATCAACACATATCGTGAGAATAACACACCTAGCATGGAAAAATATTGGATACTCCCCACCATTTCATGAGCGGTACGGGCATACAAAAGAGAAAATTTATTTTGAAGATTTAGAGATGGCACATACAAATTTGCTCGGAACGGCATGGAAATACCGCATATAGGTAGGTATGGTGGACTCATAAGGCAAAACTTGGTTTAAGGATTTTGGATGCACAAGTAGTATTTCTACTTAGTACAAATGAAGGCTAGCAAATAGATTGGGAAGCAACCAAACCGAAGAACGAAAAATCACATAAGTGAGCATTGAGTCATAACTAACACCGAATAATGCACCACAAGTAGGATGTAACTTCATTGCATAACTACTGACTTTCGTGCATGCATAGGGAATCACAAACCATAACACCAATATTCCTACTAAGCATAATTACTCATTAACATGACTCACATATTACTATCATCATGTTTCAAAACTATTACAAAGAATCAAGTTTAAATTTGTCCAATGATCTTCATGAAAGTTTTTATTATATCTTCCTTGGATATCTATCACTTTGGGGCTAGTTTCATATATTGCATTGCTTTTTGGCAAGCTCAAACAAATTTAAGTGAAGCACATGAGCAAATGACAAGCTACTCTCAAAAGATATAAGTGAAGATTAATGAGTAGTCAAACAATTAAGTAGCTATGTGAGGAATCTCTCTCCCTCAATAAATATTTTCAGATCTTAAGTACTTTATTAAACAGCAAGCAAAAGAAAAATAGCACTCCAAGAATAGAACGCATCATGTGAACGAATAAAAATTTAGGCTCAACATAGGCTGACCGATAATTGTTGATGAAGAGAGGTGGGATGCGTAGCATCCCCAAGCTTAGATGCTTGAGACTTCTTGAAATATTTACTTGGGGTGCCTTGGGCATCCCCAAGCTTGAGCTTTTGTATCTCGTTCAATCCTCTCATATCATGGTTTCACCTATTCTCAAAAACATCATCCACACAAAACTTGAAAAGAACTCGTGAGATAGGTTAGTACACATAATAATAAATCAACTTTTTATGTACTGCCAATACAAGTTGCATAATAATTTTCAAACATTAGGTACTGTATACTATCATTTCCACAATTTATATCTACCAATATATGCTATGGAAACTATAGGATAAGTAGATAACAAAATTATGACAGCAATCTGTCCAAACAGAACAGTCTGTAGCAATTTATGTAAACAGTGTACTTCTGTAACTCAAAAAATTATGAAAATTTAGGGCATGCGAAATAATTTATATGACAATACTGTGTAAAAATTTTAGAAACTTTCCACGTTCCAGTAAAATATGAAAATTCAAACACTACAGAAAAAGTTTCTATTTTTTACACAGCACATATCAAACATGCAATGCAAGCATCCTAAAGGCAATTCTTGGAACTTTTTATTGAAAAACAAGATTATAAATAACACCTAACAGAAAGTAACAAAATATAATGACGATCCAAGCAAAGCACATATTGTGTGACGAATAAAAATATAGCTCCAAGTAAGATATACCGATAGTGTTGAAGACGAAAGAGGGGATGCCTTCCGGGGCATCCCCAAGCTTAGGCGCTTGAGTCTTCCTTGGATATTACCTTGGGGGTGCCTTGGGCATCCCCAAGCTTAGGTTCTTATCACTCCTTATTCTCCTCATATCGGTGTCTCACCCAAAACTTGAAAACTTCAATCACACAAAACTTAACGGAACTTCATGAGAAGGGTTAGTGTAATAAAGATAAATCATTCACTTAGGTACTGTAAAGACAAGATTCATAATTGCTATCACATGATATCTACTGTATTCTATCATTCCCATAATTTATATCACTGAATATAAGCTATGGAAACACTAAAACAAGCAAACTATGCATGCAAAACAGAATCTGTCAAAAACAGAACAGTCTATGAAGATCTGTAGTGTAACCATACTTCCCTGTCTCTAAAAATTCTGAAAAATTAGGAAAATCTAGGCAATTTGTATATCAAGACTGTGTAAAAATTTCAGATCAAAATCACGTTCCAGCGAATTTACAAAATTCCTGGACTGAGAGCAAAAGTTTCTGTTTTTGCACAGAATCAAGTCAACTATCATCCACACTATCCCAAAGGCTTTACTTGGCACTTTATTCAAATAAAAGACACAAAACATGATTACTACATTATCTTAATCATGTGAACACACTAAAACAGAAAGTAAAAGTGTTGGGTTGCCTTCCAACAAGCGCTTTTCTTTAATGCCTTTTAGCTAGGCATGATGATTTCAATGATGCTCACATAAAAGATAAGAATTGAAACACAAAGAGAGCATCATGAAGCATATGACTAGCACATTTAAGCCTAACCCACTTCCTATGCATAGGGATTTTGTGAGCAAATAATTTATGGGAGCAAGAATCAACTAGCATAGGAAGGCAAAACAAGCATAACTTCAAAACTTTGAACACATAGAGAGGAAACTTGATATTATTGCAATTCCTACAAGCATATGTTCCTCCCTCATAATAATTTTCAGTAACATCATGAAGGAATTTCACAATATAGCCAGCACATAAAGCATTATCTTCATGATCCACAAGCATAGCAAATTTGTCACTCTCCACACAAGCAATTTTCTTCTCATTCATAATAGTGGGAGTATCATATGAAGCTTGAATACTAAAAATTGTTTCCACATTAAAAGAGTAATGTTCAGTAATAGGATATTCAAAATTATGACAATAATTATCACTACTCTTTATAACATAAGTATCATCACAATAATCATCATAAGTAGCAACTTTGTTCTCATCATAGCCAATTGAAACCTCTTCCGAAATAGTGGAATCATTAATAAATAAAGTCGTGACCTCTCCAAATCCACTTTTATCTTTATAATAATATTCACCACCCTCCAAAATAGTGGGATAATTATTATCTAAAGTTTACACTCTTCCAAACCCACTCTCATAAATATTGCAATCATCATAAATAGGGGGTATGCTATCATCATAGTAAATTTGCACATCAAAACTTGGGGGAATAAAAATATCATCTTCCTTAAACAAAGCCTCCCCAAGCTTGGGACAAACATTAATTGCAGCAAATAAATTCTCAAACATGTCATTCTCATCAAATATAGCATCCCCAAGCTTGTGGCTTTGCATATCATAAGCATAATCACTCTCATCATTAATAGTATGAATAGCACCAATCGTATAACAATTTTTATCATCACAATTTTCTAAGTTGGTGTCATTATTTGGGAGAGATACCACTTTATCTTTACTTTTCCTTCTTTTCTTCTTCTTCACCACATTATGTGTGGGTTTATTTAATTCCTCCAAGCTTCTTTTTGAAGCGGTTGGTTGAATAAAAAGCTCCTCCTCGTTACCTGATTCATCATAAGAAAAAATAGGAGGATATTGGGAAACCTCTTCCCCTTCATTAGTATTCTCTTCATCTTCTATTTGTTTTCTTATCTTCAAGTAATTGGCAATATAAGGATTCTCAATAAAATTCACCACGCAATACATATAGATTTCATTTAGATCAAAATCAAACATTGTCATGAGAGCCCATGCTGGAACATCCTTAGTTTCACGTTTCATTTCTTCCTACCCCAAAAATAGACTAATTCATTATGATGCTCAAGGGTAATGAGGTTATCACAATTTTTGGACACAATTCGATCATGAAATAATTCACATTGGAAATTATAATGACCACGTTCATTGCAAAGTTCACAAGGACGGCGAGAAACATGGAGTCTTTTAGCACAAACATATAGCCTCTCTTGCAACCATTTAGTTTCTAAATACTTATGCCTCTTACAAAATCTATCTTCCCTTTTAGGCATGTCTACACAAACTCTATACACTCCACAAAAGTTGACATGCTTATAAGAAATCTTTTTATCATGACTAGTGCAATCATCATTAGTACCATGGATATTCAAAGAATTCATACCAACAACATTGCAATCATGCTCATCATTCAAAGATTTAGTGTTAAACATTTTAATAACTTCTTCTTCTAACACTTGAGCACAATTTTCCTTTCCATCATTCTCACGAAAGACATTAAAAAGATGAAGCATATGAGGCAACCTCAATTCCATTTTTTTTGTAGTTTTGTTTTATAAAACCAACCTAGTGATAAAACAAGAAACTAAAAGATTCAATTGCAAGATCTAAAGATATACCTTCAAGCACTCACCTCCCCGGCAACGGCGCCAGAAAAGAGCTTGATGTCTACTACACAACCTTCTTCTTGTAGACTCGTGTTGGGCCTCCAAGCGCAGAGTTTTGTAGGACAGTAGCAAATTTCCCTCAAGTGGATGACCTAAGGTTTATCAATCCGTGGGAGGCATAGGATGAAGATGGTCTCTCTCAAACAACCCTGCAACCAAATAACAAAGAGTCTCTTGTGTCCCCAACACACCCAATACAATGGCAAATTGTATAGGTGCACTAGTTCAGCGAAGAGACGGTGATACAAGTGCAATATGGATGGTAGATATGGGTTTTTGTAATATGAAAATATAAAAACAGCAAGGTAGCAAGTAACAAAAGTGAGCACAAACGGTATTGCAATGCTTGAAAACAAGGCCTAGGGTTCATACTTTCACTAGTGCAATTTCTCTCAACAATACTAACATAGTTGAATCATATGTAAATCTCTCACACGCGACAAAGAGTTCATTCCAAAGTCACAAATAGCGGAGAAGAAACAAAGAAATTATTGTAGGGTATGAAACCACCTCAAAGTTATTCTTTCCGATCAATCATATGAGCTATTCCTATAAGTGTCACAAACAGCCCTAGAGTTCGTACTAAAATAACACCTTAAGATACATATCAACCAAAACCCTAATGTCACCTAGATATTCCAATGTCACCACAAGTACCCTTGGGTTTGATCATACGATATGCATCACATAATTTCAGATTCATCATATTCAAACCAACACAAATAACTTCAAAGAGTGCCCCAAAGTTTCTACCGGAGAGTCAAGACAAGAACGTGTGCCAACCCCTATGCATAGATTCCCAAGGTCACGGAACCCGCAAGTTGATCACCAAAACATACATCAAGTAGATCAATAGAACATCCCATTGTCACCACAGATATCCCATCGCAAGACATACATCAAGTGTTCTCAGATCCTTAAAGACTCAATCCGATAAGTAAACTTCAAAAGGGAAAACTCAATTCATCACAACTAGATAGAGAGGGGAAACACTCCATATGATTCATCTATATTAATAAAGCTCGTGGTACATCAAGATCGTGCCATCTCAAGAACACGAGAGAGAGAGATCAAACACATAGCTACTGGTACATACCCTCAGCCCCGAGGGTGAACTACTCCCTCCTCGTCATGGAGAGCGTCGGGATGATGAAGATGGCCTCCGGTGATGGTTTCCCCCTCCGGCAGGGTGCCGGAAAAGGCTCCCGATTGGTTTTTCGTGGCTCTGGAGGCTTGTGGCGGCGGAACTCCCGATCTAGGTTTATTTTTGGAGGTTTCTATATTTATAGGAATTTATGGCGGTGGAAACAAGTCAGGATGGGCCACGAGGGAGTCACAAGCCAGGGGGGCGCGCCCTAGGGGGGGCCGCGCCCTTGTGGCTTGTGGCTGCCTCGTGGCTCTTCTGGCCCAACTCTGATGCTCCGTGGGTCTCTTCTGGTCCATAAAAAATCACCGTAAATTTTTATTCCGTTTGGACTCCGTTTGATATTCCTTTTCTGTAAAACTCAAAAACAAGGAAAAAACAGAAACTAGCACTGGGCTCTGGGTTAATAGGTTAGTCCCAAAAATAATATAAAGTTGTAGTAAAATGATTGTAAAACATCCAAGAATGATAATATAACAGCATGGAGCAAGCAAAAATTATAGATACGTTGGAGATGTATCAGGGGCATGTGCGAAGATCCCCACCAACTTCAACCTCAAGCTCACAGCTCAACAGCCTAGCTCGATGAACTCACTCGATCACGGGGAAGAAGGTTAGCACGCGAGGATTTACCCAGGTTCAGGCCGCTGCGAAGCGTAAAACCCTACTCCTGCCTTTTGGTGGATTGCCTCACGGGAGGTTTGTGGATGAACTAGTACAGTGGTGAGTAGCCTTGCGAGGTGCTCGGGTGGTGTTTGATCTCTCTCCTCTATGGAGCAGCCTCGTCTCTATTTATAACGGCCGGGGTCCTCTTCCCTTATCGCTATGGCGGGAAGAGATCCCACAACGGCCAAATTCGAAGGGGGACAAGGAGTACATCTTATCCTGACGAAAGGTGGTCTTCGTCTGCAAAGTAGCCGGTGGTGATGCAGGGGTGGGCTCGGCGATGACGTTCATCCTGCTGGGCTCGTGGTCTTGATCTCGTTGCGCCGGAATGGAAACCTTTGGGGGGTGCTTTGGGAACATGCGTACGCCTTTGCGTCCTTTGCACCAAAGAGGAAACTGTCTCCTCTGCGTGCACTGGTGCCCGCCTGGCTTGGTTTGCATCACACCCGGCCTCCCGAGGCTGAGTATTGCATAGAGATCACCACCACCCAGGAGGGGGCATGGGGAGGCCTCCTCCTCCCGCGGGTCTTGGCGTCGTCCTCCTCGCGAGGGTGGGGCTCTCGCGAGGGCCTTGTCTTGAGTGAGGCCGCACTGGGCCAAGCCTGGCTATTGAAGTGGGCCACGCCCTGGGCCGCAGGCTGGCAGGTCTGGGTACCCCCGTTCCCAGAACGCCGACAGTGTTGCACGACAGAGTCGTTATCGGAAGTGGTGAAGGATGAATCACCCTCCATAATCCACGCCCGAGTAAGTTCACTAGAGAGTTATCATCAGGAGAGCGTTACGAGGTATCACCCTCGGCACTCGATAGTAGCTCTGGAGAGTCGTACAACTAAGGGGGTGTGAGGTGATGCGTTGGGCTCAGGACGTCGATCACGTTGATCGAGTCATCAATGATGAAGCGGGGGGAATAGGGACAAGGTCAGGGGTCAATGATGGATCACTAACCAACCTATACTAAGCATATAGGGTAAGCAGGTAGGTAACAATAGCAGGTTACAAAATCAGGCTATGGATCAAAATAGGAGCTATCAACAGCAATAGCAAAATCGAATGCAATCATGAGAGAGAAGGGATAGGCGATATAGGGATGATAAAGGGGTTTTGCTTGCCTGGAAGCTCTGCTGCAAGTGGCTGGCCGTCAAAGGTGTAGTCGTACTCGGTAGCAGCGCCGGTCTCAGGGTCTACCAGAGAGAAGATGGGGAAGAAACAATAAATATAGAGCAAACAAATGTATCACGATGCATGACAAGGCAATATGATGTCCTAGGGGTTGACCTAACGTAGTGCTACACGTTACAGACGGAGCGAGAAAATATTTGTGGATATTTCCCGGGTTTTAAGTATTTATCGGACAGACGACACAGAGGGGAATGTTACATGTTCATCATGCTAGAGACATGTGACAAATGAACAGATAGCATATGTGGATTTGTTATATTTTCCTGAGCAACTTTCATATATAAATTATTTTCATCTGACTTACAGATTAATTTATATGATTTTTCAAAGATTTAATCATTTTCTGAAATTTACTAGATTTAACTTAATTCAAAAAATATCTTTACTACGATAGCAGCAGGTCAGGCTGACTTCAGCACTCAACCCGGCCGGTCCAGGTAAAACCTGACCGCTGGGTCCCACATGTCACCGACTGGAGAGTTAATAAGGGCTTTATTTTAACTAAACTAGTTAATTAGCTAGCAGGGGCCCACTAGTCAGTGTCTAATTAGTTTAACTTAATTAAATTAATTCATTTAGTTAATTAGGGGGGTTGTGGCCCACCAGTCAGCTACTAAGGTTGCCCAATCAGCATGTTGACCGGGGTCAAAGGGTCAACCGGGGCCAGGGGCCCACTGGCAGTGACTCAGGTGGGCCCCTGGTCAGGCCACGTCGGCGGTGGCATCGGAGAATCGCTCATGCGACCAAATCTGTGGCGGCGCGCCTCGGACCTCAACTGAAAATAGCTACATGCACCAATTTGGCACGGGGTCGGCCGCGTTAGAACGATCACTCGATGGCGCGTCGATCTCCCATGGTCGCATCGCCGGAGACTGCCTACGGCGATGACGAACACTAGTTGGGCGGCTGCTGCTATTCATGCGCGCTCGGGCTAGTGGCTACAGGTCTCGGGGAGGGGCGAGGCTAGGCGCGTCCGAACAAGGAGAGCTCGCCGCGTCGATCTGTGCAACCGGCGCGAGCTCAGGCGGCAACGACGAGCTTCGGCTCTGGTGGCAACGGGCAAGGCCATGACGTAATTGAACTAGGAAGAAAGGGGAAAGGAGGGGATGCTCACTGAGAAGGCACACGGGGGCCCGATGTTACCTTGGGAGTAGCACTGGCGGCCCAATCCATGGAGGTCGTCGCGTGTGCAAAGGTTCAAGACGGGGGCGATTCGGCGATGTAGTGTCGCCCAACTCAAACGGGAGGTATTATAGGACGTAGTGGAGGACAGAGATTGTCACACCCTGTGTTTGTATCACTTTGCTATGCTTGGATTCACAAAATTTGGAACCAATTAAAACTTTTTCAGTGCATGAGCTTGTTTGAATTGTTGCTTGTTTGCTTGTTTGTGTATGGCACTCTTAGGTTCTACTCCTCTCCATATTTATCTTCCTTGATCCAAACTTCTTGCCCAATGATCACACTATGTGTATAGTACCTGAAACTATTTTTATCAAAATTTATTTTGGCCAAAAAGGATTTATTCAAACTAGGTTTTCAAAAACCCCTGAATTGAGGTTTGCACTACAAGTCCTCAAATTGGGTGGATCCTTTTTCCCCAAAGGCTTTATTTGAAACCCACTATATATATTATTTCCCAAAACCACCAAATATTAATTTTAAAGATTATTTTACTATTTTATTTAAAGATTTTTTCTTAAGGCTAGAAATGGTTTTTCATAGGGAAAAATTATTTAAATGCTTTAAAAATATTTGAGAAAATTTAGGGAAACTCACTGGACATATATTTTCCATATATATGAGTTTGAACACATGGTCATGTTCAAAATCATGGGCAAAACCCTTCAAAACCCTTTCTGCCCAAATCCAGCTTTTGAAATATTTCTATAAGAAATATTCTCAATAAATTCCAAGAAAATTTCAGCAAGGCACACATGCTATATGTGATGATCTTGCGAAGTTTCATCTCAATCCCCCTTGGTTTGCTTCACCAAAATATTCCAAAAACCCCTCTGTCCAGATTCAAATTTGAACAACTTTACATTGTGAAGTTTCTTCCCTTGACCCCAAACTTTCTGGGCATGTGCTAAACCCCAAATGATGATACCACACCAAGTGGTGGATTTGGAAGAAATGAAATGCATGCCTAGATCTATAGAAATCTGATTCTGTTGATTTCTAGGGTTTTACAAAGTTACATTGTGAAGTCTCTTCAAATGGGCTCAAACTTGGTGATCCACTCTAATTTTACCTGCATTATCACCGTGGTAAATATCAAGGCAAGTAGAATCCATTAACTTGCCCAAACCAGCATCAAACACCTTCTGGTGGGATGCAAAGAACAATGATTGAGCCCCTTCCTCTATTCTCCTTCACTCCAAATTTTTACCAAACTCCACCTAGACCCCCAGCACCTCCAGTAAAATTCCTGGCGCCCAAGTCCATGATTGCATGGGGGAAAAGCCCCATTTCCCTCTCTGATCTGCCCATTTCTCTCTCTTCTCACTTTCCACTCTCACTCCTGGCCACTCCAGATCATCCCATGCCCCTTTCCCATTTGTTTACTCCCCCCTGCAGCTGCTGGACACAAGTGGACATGCCAGAGCGCGTCAAAAGCTCTGGCATGCCGGCCAAAGTCGCGCTCTGGAGTGCGCAGCCACGCTCCAGAGGATTGACCTCCCTCTCCTGCCCATACCTGACCACCTCGAGCTCCCCCCTTGCGCCAGTCGATGCACCTCGACGTCCGGGACACGCCATGCCTCTGTCCCCCTCTTCTCTCTCCCTGCAACGGCTCTCCACACGCGCGCAGCAGCCGCCCCTCTCGGCCAACCGCTGGCCTCACATGCGCGCGCTTCCCCGCTCTCTCTCTTCTATCCCCGTAACCTAGACCGACCCCAGGGAACCCCCAAACACATCCCCGCATCCTCCCATGGCCTCTGGCCTCCGCCTCGACCTCGCCGGCGCACGAGCCCACAGTGCACCCGCGCCCCGCCTATTTAAGGCCACCCCGAGCCTCTCTCTCCCTTCTGCTGAACCCCTCCTCCTTCAAGTCAAACCCCCTGCGCCCCCAAGTAACCTCCCGGAGCACCAGTGCTCGGGATCGACCGAGGCGCCGCCGCGTCGGGGCTCCGTCGATCTCAGGACACAGGCAAGCTCCGGCTCTTTTCTCTCCTCCATCGGGACCACAACAGGCCCCTGGTCCTCTTCCCCCTCCTCTCCGCTCGGATTGCGGCGAGAATCGTCGACTTCGAGCTCGTGCCGAAGCACCTACGCCGCGGGTACCTCGTCGCCGGCAACTCCCAGCTCCCAGGCGTCCCCCTCCACCTCCAGACGACCAGCGGCAGCACCCTGAGCTCATTCCCATCATCTGCTCGCCTCGCCGTGCCCCCAGTCGCCGCCGGTGAGCCTCGCTGCCCTCTCGCGAGGGGTTGACGACGACCCCGACAAGTGGGGCCCGTTCGTCGGTCTCTCGCGCCCCTCCCGCGTCTCTCTCTCTCACTGGCCCGCAGGGCCCGCCCATCAGGTTTAAACCTGGCGCGGCGCAGACGCCCGGTTCGCCTGGGCTGGTTGGCCTCTGGGCCGGCCCAGTTGCAGGCCGAATCTGGCCCAGGGCACTGGAACCCTTTTTCTTTTTCTTTTCTGTGGAGTTTTGCAAAAATTCCATAGGTCACAATATTTTCCCAATTCCAATAATTCTTCCACCATAAATCTTAGAATATTTTGTAGTATTAAATAGTGCCAATTGCGCAAATTTTTGAAAACATTTTATGTACTGGATTTATTTAAAACCTAGTTTTAAGTATTTTTGGTATCTGTTAAAATAGTTTTCAAATTCTTTTTCACTTCAAAACCTTAGACAATTGTGTTTAATATAGTTTGTAGTATTTATCAAAGCAGGGCAACATTTTAGAAATGAGTTTTTTGCTCTGTTTTTGTGATGATTCTTATTATTACCGTTGTTTATCGCGACGATAGATTGCGAGGTTGACGAGGGAGTTGGACTCGAAGACTTTGAAGACCCCAAAGACTTTGTTGAGCCAGGCAAGCAGCCCTTTGACCACGTTAAGAAACCATTTTCATGCATGTCATATAGCACTTTATTTCATGATGTTGATCATGTTGATGTGGTGACTACTATGGTGGGATGCCTTCGATACTTTTACCGTTGATACTTGCATCGTGCATGACCCTACCTCCTTATGAGGGTTGTGCGGGTGGGAGTAGATAGGATGATTAGTAGGTGCTACGCAAATTGGGACGGGAATATGCATGGTGATGGAAATGAAAGTGATTTCAAATACTTTTTGAAAACCCCCGTCGCGTGCCACTAATGCCTGATACGTCTCCATCGTATCTACTTTTCCAAACTCTTTTGCCCTTGTTTTGGACTCTAAATTGCATGATTTGAATGGAACTAACCCGGACTGACGCTGTTATTTTTGTGTAGAAATAAAAGTTCTCGGATTGACCTGAAAATTTACGGAGAATATTTTTTGAATTAATAAGCCAGGGGCGCGCCCCCCTAGGGCGTGTCCCCTGTCTTGTGGGTCCCCTGGAGCTCTTCCGACCTCAACTCCAACTCTATATATTCCTATTCGTGGAGAAAAAAATCAGAGAGAGGAGTTCTTCACGTTTTACGATACGGAGCCGCCGCCACCTCCTGTTCTTCCTCGGCAGGGCAGATCTGGAGTCTGATTTGGGCTCCGGAGAGGGGAAATCGACGCCGTTGTCATCACCAACCATCCTTCATCACCAATTTCATGATGCTCTCCGCCGTTCGTGAGTAATTCCATCGTAGGCTTGCTGGACGGTGATGGGTTGGATGAGATCTACCATGTAATCGAGTTAGTTTTTGTTAGGGTTTGATCCCTAGTATCCACTATGTTCTGAGATTGATGTTGCTATGAATTTTCTATGCTTAATGCTTGTCACTAGGGCCCGAGTGCCATGATTTCAGATCTGAACCTATTATGTTTTCATGAATATATATGTGTTCTTGATCCTATCTTGCAAGTTGTAGACACCTATTATGAGGTATTATCCGCATCCCCCAGGGTGACAATAACTGGGATTCTTTCCGGTGATTACCGTAGTTTGAGGAGTTCATGTATTCACTAAGTGCTAATGCTTTGGTCCGGTTCTCTATTAAAAGGAGGCCTTAATATCCCTTAGTTTCCATTAGGACCCCGCTGCCACGGGAGGGTAGGACAAAAGATGTCATGCAAGTTCTTTTCCATAAGCACGTATGACTATATATGGAATACATGCCTACATTACATTGGTGAATTGGAGCTAGTTCTGTGTCACCCTTTGTTATAACCGTTGCATGATGAATGCCATCCGACATAATTATCCATCACTGATCCATTGCCTACGAGCTTTTCACATATTGATCTTTGCTAAGTTACTTTTCCGTTGCTACTGTTACAATCACTACAAAACTGCTACTGTCACTTTGCCATTGTTACCGTTACTTCCATACTGCTTTGCGAATGAATACTTTGCTGTAGATACTAAGTCTTTCAGGTGTGGTTGAATTGACAACTCAGCTGCTAATACTCGAGAATATTCTTTGGCTCCCCTTGTGTCGAATCAATAAATTTGGGTTGAATACTCTACCCTCGAAAACTGTTGCGATCCCCTATACTTGTGGGTTATCAAGACCTTTTTCTAGCGCCGTTGCCGGGGAGCATGGCTCTATTCTCTGAGTCACTTAGAATTTATATCTGTTGATCACTATGAAGAATTTGAAAGACGCTAAAACTAGGATCTACCCCTCAACTACGAAGACAAGTAAGGAACTGCCATCTAGCTCTGCACTTGATTCACCTTCTGTTATGAGTAAATTTGCGAGACCACCACCTGCTATTGAGTCTGATGTGTCACAAGTAATTGATGATGTCACTTCTGCTATGCATGATGCTTATGATGATACTTTGCTTGATACTACTGTGCCACTGGGTGAATTTCTTGATGAACAAATTGCTAGAGTCAATGCTGCAACTGATGATATTTCTGAAACATGATGAAATTACTGAAACTGAACACTATGAGACACCTGCTAGACCTAGCTCTCCTAGATATGAATTGCCTAATATACCTAAGGGTTATGTTATGGAAGGAGAGGTAGCTAGGGACTTTCTTGCTTGTAAAGATAGAGATGATCTTAAGAAATTACTATGCAAGTGGAAAGAAAAATCTTTGAATGCTAGAATGCAATATGATCCCAAGTTTGCTACTTCACCTATCTTTGTTACTGATAAGGATTATGAATTCTCTGTCGATCCTGAGTTAATTACTTTGGTTGAATCTGATCGTTTCCATGGTTATGAATCTGAAACTATTGTGGCACATCTTACTAAATTGAATGATATAGCCACCCTATTCACTCATGAGGAAAAAATTTGTTATTACTATATTCTTAAGTTGTTTCCTTTCTCATTAAAGGGTGATGCTAAGATATGGTTTAATTCTCTTGCTCCTTGTTGTGTGCGTAGTCCCCAGGATGTGATATATTACTTCTCTGAAAAATAGTTTCCTGCCCATAAGAAACAAGCTACCTTGCAGGAAATATTTAACTTTGTGCAAATTAAAGAAGAGAGTCTCCCACAAGCTTGGGGGAGGCTTCTCCAGTTACTTAATGCTTTGCCTGATCACTCTCTCAAGAAAAATGAAATACTTGATATCTTTTATAATGGACTAACCGATGCTTCTAGGGACCACCTAGATAGTTGTGCTGGTTGTGTTTTCAGGGAACGAACTATTAAACAAGTTGAACTACTATTGAATAATATATTGAGCAATGATAATGATTGGTCTATTCCCAGACCACCTCCAAAGCCAACTCCGAAGAAAAGAGGTATTCTATTTCTCAGTCCTGAAGATATGCAAGAGGCAAAGAAATCTATGAAAGAAAAAGGTATTAAAGCTGAAGATGTTAAGAATCTACCCCCTATTGAAGAGATACATGGTCTTGATAACCCGACACAGGTAGTAGAGGTAAATTCTCTCCGAAGGTTTGATGAAGGTGATATTCCTTATAATAAGTCTGCTGGCCAATGCTTGTATGAGTTTGATAACTTTATTGTTAAGCAAGAAAATTTCAATGCTTATGTTAGTAGACAATTGAAACATAATGCTTACATGCTTGATCGCTTAGGTGATTATATGAGTAGAACTGTTAATGATCTTAAGCTTATCAGTAAACATGCTTCCATGGTAACTACTCAAGTAGAACAAGTACTTAAGGCACATAATGATTTGCTTAATGAGATGATTGGTAAGAACAATGATCATTCTGTTAGAGTTGTGACTAGAGGTGGTAGAATGACTCAGGAGCCTTTGTATCCTGAGGTCCATCCTAAGAGAATTGAGCAAGATTCTCAGAGAGTTAATACTGATGCACCTAGTTATTCTAGTAATAAGAGGAAAAAGAATGATGATAGGACTTTGCATGCTGCTAGTGAACCTGTTATTGATACTCATGAAAACCCAAATGATATTTCTATTTCTGATGCTGAGACACAATCTGGTATTGAACATGAGCCTAGTGATAATATTGATGATGATGTTCACGTTGATGCTCAACCTAGTAATGATAATGATGTGAAGATTGAACCTGCTGTTGACCTTGATAACCCACAACCTAAGAACAAAAGATATGATAAAAGAGACTTTGTTGCTAGGAAGCATGGTAGAGAAAGAGAACCATGGGTTTAGAAACCCATGCCCTTTCCTCCTAAACCATCCAAGAAAAAGGATGATGAGGACTTTGAGCGCTTTGTTGAAATGCTTAGACCTGTCTTTTTGCGTATGCACTTGACTGATATTCTGAAAATGTCTCCTTATGCCAAGTATATGAAAGATATTGTGACAAATAAAAGAAAGATACCGGAAGTTGAGATTTCCACCATGCTTGCTAATTATACTTTTAAGGTTGGAATACCAAAGAAACTAGGAGATCCCGGAGTACCTACTATACCTTGCTCTATTAAAGGAAATTATGTTAAAACTGCCTTATGTGACCTTGGAGCTGGTGTTAGTGTTATGCCTTTCTCTTTGTATCGTAGACTTGATATGAATAAGTTGACACCTACTGAAATCTCTTTGCAAATGGCTGATAAATCAACTGCTTTACCCATCGGTATTTGTGAGGATGTGCCTGTCGTAGTTGCAAATGTCACTATCCTAACGGACTTTGTTATTCTTGATATTCCCGAGGACGACAGTATGTCGATCATCCTTGGAAGACCCTTTTTGAACACTGCAGGGGCTGTTATTGATTGCAACAAGGGCAATGTCACTTTTCATGTTAATGGTAATGAGCATACGGTACACTTTCTGAAGAAACAACCTCAAGTTCATAGTATCAACTCCATTGAAAAAATTTCAACGATTATTATTGGAGACTTTGAATTCCCTCTCCCTACTGTCAAAAAGAAATATGAGATACTTATTGTTGGGGACATGCATATCCCCATTGAGGTAACCTAGTGTTATTCGAAAATTCTCCGGCTCCGTGTCATTCGAAAAAAGTTTGTCAATAAGACTTGATCAACCTTATTGATGGATTCTTTTTGATGAGCATGAGATGGATGAATTTAGAAGGCACAACCTTCTGCACCCAACTTTTATTTTCTGTTCTTTAGTTTCAACTTAGTAAAAATGCTTTTATTTCTCTATTTTCTGATTTATCCGTGCAATAGAAAAAATGACCTGAAAATAAAAGTTCTCAGAATTCCTTGAAAATTTAGTATGATTTTTTATGGAATATTTTAGAATTTTTGGCACTGAGAACACATCAGGGGGCTGCACCAGTGGGCCACAAGCCTGCAGGGCGAGCCCACCCCCTGGGCACGCCCCCTAGCTTGTGGGTCCCACGTGGGGCCCCCTCACTTATTCCAGCACCCATCCACTTCGTCTTCCTCCAGAAAAAATCCCACCATTGCTCAAACCCGTGTTCTAGCTCATCTTGCTGCCATTTTGGATCTCCTTGCTCAAAGCTCCATTTGCAAAACTGTTTTAGGGGATTGTTCATCAGTATGTGACTCCTCCAATGGTCCAATTAGTTTTAGCTCTAGTGCTTTATATGTTGCAAATTCTTGCTGCTGTGATGACCTTGTTCTTGAGTTTGCATGTCAAATTTCTATGGTCCCAAGTAGTTTTGATGCATGATATAGCCTCTAGGCACTTGTGGGAGCAGCTGCTATAAGTTTTGTTGAGCTTTGTTCACTTTTATTTGGAGTCACTAAAATTTCAGAATTATTTTCCAGAGAAAGAAATGATGAGGAGATTGTTAAGAGGCTCTTCAAGCCGGGGTTCTAAAGAAAATGAAAATGAGAAGCCCAGGTACAATATTCCTCGCACCGCGGAGGTTCGACCATGTGAAAGGCCAAGTGAAGCATTCTTGAGGGCGGCTGGAATTTATGAAGATTTCTATTATCTGGCAGAAAAGGCAGGCATCACCGACTTCCTCAACGATAAGTGTGACCAGTACCTCCTACTTACTAATATTTTCGTGCAAAATTTTCACTTTTATCCTAGGAAGAATCCTCCCATGGTAGAATTTTATTTATATGATGTGCCTAAGGAAATGTCACTTTACGATTTTTGCAATATTTGCAAAATACCTTATGAGGGCAGTATCAGTGAGCCACGTCCTAGAGACATGGAGGACTTTATTGCCGCAATCACTGTAGGGGAAGAGAGAGGGGTGTCAAAGGCCAAAACAGCTAGTTTGCATTTTTCTAGTTCTACGCTATTATTCATTATTTGCGGGGAGATGTCTCGTTGGTCGAGGGGAGAATGGAAGGCTTAGTGCTCCCGACCTCGCCATTCTGCGCCATGCTTTACTTGCTGATAGAACTTTTCGTCTGGGCGCTATAGTGGCCCAACGGTTGAACTTAAACCGTTCGAAGGATCCCATATTCGGAGGTATCTATGCATCTCATCTAGCCAAACACTTCGAGATACCCATTAGGCTTGACAAGGAAGAAGAAATGCTGCTACGTACGAGATATTTAGACTATGACAGCATGGTAGCACATGATTTTATTAGGAAAGATAATGATAAGAGGCTGCTTTACAACTTAGTATTTAGTCAGGGTACTTGTGAGATTATTGCTTTGCCTGCTTCTTCTTTGTTCGATATTCGTTCAGGCAGGTACACTATTATGCCCGAGGACATTTATAGATACTGGGGCCTGTCGCAACCCCCAGCACCTGAGCCGGCACCAGCCCTTGATCTGTATCAGAATCCAGTTTTTCAGTGGGAGCCACAGGAGCTCGCCAACCAGTGGAACCCTCAGTATCCTTCGGAGTTTCCAGGAGATGGTTATTTCCAGCCATGGCCCTAGACCAACTTAGGCCAAAAGCCTAAGCTTGGGCGAGTACGTATTTCTCACCGACATTACAGTCATGTTCACACATTCATTCCAGTTGTCGGTGTTCATACTTTTTCATTGTACCATCCATGGTAGTTTATTTCTTCTTTTTTGCTTTCTTCTTGTGTGTTTAATTAACCTTGAGAAAATCCAAAAAAAATTATTTCTAGCTTTACCTTTTAGTTTGTTTTGTTGTAGCATTAAAAGAAAACCCAAAAAGATTTCTTGTTCTTCTTTTGCTTGTTGGGAGCTTTCCCGTGTAAATAGTTTTCCTTTCTTATGCATGTTAAGATGTGAGCACGATGACATGTTAAGTGGCTCTCATATGCATTATTGTTTATCTATCAGAGAGCCCATATTACCCTGCCTTCTCCTTTGAGTTATTGCTTGCAGATTCCAGCTTAGTCCAATGCACGTGCACTCTTATTATTATTCACACCGTTTGGTCGTGCAAGTGAAAGGCAATAATGACGATATATGATGAAGTGATTGAGATGGAGAAAAGCTGGTATGAACTCGACCTATTTTGTTTTTGTAAATATGATTAGCTCATCATTCTGGATTCAGCTCGTTATGGATTGAACATGTTTGCAATGACAATTAGAGATTATAGTTATTCATGCCATGCTTAATTAGCTAAGAGTGTATAATGGTTTGTCTTGAGTGCCAACATGCATTTTAAAATGGTTGTGATGTAGTATGATAGGATGGTATCCTCCTCTGAATGATTCAAGGCTTGACTTGGCACATGTTCATGCATGTAGTTGAAACAAAACCAACATAGCCTCCACGATGTTTATGTTCATGGTGATTTATATCCTACTCATGCTTGCATTCAATGTTGGTTAATCTCAAAGCATGTTTATGACTGTTGTCGCTCTCTAGTTGGTCGCTTCCTAGTCTTTTGCTAGCCTTCACTTGTACTAAGCGGGAATACTGCTTGTGCATCCATTTCCATAAACCCAAAGTTGTTCAATGTGAGTCCACCATACCTACCTATATGCGGTATTTACCCGCCGTTCCAAGTAAATTTGCATGTGCCAAACTCTAAACTTTCGAATAATACCCTGTTTTGTATGCCCGAATCGCTCATGTAGTGACTAGGGGCTGTCAGTAACTTCCATGCTAGGTGGGTTATTCTCACGATATGTGTTTAGTCACTATCATTCACGAGAAAGTGGCTGGTATTCGGGATGCCCAGTTCCATGCTCAAAAATCAAATCAAAGTATAATGAAACAAAACTCCCCCAGGATTGTTGTTTGTATGGACGGTACCCGTGGATTCGGCCCGCCGTGGAGTGTGATCGATTGGTGGAGGGGGAGTAAAAACTTTACTATTCTGTTTGGGAACCGCCTATAATGTATCTAGCATGGAAGCTATCGAGATCTCTTAGTTGTTATGTTGACAATGAAAGCATACCTCCCAAAATTATGATTAATCCCTGTTTTAAAAGCTCGAGCTCTGGCACCTCTGTAAATCAATGCTTCCCTCTGCGAAGGGCCTATCTATTTTATTTACAGTTGAGTCATCCTCCTCTTATAAAGAGCACCAGTTAGAGAGGACCTCCGTCATTTGTATGCTTTTTTATTAATTGATATTGAGTATGAGAGTGACTGGATCTCTTTTACCATGAATTACAATGTCTAGTTAGTCCTTGTTCTTCAGAGGTGCTCTGCATTTATGTTTTGCGGTCTCAGAAAGGGCTAGCGAGATACCATTATATCATATTGTATCGTGATTGTTTTGATAAAATTGTTGTCATCTGAGACTTATTATTATTGCTCGCTAGTTGATTATGTCATTGATATGAGTAAATGTGAGACCTAAATGTTATTGTGAATGTGGTTAGTTTATAATCTTTGCTGAAAACCTGAACATCAGTTAGACATATTTACAACAGCAAGATCAAACAGAGTTTGTAAAAGTTTTTCTTTATCACTTTTAGTTTGTCAACTGAATTGCTTGAGGACAAGCAATGGGTTAAGCTTGGGGGAGTTGATACGTCTCCATCGTATCTACTTTTCCAAACTCTTTTGCCCTTGTTTTTGACTCTAATTTGCATGATTTGAATGGAACTAACCCGGACTGAATCTGTTTTCAGCAGAATTGCCTTGGTGTTATTTTTGTGCAGAAATAAAAGTTCTCGGATTGACCTAAAAATTTACGGAGAATATTTTTCGAATTAATAAAAAATACTGGCGAAAGAATCAACCGGAGGGGGTCCACCACCTGCCCACAAGCCAGGGGGCGCCCCCGCCCTAGGGAGCGCCCCCCTGTCTTGTGGGCCCACTGGAGCTCCTCCGACCTCAACTCCAACTCTATATATTCCTATTCATGGAGAAAAAAAATCTGAGAGAAGAGTTCTTCGCGTTTTACGATGCGGAGCTGCCGCCACCTCCTGTTCTTCCTCGGGAGGGCAGATCTGGAGTCTGATTTGGGCTCCGGAGAGGGGAAATCGATGCCGTCGTCATCACCAACCATCTTTCATCACCAATTTCATGAGGCTCTCCGCCGTTCGTGAGTAATCCCATCGTAGGCTTGCTGGACGGTGATGGGTTGGATGAGATTTACTATGTAATGGAGTTAGTTTTGTTAGGGTTTGATCCCTAGTATCCACTATGTTCTGAGATTGATGTTGCTATGACTTTGCTATGCTTAATGCTTGTCACTAGGGCACGAGTGCCTTGATTTCAGATCTGAACCTATTATGTTTTCATGAATATTTATGTGTTCTTGATCCTATCTTGCAAGTTGTAGACACCTATTACGAGTTATGATCCGCATCCCCCAGGGTGACAATAACTGGGATTCTTTCCGGTGATTACCGTAGTTTGAGGAGTTCATGTATTCACTAAGTGCTAATGCTTTGGTCCGGTTCTCTATTAAAACGAGGCGTTAATATCCCTTTGTTTCCATTAGGACCCCGCTGCCACGTGAGGGTAGGACAAAAGATGTCATGCAAGTTCTTTCCATAAGCACGTATGACTATATATGGAATACATGCCTACATTACATTGATGAATTGGAGCTAGTTCTGTGCCACCCTATGTTATAACCGTTGCATGGTGAATGCCATCCAACAAAATTATCCATCACTGATCCATTGCCTACGAGCTTTTCACATATTGATATTTGGTAAGTTACTTTTCCGTTGCTACTGTTACAATCACTACAAAACTGCTACTGTCACTTTGCCATTGTTACCGTTACTTCCATACTGCTTTGCTACTGAATACTTTGCTGCAGATACTAAGTCTTTCAGGTGTGGTTGAATTGACAACTCAGCTGCTAATACTCGAGAATATTCTTTGGCTCCCCTTGTGTCGAATCAATAAATTTGGGTTGAATACTCTACCCTCGAAAACTGTTGTGATCCCCTATACTTGTGGGTTATCAATGCCCGAGGGAGATGATGTTGAGTTAGGTAACCACTTGAGAAAGAAGTGGTGTACCGGGGCAAGTGAGTGTGTGTGTGTTTTCAAAAACGGATTAGATTTAATATTTGTCGACCGTCCCAACCTTACATGTAGAACCACGATACCCCTTATGGGACGGGGCTTTGTTGATTACCTTGGTGGGTACTAGCATAGGGCCCGCATTACTAGTGGCGGGAGCGACGAGGTCACTCTCGATACGGGGTCGTGCCTGGTAAGGCGACCATGCGCTGTCTTCATAGGTACCGGGCACACCGTTGCGTGCCCTCATGGATGATACGTGTGATGTATATTATGAGGGATGGCACCAATGAGAGGACTCTTTGTTTAGTATCGCTAGGGGAAAGGCATTGTTCGGGTGCTTACCTCGGGTATGAAATATACCGCGAGTCGTGGATGACACGGAAGTTCCCCGAGTCTTGTGGGTAAAGTGTGCAACGTCTGCAGAGTGTAAAACTATTCGAATAGCCATGTTCATCGTCAAGGACAGTTGGGTGGTGCTTCTTAAACTACGTCCAGTGTTTGCTAAACTTGGTGTGAGTGTGTGGAATAAAAGGCTGATACTTGAGCTAAGCCAGATGACTTGGCACGATGACTGAACGTGAGGTGTTCAAAGGAAACTTGAGCTGAGTCCGATGACTTGGCATGATGATTGAACATGAGATGTTCGATCCTTGTTCATATTGATATCTGTAACCTGTTCATATGAATACTTGAATCCTCATGATTCATGCTTTACAAGTAATTGATCATGTCATTGCACTCAAAATTAGCTTTCCGCAACCTTACCTACTTAGTGCTATATCATGCATTGTTATTTCCTTGTTCCAAACATGGGTAGCTTGCGAGTACATTCAAAGTAATCATTGGCTTGCCACTGGTTATTTAATTTGCCAGGCATGGAAGAGCAAGAATATGGTGAAGAGTTCATTAGTGACGAACATGCGAACTAGGATGCTTCCCAGTCAGAATGCATGTAGGTTTAAGGAAGATGGCATGCGTTGACACTTCCGATCAAGATTTCCGCTGCTTGTTATGTTTAAGTGTTTGGCCCTTGCAGCCCTATATTTGTAAGACTTGACCTTCATGGATGTGGGTGTAAGACTCTTGTTATTCAACTTCTGTGTGTTCAGTGAGCATTGATCTCTGGGATCACTGTACACGTGCATTTTGTGATCACGACTTATCACTCGGGGTCCCCACAGAGCTGGTATCAGAGCCATCCTGACTGTAGGAAGCCCTTACTTAGCATGGACGTCAGTTAGGACAAAACTGTTTTCAAAACCACACCTAGCACCTATACTTAGGAGTTTCTGCACTTATTACCTCTTCTATTCTTCACACAGCACTATACTGACTCCCCTCCCATCAAGCCTTGTAGATGGCCGTCGTACCTGAAGCCCTCCTAGCATCCGGCTTTCCCCTACTCCTTGAGGATAGCCTGGAGAAGTGCCAGTATCGCCGACCACTCGTTTTCCTCTACCACGAGCACTAGGTCGATGCCGTCATGAAGGAGTACCACGTTGATGTGGTCATGAAGGCAAACGACTCCCCGACAAGTTGGTTCTTTGAAGGACCACAGATGGAGACCCTGGCGCTCGCAGTTGAGAAGGCTGCATGCAAGGCACTTATCCACCTTCGAGACATCATTCCAGAGATGGCTGATGAGCCAGCTACTCGCCATCTACCTTTCAAGAAGGATGGAAATGGCGAGAGTTGGACGTTGATTCCGTCCAAGGAGGATGGGATGCCACTCAGGTTCCAGACGTACTTCAGCCTCTCCGCCGACAGTCTGGTTCACAACTTGATTAAGCAGTCCGTGAAGCTCCGCGAGGAACTTCACCACACCCGAGAGCTACTTCGTCAAGCCAAGATGAAGCCAGATAGGATCAAGAAGGATGGAGCCCCTGAGGGACGACCAGCTGTCGCTTACCGAGGAGGATGTGGGGACCCCGACTCATAAGTCATGATCACCGAATGTACGTGCACAGTGATCCCAGAGATCAATGCTCACTAAACACACAGAAACTGAATAACAAGAGTCTTACATCCATTACATACCGTTTTACTCGAATATGGCCCTCAAGGCCAAGTCTTCATAAACTTGCAGCGGAAATCCTCAATGATAGCGTGAACCCATGCCATCTGCCTTAACCCTATAGGCATTCTGACTGGGAAGCATCCTAGCTCGCATGTTCGTCGCCATGGTATCCTTCATTCAATCCTGTGCTTTCATGCCTGGCCAATAAAATAACCAGTGGCAAGCCAATGAGTACTTTGAATGTACTTGCAAGCAACCCATGTTTGGGACAAGGTTCAACAGAGCATGATATAGCACTAAGTAGGTAAGTTTTGCATAAAGCCAATTTTGAGAGCAATGACATGATCAAATAACTTATGTAAGCATGCATCAATAGTTTGCAGATATCCATATGAACAAGACACAGTTATCATCATAAGTAGGGGTTGAACATCTCATGTTCATCATCATGCCAAGTCACCGGACTTAGCTCAAGTACCATCTTTATCACCAACACACACACACACCAGGTTTGTGAAAACATCGTACGTAGTTTAAGATGGACCTCCAACTATCCATGACCGTGGACACGGCTATTCGAATAGTTTTACACTCTGCAGAGGTTGCACGCTTTACCCACAAGACTCGGGGAACTTCCGTGTCATCCACGACTCGCGGTATATTACATACCCAAGGTAAGCACCCGAACAATGTCTTTCCCCTAGCGATACTAAACAAAGAGTCCACTCGTTGGTCCGTGTCTTCATGATGTACAAACACGAGCCTTGCTCTACACAGTACCATCCATGAAGGAGCACAACGGTGTGCCCGGTGCCTGTAAAGACAGCGCATGGTCGCCCTTCCAGGCGCGACCTCGTATCGAGAGTGACCACGCCACTCCCGCCACTAGTAATGCGGGCTCTATGCTAGTACCCACCAAGGTAATCAACAAAGCCCCTTCCCATATAGGGGTAGAGTGGTCGCACATGTAAGGTTGGGACAGTCAGCAAATCTTAAATCTCTCTGTTTTCGAAAACACGCACACAACTTGCTCCGGTACACCACTTCTTTATCAAGTGTTTACCTAGCTCATCATCATCTCCCTCGGGCATTAGTGGCACCCGACGGGGTTTTCGAAAAGTCTTTGAAATCATTTTTTTACCATCACCATGCATATTCCCGATCCCACTTGCGTAGCAACTACTAGCAACCTAACTACTCCCACCCGCACAACCCTCATAAGGATGGTAGTGTCATGCACGATGCATGTATCAACGGTAAAGTGTCGGATGCATCCCACCGAAGGGGGAACACCATATTCACATGATCAATTCATCGAAACGGATAGTGCTATATGACATGCATGAAAAAGCTTCTTAACATGGTTAAAAGGGCTGCTTGCCTGGCTCATCAAAGTCTTCGAGGTCTTCACACGCTTCTCGTCCAACTCCGAGCACTCCGTCTACTTCGTCAACTATCGCCGGAAACAACCACAATAAGCAACACAACAAGCAGAGAGATCAAAGTGCTCTATAAATAGGAGTTTTATTTTTCTTGGATAGCTCTGGTCACAAGAAAAATAGCCAAGGAGGTTTCATTGGATGTGGATCAAGGGGGATTTTTGAACGGTGGAAATGAAGGAAATGATGATCCTATAAGAAGTCTACAGAAAATATTTTTATAAAAATGGGTGGATGGTCCCAACAGTTAGGTAATGATTTTATAAAATTTTAGGAAGTGGTTTTACTGGATTTGGAATTGGCATGATTTTCCTAGGGATTTTCAATGTGGATCATGCATGAAGAAATGGTCCAATATTTTTCATAGCAGAATAAGTGTAAGACAAAATGCTCACATCTTAAGTCCTGATTTTTTATGCACCTAGGAACTTGTATAACTCCATTTGGAGCTATAATGAATGACCTAGAGATTTTACAAGGTGGTCCCTAATAGTTCAAATTTGAATTTAAATTTGAACCTAACAGAAAGGTGTGGTGGAAAATAATGAAAGTGGCAGCATTAAATAGGAGGTATTTTTAGGAGAATGTAGGAACTTGAATCATCCAATTTGGAGTCCAAATGAATTTGGAGTCCAAATGAATTTTCTATTTAAAGGATTTATACCAAAAAGGCTATCTCGCGCGCAGGGCGCAGAACAGAAGATGGGCCGGCCCATCAGCCTGGCTGCGCGGGGAACCGGCGACGTCGAAGGTGCCCCGGGGAAATACGCCTTCCCCGGGAGAAGGAGGCCTCCAGTGGATCCCGTCTCCACTTAACAGGGCGGCCCACCCGCCAGAGGCTCGCCCACCGGCCGACAAGCGGGCCATGAGGGATGACGCGGCGACTTCATCTTCCTCCCGCTCGCGCCCGACCGAGGGGGAGGAGCGGCTCCCGCCGGCGATTGCCGGAGCCACGGTCCGTACCCGTCGAAGCTCTGGTGACGGGCGAGCTCGGGAGGGCGAGGCGCACCTGCCTTGCTAGTCCATGGCCGCCGGGGAGCACTGGGGAGGACAGGGGCTTGGCGGCAGCGGACACCAGCGACCGGTGGCCGTGGTGGCGGTGCTCCGCCCATCGAGGAGGGAAAAATGGAGCGTGGGGAGGAATGCGGCAGATCTGGGGGGGTCCTGATGTGATTCAAAGGAAAGGAGGGGGTTGGGGGAGCTCGAATCCGAGCGGTGGCCGTGGCTGGCATGGCGGCCATGGGAGGAGGAGAAGGCCACGGGAGAGAGAGGGGGCTGGTCCAGGTGCTTCGGGGGATATAGAAGGGGCGAGAGGTGGGCAGAGGTGAGCTCGGGAGAGCTTTTATAGGGAGGGCGGCTGAGCACCGTGGGCTCGTGCGCCGGCCCGGCTACTTCCGCCGCTGGAGGGCACGGGGGCCTGCGGGAGCACGTCCGAGGCATTGGTGGAGCTAGTCCAAGTCGCAGGGGAGCGAGAGAGAGAGAGCGGGGCATCCTTAGGAGCTCGCGCGTGCGAGGCCAGCCACTGGCCGAGCGGAGTGGCGCCGGGCACGTGCAACAGAGCTGAGAGGATGGCAAGGGAGGAGGGGCCCGACACGCTGCCGTGTCGTGGACGTCGTGGCGGTCTCGGGGGACGGCACCACGAGGCCCATGGTTATCGGGAGCCTCTGATTGGGCAAGGACAAGTGGCAGAGCGCCGTTTCTGCATGTTAACGACGTAGTCACCACGCCAACTCTTGTCCAGAGAATGCTTTTGGTCGGCCAAACATGTCTGGCTTGTGGGGCATGCATGCAGTAGAGCAATGGTGGAGTTTCAAAGTAACTGGGGCTGGTTGAGCTAGGTTTTTATTGCTGGCAAGTTTGCAGCAGCAAACTTGGGGCTCATCCAAGGGGTTTGTAATGGAGGGCATTGGGGATAAAGCTTTGTCTAGTGGCCTTGGTTATGGAAGGACTACATGTCCACCAATTTCCAGATGAGGGAGATAAATATATATGGCACTTGTAGTACAAAGCTGCATTTACTGCCATAATCTGGTTTCAGGTGATTTTCTCATATTTTCCACATGAGCATGCCATCTTTGGGTTTGGATTTATGTGTTAACATGCAAATGGTGTTGTAGAAAAGTTTGGGGGCATTTGCATGAACAGAATAGTGTGGGAGGGGAAGAAGAGGCCTTGCCATGGTAAAAAGGGAGGGGAAATGAGGAAGTTACCCACCCAATAATTGATCAGTGGCCATGGCAAAGTTACTGGAGGTAATTTGGGGTTATAATATGCTGTGGTAAAAATTGCGGGTCAAGGAGAATGGTATAAGGGGGTCAAACAAGGGTTTTACCATTAGGGCAAAAAAGTGTTTGATGATGGTTTGAATAAGCAAATGGAGTTTGCTTGCCAAGAAATTTAACAGGGGCAAATGGTGATTAGAAATAGGGTTGATCACCAAGTTTGAGCTTGATTGAAGAAAGTTCACAATGTAACTTTGTGAAACCCTAGAAATCAACAGAATCAGATTTCTGTAGATCTAGTCATGCATTTCACTTCCCACAAATCCACCACTTGGTGTGGTATCATTATTTGGGGTTTAGCATATGCCCACAAAGTTTGGGGTCAAGGGAAGAAACTTCACAATGTAAAGTTGTTCAAATTTGGCTCTGGATAGAAATATTTCAAATGCTTGATTTAAGCAGAAAGGGTTTTGAGGGGTTTTGCCCATGTTTTTGAACATGTCCATGTGTTGAAACTCATATATATGGAAAATATATGTCCACTGAGTTTCCCTAAATTATCTCAAATATTTTGGAAGCATTTAAATAATTTTTCCTTATAAAAGACCATTTCTGGCCTTAAGAAAAAGCCTTTAAATAAAATAGTAAAATAATCTTTAAAATTAATATTTGGTGGTTTTGGGAAGTCATATATATAGTAGGTTCCAAATAGAGTGTTTGGGGAAAAAGTATCCACCTAATTTGAGGACTTGTAGTACAAACCTCAACTCAGGGGTTTTTGAAAACCTAATTTGAATAAATTCTTTTTGGTCAAAATAATTTTTGATAAAAAAATAGTTTTGGGTACTATTCACATGGCATGATCATTGGGCAAGAAGTTTGGATCAAGGAAGATGAATATGGAGAGTAGGAGGGAGTTTTATGAATATAGAGCACCAGAAAGCAATCAAACAAGCAAGCAAATAGCACACAAGCCAAGCATTCATATGCACTCAAAAAGTTTTAATTGGCCCGAATCTTTGAGTCATGTTAACCTAGTCATGAGGCAATTCACAGGGTGTGACAGAGGAGTACCCCCAGCTAGAGATGCACCCACACGTCGACGTCGCATGAGTGCGAAGGAGTACCGTGAGCTCTTCACTAACCCACCGACGAAGCGTCGTCGGGATGGACCTCCACGTTCTCCGACTCCTTCGACCGGAGACGATGCCCGTACGGATGATGATCAGGAGGAAGACCCAGAGGAGCGTGACTACGATACCGAGCACTCCACCACCTAAGTCCGAGAACCCCTAGGGTAGGATAAGTCATCTACCCCTCATGTGAAGTCGATTCTGTGTAATGGTTCATATAAAACCATGTGTGCTTGTGGTTTGCTTTTGTTGTTTGTGTTCCGATGCGAGTCGTGATTTTGCCTTAGGCAACGTGTAAGCGACTCCATCGTCTATCCTATCTTAATATATGTATGGGTCTTTCGACCTTCGTTTTACCACACTTGCAATATACCAACCTCCTTAGGCGCGCTTTCTCCGTTATTTCTTTTTCTCTAGTCTATCCCAGTTGTTTGACTTGGCTGCTCCAAACAGGATGGTAACTGCAACCCGCAACAGCTTCTTCACCAACCCTGAAGCCGACAACTCCAGCCAGCAACAGGGAGCTGGTGGGGCTGCTCACGCTGGAGATCACCCGGAGTAGCCACAAGGTGATATTCCCTCGCCACCACCTCCACCGGAGAACATGACAATGGCTCAGTTTCTCCAAGTTCTCCGGGAGGAACGCCAAGCAAACACTGCTGCTATCCAGTAGATGGCTCAAGTTCTTGTGAACAACCAGCAGCAAGGCAGGAACGACAATGGCCGCTCCACTCCGTCTGAGTTCATGAGGGATTCGCCCCCAACCTTCACCGAGACTGCTGAACCACTGGATGCCGATGACTGGATCCGCACCATCGACGACCTCCTTGCATTGGTCAATTGCAATGAGGATCGTGAGAAGGTGTTGTATGCCTCTCACTGCCTCGGAGGTACCGCCAGAGCTTGGTGGGATGGATTCAAGGTCATGCAAGGAATCCGCACCGCCCACATTCGTGTGATCACCTGGGATAACTTCAAAGAAGGATTCCGCACCGCCCATGTTCCTTCTGGGATCATGGCTATCAAGAAGAGAGAATTCCGAGCGCTTAAGCAAGGAAGTGGCTGTGTCAAGGATTATATGCAGAAGTTCAACTTGCTGTCAAGATATGCACCTGAAGATGTCAACACGGAGGCTGCTAATATGGAACGCTTCATGGAAGGACTTTAGCAGACCCTGTAATATCAGCTCATCGTCTGCGACTGTCGGACCTTCTTCGACCTGGTAAACAAGGCCCTCATGCTGGAAGACAAGCGTCGTGCCATAGACGACACTCGCAAATGCAAGATGATCAGCAAGGGTAGTTCCAGCAACCAGAAGCCTCGCCCCTGGCAGCCAGCCCCAGCCAAGCCAACCTATCAGCCGCAGCAGGCTAGACTTCCTGCACCTCGTTCGAGCTACCAGCCTCAGCAATATGCCAATCCCAGGCCAGCCTACAACAACCCCAATAGCAACAACGGCGGCAGGAACAACAACAACAACTATGGTCAAGTCACTTGCTTTGGGTGTGGACAGCCTGGACACATCTCTAAGCAGTGCCCCAATAAGAAGCCAGATGCACCACGTCCCAATGCGCCAAACCAAGGTCAAGGCCATGGAGCACCACCAATGAACCCAACTCCCCGCAACTAGCCCAACAATGGCAAGGGTCGTGTGAATCACGTCACCGCTGAGGAAGCCCAGGAAGACCCGTACGTCATACTGGGTACGTTCCTCATCAACTCAACCCCAGCAACCGTACTGTTTGATTGTGGAGCTTCGCATTCTTTTGTCCCTCAAAAGTTTGCACTAGAGAGTGGTATGAAGCCTACACCCCTGGGTAGTCGTATGTTGATACAAACCCCGGGATTGGTTATGAAGTCCAAGATAGGATGTAAAGGAGTTGAGATTATCACCAACGGGGTAGACTTCCTAGCAGACCTCATAGTTCTGGATTTACCAGGCTTGGACATCATCCTTGGCATGAATTGGTTGACCAAGAACCAAGGCTACTTGGACTGTGCCAAGAGGATCGTTACCATAACCAATAGTCAAGGAGTGGAAGTCATGTATCTTTCCAACCCTGCCTCCACTCGAGCCCCTCAGGTAAATTGTCTGTCGGGAATTGAGTTGGATCAAGTGCCAGTGGTATGCGAATACCCCGATGTTTTTACAGATGAGCTGCCCAGAATGCCTCCTGACCGCGACATTGAGTTCATCATTGAGCTAATGCCCGGAGCAGGACCCATCTATAAGAAGCCCTATAGAATGGGATCCGAAGAGTTGGCTGAATTGAAGAAGCAACGGGCAGAGCAGCTCAGAAAAGGATTCATTCGCCCTAGTGCCTCTCCTTGGGGATCGCCTGTTCTATTTGTGTCAAAGAGGGACGGAATTATCCGACTCTGTGTCGATTACCGTTCCCTCAATGAGGTCACAATAAAGAACAAGTACCCACTCCCCAAGATTGAAGACCTGTTCGATCAGCTGAATGGAGCTAAGGTGTTTTCCAAGATCGACCTCAGGTCTGGGTACTACCAGTTGAAGATCAGGCCCCAAGACATTCCAAAGATGGTGTTTGTAACCCAGTATGTCCTGTATGAATACACGGTCATGTCATTTGGGTTGACCAATGCCCCTGCCTACTTCATGTACCTCATGAACAAGGTCTTCATGGAATACTTGGACAAGTTTGTTGTCGTCTTCATTGATGACATATTCGTCTTCTCCAAGTCCAAAGAAGAACATGAGCAACACTTGAGATTGGTCCTAGACAAGCTTCGACAGCACCATCTTTATGCCCAATTCAGCAAGTGTGAATTCTGGCTACATGAAGTTGGATTCTTGGGTCATGTATTGATGGCAGAAGGATTGTCAGTGGATCCTGCCAAGATTAAAGTCGTGACTGAATGGCAATCCCCAACCAATGTGAAGGAAGTCAGAAGCTTCCTCAGACTCGCGGGATATTACCGCAAGTTCATCGAAGGATTCTTGAGCATTGCCCGACCCATGACTCAGCTTTTGAAGAAGGACAAGAAGTTCGAATGGACGGAGAAGTGTGAAGAAAGCTTCCAAGAGCTCAAGAAGAGATTGACCACAGCCCCAGTTTTGGCCACCCCCGATATTCACAAGGAGTTTGTGATATCTTGTGATGCATCGAGAACCGGGCTTGGAGGTGTTCTGATGCAAGAAGGCAGAGTCGTAGCATATCTATCCAGACAGCTACATCCTCATGAAGAGAACTACGCTACTCATGATCTTGAGTTGGCAGCCGTAGTTCATGCCTTGAAGACATGGCGACATTACCTTCTGGGGAAGCGATGTGAGATATACACAAACCACAAGAGTTTGAAGTATATTTTCACTCAGAAGGAATTGAACATGAGGCAGCGAAGATGGTTGGAGTTGATCAAGGACTATGACCTCAGTGTTCAATACCATCCTGGAAAGGCTAACGTGGTAGCTAATGCCTTAAGCGAAAAGGCTTATTCCTCGAATGCTATGATTAAGGAAAGGCTACCGCCTTGTATGAAGAACTTGAAAGCTTCGTCTTGGAACTAGTTGCACCTGGATTCCTAGCCAGCCTCGAAGCAAAGCCTACCTTGATGGATGATATTAAGGAAGCCCAGAAGGGACACGAGAGCATTGAAGGCATCAAGAGGAAGATCAAGACAGGCAAGGCCCCAGGATTCTCAGTGGAAGAACAAGGAGTTGTATGGTTCGGGAATCGCGTCTGCATACCCAACAAAGAAGAGCTCAAGAACTTGATCTTGCAAGAAGCTCATGACACTCCATATTCCATCCATCCTGGAGGAAGCAAGATGTACCAAGACCTCAAGGCAAGATTCTGGTGGCATGGCATGAAACGGGAGATAGGCACCTTTGTTGCTAAGTGTGACATATGCTAGAGAGTCAAAGCTGAGCATCAGCGACCTGCTGGACTATTGCAACCTCTCAAAGTGCGTGAATGGAAGTGGGACAAAGTCGGGATGGACTTCATCACCGGATTACCTAGGTCAAGCAAGCGACATGATTCCATTTGGGTCATTGTCGATCACCTGACCAAGGTAGCCCATTTCATTCCTGTCAAGACCACCTACGATGGAAGCCAGCTGGCAAACGTCAACATCAACCGCATCGTAAGTCTTCATGGAGTTCCAAAGGAGATTGTGTCAGACCGAGGGACCCAGTTCACCTCTAGATTCTGGAAGAAGTATCAAGAAGCAATGGGAACCAAGCTCTCCTTCAGCACTGCTTTTCACCCCCAGACCGGTTGGCAGACAGGGCGAGTAAATCAGATACTCGAGGATATGCTCCGTGCTTGTGTTCTGGCGTACGGAGCCAAGTGGGAGGTCCGCCTGCCATTTGCTGAGTTCTCCTACAACAACAGCTATCAGTCAAGTCTTCAGATGGCACCATTTGAGGTGTTGTATGGACGCAAGTGCCGTACTCCCCTCAACTGGTCGGAAACCGGAGAAGGACTAGTCTTTGGCCTAGACATCCTCCGCGAAGCCGATGAGCAAGTTCAACTCGTCCGAGAGTGATCGAGACAGCTAAGACAAGGTAGAAGAGCTACGCCGACTCTCACCGCCGAGAAGTGAGCTTCAACAATGGAGATCATGTCTATCTTCGAATCACACCTCTTAAAAGGACCAAGCGTTTCCATGTCAAAGGAAAGCTTGCACCAAGATACATCGGCCCCTTCAAGATCACCGCAAGACAAGGAGAAGTTGCCTATCATCTAGAGCTACCTTCTGAGCTATCAGATGTACACAACGTGTTCCACGTGTCACAACTCCGGAAGTGTCTTCAAGTTCCCAACTGACGGTGTCCTGGACTAGGGGGTACTCACCACGTCGTCTCCCGACCAGTGAGTCAGGCCGAGGACCCCCAGGGCGGTTCATTAATGGGCCAGTTCGGACAGCCCATGATGCATACGAAGAAGTTTCAACAAGACTTGGTGATCAAGACAAGGACTCCTCTCCACCGACGTAGCCGACTAGGACTCTTATTATCCTAGGCCTCTGGTGTGTTATATAAGCCGAGGCCAGGGTAGTCATTAGAGACAATCAGATCATCATAGATCATATCATCATACGAGCATAGCTCTTAGGGTTTAGACCACTACATACGATCTCGTGGTAGATTAACTCTGTACTCGATACACCATCATCAATACAAACAAAGCAGGACGTAGGGTTTTACCTCCATAGGAGGGCCCGAACCTGAGTAAACACCGTCTCCCTTGTCCCTTGTTACCATCGATCCAAGACTCACAGCTCGGGACCCCCTACCTGAGATCCGCCGGTTTTGACACTGACATTGGTGCTTTCATTGAGAGTTCCGCTGTGATCGCTAGAAGGATCGATGGCTCGTCTGCATATTGCAGTTTTTTCTGGACAGCGAATTTGTGTTCGTCGTCCCCATTTCCTCGAGCGTCGTTTTGATGATTGCTTCAGTGGAATTGTACGGAGTTGTATCTACAACAACCCTGCAAAATTTCGTCGCGTTCCGATGGAGGAATCTCCGGCAATCTCCAATATACCGGAGCCTTATCGAATCTGGACGGGAATCTGGATGAGTTTAGGACGAGGTGTCCAGTATCTAGCTCAGATATCCGTTGGAACATCCCACCGTTCATCGGCTGCGGAATTCCTATAACGATCACCCCTCAAAATTTCAGCTCGATCCGACCGTCCAAACTCCAGGAAACGTCCGATGAGTACAACGAATTTTGGATCTATTTTCTGCGCGAAAAGTAATCCGACCCGAGTTGATCTTTTTCATGAACGGGTTGTGAGGCGTCCTTTTTGAAGGAAATTTTCTCATCACCTCGGTCAACCAACCAAGAGTTCGGCATCGCAAGGGCCGAATAGTCATCAAGAGAACCTCATCATCCGCGGGTTGTACGGGTCGGGCGCTCCGTTGCTTCATCAAGCCAGCATTGACCTCGTCACAAATTCCGATCTGCGTCGGCATCGCCGCGCCGTTACTTTTTCAAGCTGACGTCCACCACGGCGACCTGCTTTTACACGTCGGCTGGCATGGGGCTCTAGCGCCACCTTACCGATCTGCTCCATCACCTCGGCTATACCGGGGGCTTCGTCATCTCCTCATCAACCCGCTCTGGGGAATTCGGCGTCACCAGCCGACCAGCTTCGACACCTCGGCTGGATCAAGACTTCGGCATCACCAGTCAACCTGCTTCGACACCTCGGCTGGCATGAGACTTCAGCGTCACCAGCTGACCTGCTCCGTCACCTCGGCTAAACCGGGGGCTTTGGCAACTCTTCATCAACCTGCTCCAGGGACTTCGGCGTCACCAGCCGACCAGCTTCGCCATGTTAGCTGGACCAGGGACTTCGCCTCTCCACATGGACCGTGCAGCGTTGCCACTTCGTCAAGCCGACCTCTTCGCTCAGGCACCTCGGCGCCCAGGCCATATTCCTTTAATTATTTGCTTCACTTAAATTAACTAAGTAGAAGAATTTTTTTTTAATATATTATTACCTTTATTTGTTATTACGCTTGGCTTGCACTATATTGTGTGCACAGGTAATCGACTTCGGCTGTGTCATGCGGTCACCTTGGCGTGCCTACATCATCGTCCCGCCTCCATCAACAAAATTGTGTCGTCGACATGGTCGACGGACCTGGGGGCTTCACCGTCACGCTGCCGAACTACTCTCATCGGCTGGACCCGGGGCTTCGCCTCACCACAACAACGGTGTTGCATTGCCACTTCTCGACCCGAGCTCTTCGCTCGACTACCTCGGGCTTTGGGGCTGGGTCCACGGCCAGGCCGAGGACTACGTCTTCGTCATGCCACAATGCCGAACCGCACCGAGCACATTAACCAGCTAAGTCGTTTTCGTGCTCAGCTCTCTTTGAAATTTTACTTTTTGTTCGGTGCAGCCAAACATTATATTTTTTGTTAAACAAAAATTTTGTTTGTTAAAAATTTATTTACCCGATTTAACCGAGGGCTCTTAAATTCGTATGAGCCATTTTATAATAACTGTGTTTTCTTCTTAGTCATTGCAAAGTCTTTTTCTACTACTCCTTTTTCTGACACTAGCGTGTGGTCAATAGCCGGATAGCCTGGTTTCTTTCTAAAAGCCGCTCGAGTTTGGTTCGCTAAACAGGCCTCAGAGAAACACTCCGCCTTCGGGATATGGAGGTTGAAGCCAAAGGCTGACCCGCTTGGAGTCCGGAGATCGGATGTATCATGTTAAAGCACGACCGAAGCACAAATTAAATTTTAGACCAATTTTGGATTGGCACAATTTTCTTTTATCTAAACATAAAGTTTTTTGCATAAGTTTTTTGGTATTTCCGAGCATAACTCTAGCAGTACAATGCCAAATGCATTTCATGCATCGGCAGTTTTAAAGGGGGTTTGTGGTTAACACCGAACCCACCAAACGCCGAGGTACTCCATGCAGTCCTCGGCAAAATGTCCTCGGTATTTCGCATTTATATGCATTGATTTCGAGTTGTGTCTTTGGTCTATAGCTGGATTGCCCGGCTCCTGTGCTTACCCCTTACGTTTCAACTTTGTTCGGCTAAGGGGTAAAGGGAGAACCACTGCGATTGTCACTTCTGGTTTAACTGGTTAAGTGCCTCAGTTGGAGAAAGTCAAAAGCTGACTGTCACAAAAAGAGTAAATCGGTCAGCGAACCGCAGGCGGTGTTCAACCAAATATAGCCGATCGAGGTTATCTGAGTAAAATGAAGGGCCTTTCTTTCTTGAAAAGGCCAAGTTGTGGGTGGTTCGACCTCGAATAATCTGAGGAGTCGACGTATACCGGGGGCTATTAAGTTGCCCCCAAACAATGCTCCTATGACCAAGTGAAAGTTATAAAGCCTAAATATCTGATTGCCTCGTTTCCACTAACACAACCGCCTCCGGGCACCGAGACGTCGGCTAAGGGTTGTCTTGTTTGTACGGAAACACCCTACGTAGCATCTACAAAGGGGTGGAAGTCGATGATAGGCCACTTTCAGATTATAAACAATCGCGACGGAGTCAAAATAAACCATACCGAGGGTTCCTTGTGGCACCTCGGCATTGATACATTGGGATTCCCGCAGAGCCCAACATATCATCAGCGTTTGTATTTAATATACGAACGCTGCCTTCCATAGTGATCGTTATAACGCCATAGATATACATCAGTTTGACTTAAGATTTTGGCCAAGCCGGGTTGCCTGGATCCTGTGCTTACCCACTACGTTCCCGATTGTTCGACTAGGGGGTAAAGGGAGCACCTCTGCGATTGTTACTTCCGGGTCATCCGTGTTAGTACCTCAGACTGGGTGAAGCCGAAAGCTAGCCATCTTCAGAATATAATTGGTCGGCAACGACGGAAGTGAAAATTTAGGTTCACTAAGGACCACAGAGTTCGGAAACTGTCCCCGAACTAAATCCTCAATATTTTCCTCCCAAATTGATCGGAGTTGAGGTTTCACGATCATGGTCAACATAATATCCTGGGAAAAGTAACTTATAAATGAACTATTTTTCCCAGAAGATGTTTCTTATAACATATCTCTCCGCGTACCTTTGTTTATAAAACCGCATGGCTGGATTGCCTTGTTTGCCGTAAATCTTTGCCCTTATAAAGGCTTTATAAAGTAGGACAAACACTCCTCGGCTACTAGCCAAGGAGGTTGAAGCCGATGGTCGGTCAACAAAGTCTTGTACAATGCGAATCTAAGCATTAATGATGTAAACTACTTGGATACGTAGAATCATTACACATAAATTGTGTCAAACGTAACAAAGTTTGTGACAAACAAATACCGATCCTTAATTCTACCCATGCCCAAATTAAGGCTCGGGGGCTACTGCATTGCATATTCAATGCAGCAAATTCAAAGTGCAATACGGTTTCTGAGGAGATTCGATCCTTAGGTTGGTCGGCCGCACCCAACCCGAGTCTCGGAAACTACTCCGTACCGCGTTTACATCCCTAACGAATGCCGCCGAGCAAGAACTTGATCCTCAGGCCGATTTTGCAAATCGACCTAAGTCTCAGGGGCTACTGGGATTAGTGGTTTTATTTTGATTATTATTTTTTCCTTCAGGGGCATCTCATGTTTTAGGCCGACACGCACCTTGAGGGCTACTGGCTATATATCTCGGTAGAGAATAAATTGCACCAATCAAAAATATCCACAAAAAATCAGCTCACGGTCTGGGTGGTGCACCACCTCGGAAGTAGTCCGGCATAAAGCTCGAGCGCAAGTGGCTGGCTCCATAGAGGGCATTTCCGGCATTAAGCTCGGCTGAATTCGATCAATCTTTTAAAGACCGACGTAGTTTATGACACCTCAGACGCTGATCATCATTGGAGCTCGGATGCGGTCCGGTGATTGGAGCTCGGAAGCATTCCGGCATAAAGCTCAAGATCAAAGACACTTCGGATGCAGTCCGGCATAAAGCTCGAATGCGAACGGCTGGCTCCATAAAAGACTATCCCAATATTTAAACTCGGATGAACTACTTCAAATATTCAGAGACCGAGGTATCCTATAACACCTCGGATGCCGACCAGCGTTGGAGCTCGAGCTCAGAAAGACACCTCGGATATAGTTCGGCATTGGAGCTCGGACAGAACAGGATACCGCCACACGGGAAACACTTCGGACCTGAGTTGTGGCGTAAAAATAATGAGGCATTAATACAGGCCAATAACTTAAAGGGGCTCCTCGGATGCCCGAATTGTGAACTCTTCGGATTCACCTCGGCGATCCTCAAGATTAGTGATGGGAAGATTTATTGAACCAGTTTTCAGGACCGACGGCCGAAGACAAAGAACTGTTCGGAAGAACCAAGGAGCGTCCCTAACTTGAAGACCGGTTCAGGGGGCTACTAACGGTGTCCTGGACTAGGGGGTACTCACCACGTCGTCTCCCAACCAGTGGGTCGGGCCGAGGACCCCCAGGGCGGTTCATTAATGGGCTAGTTCGGACAGCCCATGATGCATACGAGGAAGATTCCACAAGACTTGGTGATCAAGACAAGGACTCTTCTCCACCGACGTAGCCGACTAGGACTCTTGTTATCCTAGGCCTTTGGTGTGTTATATAAGCCGAGGCCAGGCTAGTCATTAGAGACAATCAGATCATCATAGATCATATCATCATACGAGCATAGCTCTTAGGGTTTAGACCACTACATACGATCTCGTGGTAGATCAACTCTGTACTCGATACACCATCATCAATACAAAAAGCAGGACGTAGGGTTTTACCTCCAAAGGAGGGCCCAAACCTGGGTAAACACCGTCTCCCTTGTCCCTTGTTACCATCGATCCAAGACTCACAGCTCGGGACCCCCTACCCGAGATCCACCGGTTTTGTCACCGACACCAACCGCCCCGACCTCTACAAGGACATCGATCATCAAGCCATTGACCTTCAGCCAGACTTCACTTATCGTGAGAGGCCCGTTCATATTTTGGATGAAGCAGAGCGTTGCACCCGAAGCCGCACCATAAAGTACTTCAAGGTCCAATGGAGCAACCACACTGAAGCAGAAGCAACCTGGGAGCGTGAAGACTATCTTAGATCTGAGTTCCCTTATCTTTTTAGCGCTTAGCCTAGGAATCTCGGGGACGAGATTCTTGTAAGGGGGGTAGGTCTGTCACACCCTGTGTTTGTATCACTTTGCTATGCTTGGATTCACAAAATTTGGAACCAATTAAAACTTTTTCAGTGCATGAGCTTGTTTGAATTGTTGCTTGTCTGCTTGTTTGTGTATGGCACTCTTAGGTTCTACTCCTCTCCATATTTATCTTCCTTGATCCAAAGTTCTTGCCCAATGATCATACTATGTGTATAGTACCTAAAACTATTTTTATCAAAATTTATTTTGGCCAAACGGGATTTATTCAAACTAGGTTTTCAAAACCCCCTGAATTGAGGTTTGCACTACAAGTCCTCAAATTGGGTGGATCCTTTTTCCCCAAAGGCTTTATTTGAAACCCACTATATATATTATTTCCCAAAACCACCAAATATTAATTTTAAAGATTATTTTACTATTTTATTTAAAGGCTTTTTCTTAAGGCCATAAATGGTTTTTCATAGGGAAAAATTATTTAAATGCTTTAAAAATATTTGAGAAAATTTAGGGAAACTAAGTGGACATATATTTTCCATATATATGAGTTTCAGCACATGGTCATGTTCAAAATCATGGGCAAAACCCCTCAAAACCCTTTCTGCTCAAATCCAGCTTTTGAAATATTTCTATAACAAATATTCTCAATAAATTCCAAGAAAATTTCAGCAAGGCACACATGCTATATGTGATGATCTTGCAAAGTTTCATCTCAATCCCCCGTGGTTTGCTTCACCAAAATATTCCAAAACCCCCTCCGTCCAGATTCAAATTTGAACAACTTTACATTATGAAGTTTCTTACCTTGACCCCAAAATTTCTGGGCATGTGCTAAACCCCAAATGATGATACCACACCAAGTGGTGGATTTGGAGGAAATGAACTGCATGCCTAGATCTACAGAAATCTGATTCTGTTGATTTCTAGGGTTTTATAAAGTTACATTGTGAACTCTCTTCAAATGGTCTTAAACTTGGTGATCTACTCTAATTTTACCTGCATTAGCACCGTGGTAAATATCAAGGCAAGTAAAATCCATTAACTTGCCCAAACCAGCATCAAACACCTTCTGGTAGGATGCAAAGAACAATGACTGAGCCCCTTCCTCTATTCTCCTTCACTCCAAATTTTTACCACAACTCCACCTAGACCCCCAGCACCTCCAGTAAAATTCCTGGTGCCCAAGTCCATGATTGCATGGGGGAAAAGCCCCATTTCCCTCTTTGAACAGCCCTTTGCTCTCTCTTCTCACTTTCCCCTCTCAATCCTGGCCACTCCAGAGCATCGCATGCCCCTTTCCCACTTGTTTACTACCCCCTGCAGCTGCTGGACACAAGTGGACACACCAGAGCGCGCAGCCGTGCTCCAGATGGTTGACCTCCCTCTCCTGCCCATACCCGACCACCTCGAGCTCCCCCCCTCGTGCCAGTCGATGCACCTCGATGTCCGGGACACGCCACGCCTCTGTCCCCCTCTTCTCGCTCCATGCAATGGCTCTCCACACGCGTGCAGCGGCCGCCCCGCTCCGCCAACCGCTGGCCTTGCACGCGCGCGCTTCCCCGCTCTCTCTCTTCTCTCCCCGTGGCCTAGACCGACCCCAGGGAACCCCAGACACATCCCCACATCCTCCCGTGGCCTCTGGCCTCCGCCTCGACCTCGCCGGCGCACGAGCCCACGGTGCACCCTTGCCCCGCCTATTTAAGGCCACCCCGAGCCACTCTCTCCCCTCTGCTGACCCCCTCCTCCTTCCAATCGAACCCCCTGTGCCCCAAGTAACCTCCCGGAGCACGAGTGCTTGGGATCGACCGAGGCGCCGCCGCGTCGGGGCTCCGTCAATCTCGGGACAAAGGCCCGCTCCGGCACTTTTCTCTCCTCCATCGGGACCGCAACAGACCCCTGGTCCTCTTCCCCCTCCTCTACGCTTGGATTGCGGCGAGAATCGTCGACTTCGAGCTCGTGCCGAAGCACATCCGCTACGGATACCTCGTCGCCGGCGACTCCCAGCTCCCCGGCGCCCCCCTCCACCTCCATACGACTAGCGGCAGCACCCTGAGCTCATTCCCATCATCTGCTTGCCTCGCCATGCCCCCAGTCGCCGCCGGTGAGCCTCACTGCGCTCTGGCGAGGGGTTGACGATGACCCCAACAAGTGAGGCCCGTTCGTCGGTCTCTTGAGCCCCTCCCGCGTCTCTCTCTCTCACTGGCCCGCAGGCCCGCCCGTCAGGTTTAAACCTGGCGCGGCGCGGACGCCCGGTTCGCCTGGGCTGGTTGGCCTCTGGGCCGGCCCAGTTGCAGGCCGAATCTGGCCCAGGGCACTGGAACCATTTTTCTTTTTCTTTTCAGTGGAGTTTTGCAAAAATTCCACAAGTCACAATATTTTCCCAATTCCAATAATTCTTCCACCATAAATCTTAGAATATTCTGTAGTATTTAATAGTGCCACTTGTGCGAATTTTTGAAAATATTTTATGTACTGGGTTTATTTAAAACCTAGTTTTAAGTATTTTTGGTCTGTGTTAAAATAGTTTTCAAATTCTTTTTCACTTCAAAACCTTAGACAAATGTTTTTAATATAGTTTGTAGTATTTATCAGAGTAGGGCAACATTTTAGAAGTGAGTTTTGTACTCTGTTTTTGTGATGATTCTTATTGTTAGCGTTGTTTATCGCGACGATATATTGCGATGTTGACGAGGGAGTTGGACCCGAAGACTTTGAAGACACCGAAGACTTTGTTGAGCCAGGCAAGCAGCCCTTTGACCATGTTAAGAAACCATTTTCATGCATGTCATATAGCCCTTTGTTTCTTGATGTTGATCATGTTGATGTGGTGACCACTTGACCAGGGATGCCTCCGATACTTTTACCGTTGATACTTGCATCGTGCATGATCCTACCTCCTTATGAGGGTCGTGCGGGTGGGAGTAGATAGGATGCTTAGTAGATGCTACGCAAATTGGGACGGGAATATGCATGGTGATGGAAACGAAAGTGATTTCAAAGACTTTTCGAAAACGCCCGTCGGGTGCCACTAATGCCCGAGGGAGATGATGTTGAGTTAGGTAACCACTTGAGAAAGAAGTGGTGTACCGGAGCAAGTGAGTGAGTGTGTGTGTTTTCAAAAATGGATTAGATTTAAGATTTGTCAACCATCCCAACCTTACATGTACAACCACGATACCCCTTATGGGACGGGGCTTTGTTGATTACCTTGGTGGGTACTAGCATAGAGCCGGCATTACTAGTGGCGGGAGTGACGAGGTCACTCTCGATACGGGGTCGTGCCTGGTAGGGCGACCATGCGCTATCTTTATAGGCACCGGGCACACCGTTGCGTGCCCCCATGGATGACACGTGTGATGTATATCATGAGGGATGGCACCAACGAGTGGACTCTTTGTTTAGTATCGCTAGGGGAAAGGCATTGTTCGGGTGCTTACCTCGGGTATGAAATATACCGCGAGTCGTGGATGACACGGAAGTTCCCCAAGTCTCGTGGGTAAAGTGTGCAACCTCTGCAGAGTGTAAAACTACTCGAATAGCCGTGTCCACGGTCAAGGACAGTTGGGTGGTGCTGCTTAAACTACGTCCAGTGTTTTCTAAACTTGGTGTGAGTGTGTGGAATAAAAGGCTGATACTTGAGCTAACCCAGATGACTTGGCACGATGACTGAACGTGAGGTGTTCAAAGGAAATTTGAGCTGAATCCGATGACTTGGCATGATGATTGAACATGAGATGTTCGATCCTTGTTCATATTGATATATGTAACCTGTTCATATGAATACTTGAATCCTCATGATTCATTCTTTACAAGTAATTGATCATGTCATTGAACTCAAAATTAGCTTTCCGCAAACTTACCTACTTAGTGCTATATCATGCATTGTTATTGCCTTGTTCCAAACATGGGTTGCTTGCCAGTACATTCAAAGTACTCATTGGCTTGCCACTGGTTATTTAATTGGCCAGGCATGGAAGAGCAAGAATATGGCGAAGAGTTCGTTGGTGACGAACAAGCGAAATATGACGCTTCCCAGTCAGAATGCCTGTAGGTTTAAGGTAGATGGCATGGGTTCACGCTTTCGGTCAAGATTTCTGCTGCCTGTTATGTTTAAGTGTTTGGCCCTTGCAGCCCTATCTATGTAAGACTTGACCTTCATGGTCTTTATTTGTGTAAGACGTGAAAAGTGGATGTAAGACTCTTGTTGTTTAGCTTCTATGTGTTCATTGAGCATTGATCTCTGGGATCACTGTACATGTGCATTTGGTGATCACGACTTATGAGTCGGGGTCCCCACAGCGATCCTAGCATACACGGAGCGGCGGCGAGGGGGCAACGGTGGCTACGGAGGTGGCGAATCCATGGCGATGGTGGTTCTCGGGTATGAGCGAGGGGAGAAGAGATCGAGGCGAGAGGGAGAAGTGAGCGGGGCTAGGGTTTCCAGGCGAGTCGACGGTGACTTGTAGGACGTCGGGGGTGCGAAGGATGGCCGGCACATCGCCATCCGCGGCCACGGACGCACCGCGGTCGTCCACCGCGTCGGGGATGAACACGGGAAGGAGAAGGGGGCGCTAGTGGGCTGGGCCTGCACTGTGCACTTGAGACCCAAGTGCACAGTGGGGGCTTTATCCTTTTTCTTTTTTATTTGTTTTCTATTTTGTAATTATTTTAAATAGCAAAATAGGTTTAGTAAAATATGGAACTTGGCCCATTATTAGTAATGCAATATTATGCACTGCCACGAAAAGTTTGAGACTCAATTAAAGTAGTTTGGAATTTTTATAATTTAAAAGGCATTTTAATTATTGCTTTTAACCACTTTAAAAAAAGTTGGTTTCACCATGACAAATATCCAGGGATTATTTGTAACACTATGAACATTTTAGTTTTCATGTTTGCGAATTTCTTTATTTCACTTATTATTTAAATTTGAATTCAAAATGGAATTTGAAATTAGATATCAGACAAAGATGATCAAGCACTCTTTTATCAAAATGACTTAGTTTAATCCGAGAGGTTACTGTAGCTTAATTACATGGGTGTTACAACTCTCCTCCTCGAAAAGAAATTCTCGTCCCGAGAATTAAGAGGTAGAAGGGAAAAGATCGGGGTATTCCACATGCAGATTATCTTCGCGTTCCCAAGTGGCTTCATCTTCAGTATGATTCGACCACTTAACTTTGAGGAACTTGGTAACCTTCTGGCGGGTTCGACGTTCAGGTTCTTCAAGAATGTGGATCGGATGCTCTTTGTTAGTGAGATCATCTTGCACTTCGATCAATCCAAGATCCACTTCACGGTGTGGGTCCTTGAGGCAACGACGAAGTTGCGAAACATGGAAGACATCGTGGACATGAGAGAATTGCGGTGGCAGTTCCAATTTATAAGCCACATATCCACGTCTGGCAAGAATGTGGAAAGGACCAATGTAGCGAGGAGCCAACTTGCCCTTTACACCACACGATGAGTGCCTCTCATAGGAGTGACACGCAGATAAGCTCTTCCGCTAGCTGGATATTAACTAGAACGATGAGTGGCCATTCCCCAGTTTCTGAAAAATTCAGAGGGGTTCGACACTTACGTCCATATAATACCTCGAAGGGAGCCATCTTCAAGCTAGCTTGATAGTTGTTGTTATAAGAGAATTCAGCATACGGGACAGATTCTTCCCACTTCTTGCCAAAGGAGATGACACAAGCACGCAACATATCTTCAAGTATTTGGTTAACTCGCTCAACTTGACCTTGGGACCGAGGGTGATAAGCAGTGCTCCAGGTTATATGAGTTCCCATAGCTTCTTAGAAACTATCCCAGAATTTCGAGTTAAAAATGCTGCCTCGGTGTGAACTGATCTCCTTCGGAATGCCATGAAGTGAAACAATTTTGGAGATATACAAGTTCGCTAACTAACTAGTAGTGATAGTTTCCTTGACTGGCAGAAAGTGTGCAACTTTGGAGAATTGGCCGATGACGACGAAAATAGTATCATGACACTTTTGTGATTTGGGGAGGCCAGTGATGAAATCCATTTGAACTTTATCCCACTTCAATTCAGGAATAGCCAGTGGTTGCAGAAGTCCAGCAGGTTTTTGATGTTCTGCTTTGACGCGAGAGCATACGTCACATTCTTCAATATAGCGAGCAATGTCTTACTTCATCTTAGACCACCAATATTTCTGATGAATGTCTTGATACATCTTGGTACTTCCCAGGTGAATAGACAGGGGTGTGTCATGTGCTTCTTTCATAACATCTACGATAAACCCGACATCTAGGAGCCGGGCCACCTCTTCTCCAATAGCCTTGCGTCTCTCCTCGTTAAAATTACAGAGGTATTGCCTAACTGGTTTCATATTTGGATCCACATTAAGGTGGTGCTCAGCGAGCTCTCTCGGAACTCCAGGCATGTCAGAAGGTTTCCATGGAAAGATGTCCCGATTCTCATGGATGAACTCGATGAGCGTGCTTTCCTATTTGTGATCCAGGCCTGTCCCAATGGTGAACTGCTGAGATGAGTCGTCCGGAGGAAAATAAATTTTCTTTGTATCCTCGGCTGACTTGAACTTCAGTTGAGGCTCAGACTCAGTGGTGGGCTTCTTGAGGTGTTGAGTCGACATTGGCTGTGAATACTCCAATTCCTCACCGGCACACGCAGACTCAGCATAAGTTGCATCCCCTTCCTCACACTCCCGAGCTATTATCCAGCTTCCATCCACAGTAATGGTGCCGTTCGGGCCAGGCATGTTGAGTTTGAGATAAACATAGCAAGGTCGGGCCATGAACCGAGCGTAACTCGGCCGTCCAAAAAGGGCGTGGTAAGGGCTCTTGATCTTTACCACTTCAAAGGTCAGAGACTCGCATCTAAAGTTATATTCTGAGCCGAAAGCAAAATCGAGTTTGACCCGCCCAATCAGATAAGCTGATTTTCTGGGAACGATCCCGTGGAACACTGTGGTTGAAGGCTGCAACATACTCTCAAAAAGATTCATTCACTGGAAGGTCTCATAATATAAGATATTGATGCTGCTGCCCCCATCCATGAGGACCTTGGATAGAGTATAACCACCAACTTGAGGCGCCACTAGTAAAGCCAGACCACCTGGGTTGTCAACCCGGGAGGATGATCTTCCCTACTCCACGTGATGGATTGCTCAGACCAATTTAGATACCTTGGCACAGCTGGTTCGACCATGTGTACAGCCCGTTGCTTCAGCTTTCGATCACGTCTGCAGGTGCTGGTAGTGAACACATGATAATGCCCACTGTTCAAGTGCTTAGGGTTGCTCTGAAACCTAGCTTGATTGTTGTGTTGTATATTACCTGGACCTAAGCGCTGCCCATTGTTGCTATTTCCATGTTGGAAACCAGGTCCTGAGCCGCCTTGGCCATGAAAACCTGATCCTAAAAAACCACCAGATGAGCCGCCATGTGACCCGCTCGGGCCAGGTTTCCTGGATGTCCACCACCATTGCCTAATTGATGACTCTGGAAGGCTTGGTTGCGAAATTCCTGCGTGATGTAGCCATTTTCCCATGAGTGAGTGGTCGGCTTATCTGGGAGACTTTGCTTGGGACAAGGGGCCTTGAGGGCTTCCTCATAGTTGCGCGGCTTATTCCCATTGAAAGATCCACCAGGGCGGTTATTCCGGCGCGGATTCTTGAAATTAGCATTGGTATTAGCCACAAAATCCGACGCGGCCTCGGTCTACTTCCGTTTACCATAGTTGCTTTCATTTCCATTGTGACCATGTCTTTGTTGATGACCTTTGCCGCCATCAGGTTTCTTGTTCTTGCCAGTTTTATCCTCATCAGAGCCAGGATCCTTTGTGCCATCAGACTCAGCATACCTAGTGAGAACGTCCATCAAATCTCCCATATCTTGGACCTTTCGCTTCAGACGCCCGCTTCTGAACGAGTGGCTGGAAGTGGCAATTCTTTTCCAGAATTAAGACAGCTTAAGCAGCAGTGAGGCTATCCGAAGAGTGGATAATTTCTGCAACCCGGTGTGTCCAATGGTTAGCCGACTCGTCCGTGCACTACATGCAATGCTGAAGGTCCACAATTGTCATTGGGCATTTACAAGTTCCTTGAAAATTCTTGATAAAACGTTCCTTCAGCTCTGACCAAGTATTGATGGAATTGGGGGGTAGATTCTTCAATCATGTTTGAGTCGGCCCTTCCAGCATCATGGTCAAGTATTTTGCGCACATGGCATCGCTGACGTCAAGCATATCCATGGCTAACTTGTAGCTTTCGATCAATGCCGCCGGCTCGAGATCCGCTGTATAATTGGGCACTTTGCGAGGCCCCTTACAATCCTTAGGCGTACGCTCACTGCGGAGGGCCGGGGATAAGCAAGCGATCCCGATCGTCCTGCTACTGATTCCAGCCCCCATGGTTGCTGGCTGGGGATTGGAGGGAGGTTGCTGACCCACCCTTACGGCCACCGCTTCACCCTCCGCTTGTCGCATGGCTCGAGCCGCGTCGACCACTGCCTATGCATTTGAAAAAACTAGCCGAACAGGGGAGTTTTGGGCATGCTGCCTGCGCCCGCTACTGGAAATTGCCGAGGATTCCACGTGCCGGCTCTTGCTACAACTCGTGTATGGCGTTGAGTGGATCCAATCACGGCTGTAAGACTACTGCGCCTGCTGGTCACCGCGGTCTTCAGCTTCTCAATGGCGTTTCTGGCCTCCACCTCGACCGGGGAATTTCCTTGGATAGGAAGTGCCTCCAAGTTGCGAGTTGCTGCCAACATGTTATCCACGGGGTTAGACTAATGACCCGGCGGAGTCCAAAACCGTTGAGGTGGTGACTGAGCCGACGGCTGATGTGGTGGCTCGTGTGGCTGGTCCGGACGTGGCCGGCCAGCCGCCGGAGTGGGATGGGGCATGTCAAATAGACGTTGAGGCTCCAGGTTGAGGGGAAGCCAGCTTTGATGTCTCCTCTGATGGACCGCATCAGAGGCATTTTTACGTAGGCCTAGCATTCATGCTTCCGCTGTCAAGCGTTCTGCCTCATCATGGATTTGAGTTTGTAATTCTGCCATGCGAGCACTCTCGGCGTTGATCTCCTCCTGGATCTTGGCCATCTGCCTGCGGTGTGTGGTTAGCGTCACATTGCGTTCCTCCTGATTTTCCATGGTTACTGGCGTCTCTAGTAGCTTCATCATCTCTGCCATCAGATCATCCATGGCCTGAGCTGGGGATTTGCTCGACCCGGCCATTCCGGATTCTGGGGCGGCCCCAGTTATCATTCTAGCCATTGCCGTGATATGAGCCGCCGCCGTTCCTGCCATGAAGACGGTGACTTGGCGTGTCGACTCACGAGATTCCTTGGTGGACTCATCTCCTGAGTAGCCCCCGAGCCTATCGTCAAAAAGTGGAAAAATCGACTCGGTGTCCCCCATGGAAGACTCGGCATCGGAGTATATGGGAGTGTCTCCATTGATCGCTGCTCCATCAGCGCGATTGAGTCCTTGGGTAAAGCCGACGAAGACATGGCGCCAGCCGGCTTGGCGCCAGCAGGATTGAGTGCGCCGAGCCGGCTCGATGATGTTGGTGCGGATGTCTGGCTCGGGTCCTGCCATGCCAATCTTGCCGATGAAGATGTGGATCTTCCCAAAGGGGACCCGGTGCCCTTACTCGATTGAGCTGGCCTCGGGGCCCCAGCCTGAATCATCGATGTAGAGCTTACCGCGGTGGCTCTTGGTCATCAAGCCAACCGCGTATCTCCCGAACCTTGGAAGGGCTCCCTCCAATAACTCAACTCCACCATGCGATAGCCCCACGGTGGGCGCCAACTGTCGTGGTTTTGTCATGGTAGATGTCCTCCTGCAAGAACTTAGGTGTGAGGCCATCGCAACTAGGTGGCGACTTGAAAGGGTTGATCGGGAACGGGAGACGAGTTTACCCAGGTTCGGCCCCTCCGATGGAGGTAAAAGCCTACGTCCTGCTTTGTGTATATTGGTGATGATCTCGATTACAACGGTGCGGAATCGCTAACCTAGCTCTCGAGGGTTTCTTCTTACTTCATCTTTCCACCTCGGGGGCTCTCCTTTATATACAGGTCGAGGTCCCGAGAGTACAATGCAATCCGGGTCAAAGTACAACCCGTGACCCAACCTAATTCTTCCTACTCATCTTGTTTGTTGAGTAAAGGAATATTCCTGTCTTCTCTCGGAAGCCGGCCCGCCATGCGATGTCACATGAGCCGGCCTTAACACGAGCCGCCTTCTAGGCCTAATGCTTCTAGAGGGAATCTTCCTCATGGGCTGCCTGACAGTTCCGGGTCACATGTTGGGCGGGTCATACCCATGGGGTATATCCCCAACAAAAGTGGTGAAGGAGGAATCACCCTCCATAATCCATGACCTACGAACTTCACTACAGAGTTTTCATCAGCTGTGCATTACGAGGTATCACCCTCGGCACTCGATAGTAGCTCTATAGAGTCGTACAACTAAGGGGGTGTGAGGTGATGTGTCGGGCTCAGGACGTCGATCACGTTGATCGAGTCATCGATGATGAAGCGGGGCAACAAGGACAAGTTGAGGGGTCAATGATGGATCACTAACCAACCTATACTAAGCATATAGGGTAAGCATGTAGGCAACAATAGCAGGTTACAAAATCAGGCTATGCATCAGAATAGGAGCTGTCAATGAAAGTAGCAAAATCTAATGCAAGGATAAGAGAGAAGTAATAGGCAACATAGGGATGATCAAGGGGTTTTGCTTGCTTGGAAGCTCTGCTGTGTCACATCCCTAGTTTCCCCTTTGCACTGTGCTAGATAGAGTGTGCCTCATGTTTACATTTCATCAACTTGAAATGGGGATTAACAGAAACCCTAGCACCTCAGTTGAATCAAACCAATTCAAATGTTTGTGATTTTCAATGAATCCAAAATGCCTTTGAAAAATGTTCAATATTTCTGATAAATCTTGGCAACAACATATCAGGGGACATTTTATTTTTCACAACAATTATAGCATTTTTAAATAACCTTTCAATGCTACTGAAAGTAATAAATAAACCACTATAATTATGGTAGTTGTCCAAAAATGTTGAAACTTTTTGTGGAAGTTTGAAATATTCAAACTACATTCCATAAAATATGTTGGTATTTTTGTGCTAGGTATTTTGGCCAAACAAAAATAAAAAAATGTCAGAAAACAGAAACAAAATAGAAAAAAAGGGAACAGAGAGAGCTAACCTGAGGCCCAGGCCAGGCCGGCCCATCCTGGCCCAGCCAGGTCATCATCCTCCTGGCGCCAGGAGGATGGGCGCGTTGCCGACGCGCGCGTGCGGCCGTGCCGCCACGCCGGCAGCGGCTTACCTACTTCCCCGTCGCGCTGGCGCCGCGGATAAGCTCCAGGAGCCGTCCCGATCGCCCCCTCTCCTCATTAGCCCCTCCCCTCTCTCCCTCGCCTCTGCTCCGCCATGGCCGCCGCACCCGCAAGCTCGCCGCCGTAGTGCCGCGTCCTCAGCCGCCCCCTCGCCCCTCTGGCTACTCGCTGAGATCCGCTTCGTCGTAAGCAGCCTCCCCGCCGAGCCACGCATCGCCGGAGCCCCTGGAGCGACGCCCACGAGCTCTTCTTCCTCCTCCGCTCCGACAACCGCGGACATCGATTCGCCGTCTCCAAGCTGCCCCCGAGCCCACTCTCGACGTCCTCGCAACCACCGTGAGCCCCCGGTCACATTCCCCCTCTTCCCCTGGTCGATTGCATGTCGTAGCCGCTGATTCGCCTGAGTCCGAGAGCTCCTCGCCGCCGGCGATAGCGCTGCCGCAGCTGCAGGTGCCTGAGCTCACCCCCGAGCACGTAGTCGTGCTCCGGAGGACTCCAGGAGGCTGTAGGTACCGCTAGTTCATCCCCTAGGTTCTTGTGGCATCGGCCTGGTCGATGTCCGAACGCCGGCATCCGCCAAGGTCATCGCCGGTGACGATTCCGGCGCCCCCGCGGCCAGCTGACCCCGTAGCTAGATGCGGCCCAGCGCGGGCATCACTCTGGTGATCTTCGTGTGCCCAGCAGCCGTCTGCAGAGCAACTCCGGCGACGCGCCGCCGTCGGTTTGGTCATCGCCGGCAAGATTCCGGTGGGGGCCGACGTGGCCAGTGATTAGAGACTAACCCTAGTGATTAATAGGCCTAACAGCCACTGACAGTGGGCCCTGGCTGGAGTCAAAGCCATGGTCAACTCAGGATTATCTCCTTAGTCAAGGACATGTGGACCCCACATGTCAATGACTCTGAGTAGCCCTGGGTCACTGACCAGTGGACCCCACTGGTCAGGTTAGACCTGGCAACGGCCAGTTGACCAGCTGACGCAATGCTAATGCAGTGCTGACGCAATAAATGCTTTTCTGATTTATAATAATTCCAGAAAATGGATAAAATTCTAAAATTCATAGAAATTAATCTGTAGCTCAGATTGAGATATTTTATATATGAAAAATTATCAGAAAAATCCAAGGAATCCATTGGTGCTATTATCAAGCATGTTAGAGTAAGTTTTACATGTTGATCAGGTCAAATCAATTAAAGGGTATTTGAAAATACCTTATTTGAAATTGAGTTTGAATCTTTGATTCAAACCAGCTTCAACCAATCTATTGATAGCTGCATTAGCTCATTCATATCATGCTGCCATGTCATGATCATGCATCATATTGCTGCACTTGCCGTGTATTGATTGTTACTCCGTCTGTATCGCGGTAGGTCCTGCTTCCGAGGATACACGTGAGTATCCCACTGAAGGAGAGTACCTCTCTGCCAAGCTGCAAGGCAAGCAACCTCATTGATCATTCTGATAACATCCCACTCTCTCGCTCCTGCTCTCGTTTATTGCATTAGGACTATATGTTTCAACTGTTACCTGTTTCGGTAGTTGAACCCATTCCTCTGCATGACTGATAACCCACAAGTATAGGGGATCGCGACAGTTTTCGAGGGTAGAGTATTCAACCCAAATTTATTGATTCAACACAAGGGGAGCCAAAGAATATTCTCGAGTATTAGCAGCTAAGTTGTCAATTCAACCACACCTGAAAGACTTAATATCTGCAGCAAAGTATTTAGTAGCAAAGTAGTATGGAAGTAACGGTAACGGTGGCAAAAGTAACAGTAGCGGTTTTGTAGTGATTGTAACAGTAGCAACGGAAAAGTAACTTAGCAAAGATCAATATGTGAAAAGCTCGTAGGCAACGGATCAGTGATGGATAATTATGTCGGATGGCATTCATCATGCAACGGTTATAACATAGGGTGACACAGAACTAGCTCCAATTCATCAATATAATTTAGGCATGTATTCCATATATAGTCGTACGTGCTTATGGAAAAGAACTTGCATGACATCTTTTGTCCTACCCTCCCGTGGCAGCGGGGTCCTAATGGAAACTAAGGGATATTAAGGCCTCCATTTAATAGAGAACCGGACCAAAGCATTAGCACTTGGTGAATACATGAACTCCTCAAACTATGGTAATCACCGGAAAGAATCCCAGTTATTGTCACCCTGGGGGATGCGGATCATAACTCATAATAGGTGTCTACAACTTGCAAGATAGGATCAAGAACACATATATATTCATGAAAACATAATAGGTTCAGATCTGAAATCATGGCACTCGGGCCCTAGTGACAAGCATTAAGCATAGCAAAGTCATAGCAACATCAATCTCAGAACATAGTGGATACTAGGGATCAAACCCTAACAAAACTAACTCGATTACATAGTAAATCTCATCCAACCCATCACCGTCCAGCAAGCCGATGATGGGATTACTCACGAATGGCGGAGAGCATCATGAAATTGGTGATGAAGGATGGTTGGTGATGACGACGGCGTCGATTTCCCCTCTCCGGAGCCCAAATCAGGCTCCAGATCTGCCCTCCCGAGGAAGAACAGGAGGTGGCGGCGGCTCCGTATCATAAAACGCGATGAACACTTCTTCTTGATTTTCCCCCCCCGAATAGGAATATATGGAATTGGAAACGAGGTCGGAGGAGCAACAGGGGGCCCACAAGCCACAGGGGCGCGCCCTAGGGGGGTGGGCGCGCCCCCCTAGCTTGTGGCCAGGTGGTGGGCCCCCTGCAGTTGATTCTTTCGCCAGTATTTTTTATTAATTCCAAAAATATTCTCCGTAAATTTTCAGGTCAATCCGAGAACTTTTATTTCTGCACAAAAATAACACCAAGGCAATTCTGCTGAAAACAGCGTCAGTTCGGGTTAGTTCCATTCAAATCATGCAAATTAGAGTCCAAAACAAGGGCAAAAGTGTTTGGAAAAGTAGATACGTTGGAGACGTATCATAGGTGTCTACAACTTGCAAGATAGGATCAAGAACACATATATATTCATGAAAACATAATAGGTTCATATCTGAAATCATGGCACTAGGTCCCTAGTAACAAGCATTAAGCATAGCAAAGTCATAGCAACATCAATCTCAGGACATAGTGGATACTAGGGATCAAACCCTAACAAAACTTACTCGATTACATGGTAAATCACATCGAACCCATCACCGTCCAGCAAGCCAACGATGGGATTACTCACGAACGGTGGAGAGCATCATGAAATTGGTGATGAAGGATGGTTGGTGATGATGACAGCGTCGATTTCCCCTCTCCGGAGCCCAAAACGGACCCCAGATCTGCCCTCTCGAGGAAGAACAGGAGGTGGCGGCGGCTCCATATCGTGAAACGCGATGAACTCTTCTCTCTGATTTATTTCTACCCGAATAGGGTTATATGGAGTTGGAGTTGAGGTCGGAGGAGCTTTAGGGGGCCCACACGCCACCAGGGCGCACCCTAGGGTGGGCGCCCCCCTGGCTTGTGGCCAATGGGTGGACCCCCTCCGGTTGATTCATTCGCCAGTATTTTTTATTAATTCCAAAAATATTCTTCGTAAATTTTCAGGTCAATCCGAGAACTTTTATTTCTGCACAAAAATAACACCAAGGCAATTCTGCTGAAAACAGCATCAGTCCGGGTTAGTTCCATTCAAATCATGCAAATTAGAGTCCAAAACAAGGGCAAAAGAGTTTGGAAAAGTAGATATGATGGAGACGTATCAACTCCCCCCAGCTTAACCCATTGCTTGTCCTCAAGCAATTCAGTTGACAAACTGAAAGTGACAAAGAAAAACTTTTACAAACTCTGTTTGATCTTGTTGTTGTAAATATGTCTAACTGATGTTCAGGTTTTCAACAAAGATTATAGACTAACCATAGTCACAATAACATTTAGGTCTCACATTTACTCATATTAATGGCATAATCAACTAGCGAGCAATAATAATAAATCTCGGACGACAACAATTTTATCAAAACAATCATGATACAATATGATATAATGGTATCTCGCTAGCCCTTTCTGAGACGGCAAAACATAAATGCAGAGCACCTTTGAAGAACAAGGACTGACTAGACATTGTAATTCATGGTAAAAGAGATCTAGTCACAATCATACTCAATGTCAATTAATAACAAAGCATACAAATGACGGTGGTGCTCTGTAACTGGTGCTTTTTATAAGAGGAGGACGACTCAACAGTAAAGCAAAATAGATAGGCCCTTCGCAGAGGGAAGCATTGATTTACAGACATGCCAGAGCTCGAGCTTTTAAAAAAACAGGGATGAATAATAATTTTGAGCAGTATGCTTTCATTTTCAACAAAAAAACCGAGAGATCTCGGTATCTTCCATGCTAGATACATTATAGGCGGTTCCCAAACAGAATGGTAAAGTTTTTACTCCCCCTCCACCAATCAATCACACTCCACGGCGAGCCGAATCCACGGGTACCTTCCATACAAACAACAATCCTGGGGGAGTTTTGTTTCATTATATTTTGATTTGAATTTTGAGCATGGAAGTGGGCATTCCGAATACCAGCCACTTTCTCGTGAATGATAGTGAATCAACACATATCGTGAGAATAACCCACCTAACATGGAATGTAATGACAGTCCCTAGTCACTATATGAGCAATTCGGGCATACAAAACATAATATTATTTGAAGGTTTAGAGATTGGCACATGCAAATTTACTTGGGACGGTAGGTAAATACCGCATATAGGTAGGTATGGTGGACTCATATGGAACAACTTTAGGTTTATGAAAATCGATGCACAAGCAGTATTCCCGCTTAGTACAAGTGAAGGCTAGCAAGAGACTGGGAAGCGACCAACTAGAGAGCGACAACAGTCATAAACATGCATTGAGATTAACCAACATTGAATGCAAGCATGAGTAGGATATAAATCACCATGAATATAAACATCGTGGAGGCTATGTTGATTTTGTTTCAACTACATGCGTGAACATGTGCCAAGTCAAGCCACTTGAATCATTCAGAGGAGGATACCATTCTATCATACTACATCACAACCATTTTAAAATGCATGTTGGCACTCAAGACAAACCATTATACACTCTTAGCTAATTAAGCATGGCATGAGTAACTATAATCTCTAATTGTCATTGCAAACATGTTTCATCCAAAATGAGCTGAATTCAGAACGATGCGCTAATCATATTTACACAAAAAAATAGGTCAAGTTCGTACCAGCTTTTCTCCATCTCAATCACTTCATCATATATCGTCATTATTGCCTTTCACTTGCACGACCGAACGGTGTAAATAATAATAAGAGTGCACGTGCATTGGACTAAGCTGGAATCTGCAAACAATAACTCAAAGGAGAAGGCAAGGTAATATGGGCTCTCTGTAAGATAAACAATAATGCATATGAGAGCCACTCAACATTTTCATTGTGGTCTTCTCCTTACGACCCAAAGAAAACAAATTTCAAAACAAGAACAAGAAAAACTATTTACACGGGAAAGCTCCCAACAAGCAAAAGAAGAACGAGAAATCTTTTTGGGTTTTCTTTTAATGCTACAACCAAACAATCTAGGAGATAAAGCTACAACTAATTTTTTTGGATTTTTTTTCAAGGTTAATTAAGCACACAAGAAGAAAGCGGAAAGAAGAAATAAAATACCATGGATGATTCAATGAAAAAGTATAAGCACCGACTACTAAGATGAGTGTGTGAACATGAATGTAATGTCGGTGAGAAATACGTACTCCCCCAAGCTTAGGCTTTTGGCCTAAGTTGGTCTAGGGCCATGGCTGGCCCGGATAATATCCAAAGTCATAGTTGGGGTTGTACTGGGCTACAGCGGCTACCGCCTGAACGGCTACAGCGCGGAGGCGAGCGGCTTCCGCCTCTCTCTCGTACTCGTTTGCCTACTCTCTGGTTATAAAGTGCCTCCGTTTTTCCTGAAAGTTAAAGAAGGCAGGAGCAGGAAGGGTAATATGGACAGCATGCTGTCTAGCAAAAATTAGTCGGTACAGGAAGGACTGTTCGTTCCTCTCAAGAAACTGGTAGCGCACCATAGCCTCATAATCAAGAAAAGCAGGTGGTAACTCAATATCATTCCCCCTTATGGGTACCCCAAGATAATTAGCTACACGGGTGGCATAAATCCCGCCAAAGAAATCTCCATCCTTAGCATTTTTATGTAGTCTCCTAGCAATAATAGCCCCCAAGTTATATCATCTATCACCCATTACCGCACTCTTAAGAATACTAAGATCAGGTACGCAAAGGTGGCTATGATCATGTTTACCGTTACTACATCTACCTATGAAGAGAGCGAAATAATGTATAGCAGGAAAGTGAATGCTCCCCAAGGTAGCCTGTGTAATGTTTCTAGTTTCTCCCACAGTGACGCTAGCAAGGAAATCACCATATTCAGTTTTGTGAGGATCACTATAGCTGCCCCATTGTGGAATTTTGCATGCACGGTTAAAATCTTCTAGGTCCATAGTATAAAATTCATCATAAAGATTAAATAGAACAGAATGCGTAAAATTCTTCTTTGAAGCCGGCATGAAACATGAATTGATCCGACGGCCATTCACAAGGCCGCACTTGAGCTTCCCTCGGTGGTTCAAAGTCGGGCTCACGTATCGCGAGTCTCGGGGCCTTCTTGCTCGAGGAACCACCTTGGTATGTGTCTACAACTTGCAAGATAGGATCAAGAACACATATATATTCATGAAAACATTATAGGTTCAGATCTGAAATCATGGCACTCGGGCCCTAGTGACAAGCATTAAGCATAGCAAAGTCATAGCAACATCAATCTCAGAACATAGTGGATACTAGGGATCAAACCCTAACAAAACTAACTCGATTACATGGTAAATCTCATCCAACCCATCACCGTCCAGCAAGCCTACGATGGGATTACTCACGAACGGCAGAGAGCATCATGAAATTGGTGACGAAGGATGGTTGGTGATGATGACGGCGTCGATTTCCCCTCTCCGGAGCCCAAAACGTACCCCAGATCTGCCCTCCCGAGGAAGAACAGGAGGTGGCGGCAGATCCGTATCGTGAAATGCGATGAACTCTTCTCTCTGATTTTTTTCTACCTGAATAGGGTTATATGGAGTGGGAGTTGAGGTCGGAGGAGCTGCAGGGAGCCAGCCACCAGGGCGCGCCCTAGGGGGGGCGCGCCCCCTGGCTTGTGGCCAATGGGTGGACCCCATCTGGTTAATTCTTTCGCCAGTGTTTTTTATTAATTCCAAAAATATTCTCCATAAATTTTCAGGTCAATCCAAGAACTTTTATTTCTGCACAAAAATAACACCAAGGCAATTCTGCTAAAAACAGCGTCAGTCCGGGTTAGTTCCATTCAAATCATGCAAATTAGAGCCCAAAACAAGGGCAAAAGAGTTTGGAAAAGTAGATACGATGGAGACGTATCAATGACCTGTCATTATCACAGTAAATAGCTAAACCAAGCAACCTAGCATACCTGGTAGATGCTTGAGCCTTGATGTGCTTTACCTGCTATGCTTGCTATGCTTAGAGTTGTGGCAGGTCTGATTCATCTGGGTGATGAACCGAAGTGAAATAGTGTTGTTCTGATGTGATGAGCTAAATGATGAACCCAATTTGGTAAAGGTAGCGATGAGAGGCTATGTAGGAGTACATAGCAGATTGTCTCATCGGGGCCGTTCTTAGGAACTGAGTTCCGTCTTTCTGATCCAAGACTAGTTACTACCACATGTTGGGATACTTAATTGACCCTCTTGACCTATCAACCGCCTAGTCCTGTGTCCATGTGTTGCAAGTAGTTTCTGGTGTTTGTAGCTATGTTGGAGGCCGTGCGTAGCGCTGACCCTAGGGGTGGGCTACGACGCGGTAGGCAGTGGCACGGTGTACCAAGGGTCGCCCGAATGGTGGGCTTGGGAACCCTGCGCACATCGTTTGGGGCCGTAGCGGAAACTTCGGCCGGACTTCCATGCAGGTTCAGTCTCAAACAAGCGATAGCCTGGACTAAGTTCTTGTGTGTTTGCCGGTCGTGGCCGACTCCCTCGCTGGGCCTCCGCTTGAAGGTTGCGGAGGTGCCTGTATTTATGTGCACTCAGCGATAAGTGGCGAGAGCGTGTGTGAAGACGTACACCCCTGCAGGGTAATGAATCTGTTTGAATAGCCGCGTCCTCGGAAATGCACTACTTGGGGAACTTATGTTGTTCATAGATAACTTGATGGTTACTCTTAAAAGACTCAAGACAAGTGTGAGTACCGTGGATGGCACTCTCATAGGTGACGGGAGCGGATCCATGGTGGTGTATTGATGTGGTGTTAGTGGACTCATGTGCGCTATCTCAAAACTTGTTCAAAGAACAAGTAGTCATAGAACAGGTTAGCCAAGAGTCAAAGCTGGCATTGCTGCATGAACCCCACTACTCCTCTTGTTGAAACATGAGCAGAAATAGCTTAGGTCTGCTTTAAAGACTTGCTGAGTACGGTTGTACTCATGTTTTCTTAATAACAGTTGCAGATGATAACCAGGACCCATCTGGTGGGTTCTACCTAGACGTCGACGATGCCGAGTAGCTGGTATCCCAACTACGATCTGATGCCCTGGGTTGGGCTGTAGATAGTCAGGCTTTATGCCATTTTTATCGTTCATCTGTCTGTACTCAGACAGGTTTAAGTTTCCGCATGGCTTGTATGACTTTGCTTGTATGACTTGAGTGTCGGGTCATGTGACCCCTACCTGTATGAACATATTATGTAAGGCTCTTCTGAGCCTTCTAAATAAATGTTGTCTTGTTGTATGGTTATGTTGTGATGCCATAGTTGTATCTATGCATATTGGGCATGCCGTGCGTGCGTGTGACGTGCAACGGTATGTATGGGATTCGACACCTAGTTGTGTGCCTTAGTAGTACTCTTTACGGGGAAATGCCTCTTTGTGCTTCCACTGAGCCTTGGTAGCTTGCTACTGCTCCGGGCACATTGATTGACATGCATGCATCCTTCTTTGCTGCTGTGTCTGTCCCTTCGGGGAAATGTCTCGCAGTGTAATGGAGTCCATGTAGCCTGCTATGACTCGTCTATGCGCAGTTGATGACAGAAATGTCTCACGGCGTAATGGAGTCCCTGTAGCTTGCTATGACTCGTCTACACACGTTGATGACCGACAGCTGCATTGTTGGGTTACGTATGCCTGTCCCTGTACGGATGTGCCACTTGGGTTCTACGACTAGTCATGTCGACCCGGGTTCTTGGACATTTGAATGCTAGCGACATATTCACATTCATAAGCCAAAAGGCGCAAACAGTCCTGGCCCAGGTAATGTGGCAGCCATGGAGATAACCGGGCGTGATGCCGCAAAGTAATGTGAGGTGTTACATGCTAGATTCTTATGGCTTAGGATCGGGGTCCCGACAACGTTGGTATCAGATCCTGACTGACTGTAGAATTACCAAGCCAAACTGGTCGAAGTTGAGTCTAGAAATGCTTTAGTTATGTAAGGGAATTGATTATGGAAGGGAACATAATTCTCTTTTTACTCCTCTTCCCGAATCATTCTATTCCCAGTCACCCTCTTCTTTTCTACGGGCTTAAGATCTAGGCTTCTTATCTACCTCTCAGGATGACGAGTTACTAACCATGGACTTGTAGACTAAGTTGCTTGAGAGTCAACTCCAGTTTCAAGTTTTATTTCTGTGTGACAATCAGTTGGTTAGAATCTTGAAGTTAGAAAGTTGAGTGGTTATGCTATCCAATCTTTTAAAGGATGTCTCAAAATTGTTTTTGAGCATTTCCAGCTGTTATGTTGTCCGATTTCTTCTAGGTGCTGTAGTGCATTCTGCATCTCCTATGATAGAGTTGATGTCTTCCTTGTCAAAATGTGGGTTTTGTTTTCCCAGGATGGTTTCCACTAGGAACAACCCCGCTCCTGCTTATGAGTAGGGCAAGGGTAGTGGAGCAAGGCAAGAGAACCTGCCTCACCCGCCATCTTTGGCGGAAGTGATGCTTGAGGCGGAGAGGAACAAGAGAGAGATCATACGACTGCTAGAGCGTATTGAACAGAATACTGCACGATAGCCATGCAATGACTCAGTGTCTCTCAATGACTTTGTGAAGCTGTACCCGCCAAAGTTCCATCATTCCATCGACCCCCTCGATGCAAATGATTGGCTTTCCAGCATGACTCGCAAGATCCATTCTGCATATGCGGCAGAAGCTGACAAGGTAACCTTTGCCGCGTTTTTCCTTCAGGGCCCCGCCAATCAGTGGTGGGAAAATTATGAAGCTATGCGCCCAGAGGGTCCAGCAACAACCTGGGCTGACTTCAGCAGTGCCTTCCGCACCATCCATATTCTAGAAGGTCTTATGGACCAAAAGAGGGAGGAGTTATGTGCCTTCACTCAGGGTAAGCTCACAGTGGATGCTTACAGCCGAGAGTTCGGCAATCTTGCCCGCTATGCTCCGGAGGAGGTGTCAACTGACGCCAAGAAGCAAGCTAGGTTCCGCAAGGGACTTAGCCCCGAGCTCCATCGTAATCTGTGCCTGCATGAGTGCGCTACCTTCCAGGGTCTCGTCACCAAGGCTATCAATGCCGAGACTGGATAGACCGACTACGAGGCAACCAAGAAGCACTCTCGTGAGTTCAGCTCCTCATCTGGCTCAAGATCCCATAAGCGCCAGGTGTGGGTGCCCAACACTGCCCTGCCATCATGGTACACCGCGAGGCCATCCTATGAGGCCTCGCCCAAATCAGGCCAACCCTCCAGCTAAACATTATGGTGGTCCTGCTGCTAATGCTTCTCCGAGGTCTTCAACTGTGATCTGCTACAAATGTGGAGAGCCCGGGCACTACTCTCGAGAGTGTCCTCAGAACAATGCCAAGCCTGCTGGACATGGTAAGCCGGGCAAGGCTTATTACATGAAGCCAACTCCTACTCATGGACGAGTGAACAACGTCACCCTTGAAGAATCCCATGATGACCCTAACGTTGTGCTTGGTACGCTCCTTATCAATAGTCATCCAACGTCTGTTCTTTTTGACACTGGTGCATCTCATTCATTCATCTCAGAAAGTTATGCATAGTTGCATAACATGACCTTTTGTGATATGCCCACTCCATTAGTAGTTCAGACTCCTGGATCAAAATGGCAAACTTCCAGAGTGAGCCATGACAATGAGATTCTCGTGGATAGGCTAGTCTTTTTGGCTTCCCTGATAGCTCTGAAGTCTTCAGACATCAACATCATCTTGGGTATAGACTAGATGTCAGCTCATTATGCCAAGGTTGATACGCATACTAGGAATGTTCAACTTACACATCCATCAGGTGAGATAGTCAATTTCTCAACTCGAGTGGCTAAGCGCCAACTCTTTCCCTCAATGCTAGCGCTCTTCCAGAGCTTGAGGATATTCCGGTGGTCCGTGACTTTCCAGATGTCTTTCCAGAGGAACTGCCAGGTATTCCACCTGACAGGGATGTAGAGTTTGTGATAGACCTCATTCCAGCGACTGTCCCAATAGCCAGAAGACCCTATAAGATGGCACCCTTAGAACTAGCCGATCTAAAGAAACAACTCGATGAGGCCTTGAAAAAGGGATTCATCCGCCCTAGTTCTTCCCCTTGGGCTTTCCCCGTCCTCTTCGTTAAGTAGAAGGATGGAACGGACCGGATGGTTGTAGATTATCGACCAGTGAACCTGGTCGCAATCAAGAACAAGTATCCGCTCCCCAGGATCAATGACTTGTATGATCAACTCGCTGGATCCTCAGTCTTTTCTAAGATGGATTTGAGGTTGGGTTACCATCAAATCAAGAACAAGAACGGGGACATTCCAAAAACGGCTTTCATTACTCGTTATGGCCAATACGAGTACACCGTCATGTCCTTCAGGTTAACCAATGCTCCAGCCACCTTCTCTCGTTTGATGAATTCGATCTTCATGGAGTACTTGAATAAATTCGTCTTGGTTTACCTTAACGATATACTCATTTACTCGAAGAACGAACGAGATCATGCCGAGCATCTCAGGCTAGTATTGACGAAACTTCGAGAGCATCGCCTGTATGCCAAATTCTCCAAGTGTGAATTCAGGCTACTAGAAGTGACCTATCTAGGTCATGTAATCTCTGGCAAGGGTACTGCTGTCAATCCCGAGCGAGTTCAGGCCCTCCTTGATTGGACTCAAGCTGAATCGGTTAACCAAGTTTGGAGCTTCCTTGGCTTAGCAAGCTATTGTCGCAGCTTCGTCAAGAACTTCTCCAAGGTTGCGAAGCCTCTTACTGAACTCCTCAAGAAAGATAAAAAGTTCGAGTGGACTCCACAATGCGAGCATAGTTTTCGGGAACTGAAAAGACGCCTGACTTCTGCACTCGTATTGGTGCCACCAGATTTCTTTAAGGACTTTGTTATCTATTGCAACGCCTCGCGACAAGGATTATGTTGCATTCTCATGCAAGATCGTCATGTGATTGCATATGCATTCGACAGTTGCGTCCACATGAGGATAATTATCCAACACATGATCTTGAGCTTGCAGCTGTAGTCCATGCACTTAAGACATGGCGACATTACCTTCTGGGTAATCGTTGCGAGATTTACACTGATCACGAAAGTCTTAAATATATCTTCACCCAACCGGATTTGAATCTCAGGCAAAGACGTTGGGTTGAGTTGATCACAGATTACGACTTAGGGATAACATACACCCCGGGGAAAGCCAATGTCATGGCTGATGCACTAAGTCATAAGTCTTATTGTAACAACTTGATGTTACAACAAAGTCAACCGCTTCTCTATGAGGAATTTCGGAAGTAAAACCTTCACATTGTTCCTCAAGGATTCCTTTCCACCTTGGTGGCGAAACCTACTCTTAGGGTAATCATAGCTGTTCAGAGGTATGATAAGGGTATATCCCGGATCAAGGAGAACATTGCTAGCGGAAACGCTAAAGATTTCTCCAAGGACGATCAGGATGTTGTGTTCTTCCAGAACCGCTTGGTGGTTCCTAAGAGGAAACGACTACGACAGCTGATCCTTAAGGAGGCTCATGACTGTCCTCTCATGATTCATCCTGGTAGTACCAAAATGTATCAGTACCTACGCCAGAGGTTTTGGTGGACCAGAATGAAGAGAGAAATTGCTCAGTTCGTTGCTAATTGCGACGTCTGTCGTCGCGTTAAAGCAGAACATCAAAGGCCTGCTGACACCCTTCAACCCTTAGCTATTCCTGAATGGAAATGGGATAAGGTCGGTATGGATTTCATCACCAGGTTTCCCAAGACCAAGAGAGGGAATAATGCTATCTTTGTGGTCATTGACCGTCTTTCCAAAGTGGCTCATTTTCTTCCTGTTCACGAAAGTATAACTGCTAGTCAGCTAGCGGATCTATATATTTCTCGAATAGTGTCTCTTCATGGTGTTCCTTTGGAGATTAACTCAGACCGTGGAAGTATCTTCCCTTCCCGATTCTGGGAAAGCTTTCAGAATGCTATGGGGACTCATCTATCCTTTAGCACTGCTTTCCATCCGCAGTCAAGTGGTCAAGTGGAGCGAGTCAATCAAATCCTAGAAGACATGCTCAGAGATTGTGTTATCTCTTTCGGCATGGATTGGGAGAAGTTTCTTCCATTTGCTGAATTTGCTTATAACAGTAGTTATCAGTCAATCTTGGGCAAAGCCCCTTTTGAAGTTCTCTATGGACGAAGGTGTCGAACACCTCTTAACTGGTCAGAAACCGGAGAGAGGCAACTCTTTGGTCCGGATATGATCCAGGATGCAGAGGAGCAAGTTCGCATTATTCGTGAAAAGTGGATAACAGCCCAATCTCGTCAAAAGAGCAAATATGATCATCATCATAAGGTCGTGACCTATGAAGTTGACGAGAAGGCTTACCTTCGGGTTACACCTTTGAAGGGTACCCAACGATTCGGTATTGAGGGCAAGTTGGCTCCTCATTACATTGGTCCTTTTCGCATTCTTGCTAAACAACGAGAGGTTGCCCACCAATTGGAACTTCCACCGCATCTTTCCAAGGTTCATGATGTCTTCCACGTATCGCAACTCAGGCGTTGCTTTTCGGACCCTGTCTGCGAAGTGGACCATGAAACACTTGATCTCCAAGATAACCTTACATATCGAGAATACCTTGTTCGTATCCTCGATCTAGCTGAGCATACCACTCGACGTCGAAACATCAAGTTTCTCAAGGTTCAGGGGTCACACCATTCCGAAAAGGAAGCCACATGGGAAAGAGAGCACCGTCTTTGACTAGAGTACCCCGCACTCTTCCCCACGACTTCCAAATCTCGGGACGAGATTCTTTTGAGTGGGGGTGAGTTGTCACATGCCTAGTTTCCCCTTTGCATTGTGCTAGGTAGAGTGTGCATCATGTTTACATTCCATCAACTTGAAATGGGGATTGACAGAAACCCTAGCATCTCACTTGAATCAAACCAATTCAAATGTTTGTGATTTTCAATGAATCCAAAATGCCCTTCAAAAATGTTCAATATTTCTGATAAATGATGGCAACAACATATCAGGAGACATTTTATTTTTCACAACAATTATAGCATTTTTAAATAACCTTTCAATGCTACTGAAAGTAATAAGTAAAGCACTATAATTATGGCAGTTGTGCAAAAATGCTGAAACTTTTTGTGGAAGTTTGAAATATTCAAACTACATTCCATAAAATATGTTGGTATTTTTGTCCTAGGTATTTTGGCCAAACTAAAATAAAAAAAGTGAGAAAACAGAAAACAGAAACAAAATAGAAAAGAGAGAGCTAACCTGAGGCCCAGGCCAGGCCGGCCCATCCTGGCCCAGCCAGGTCGTCGTCCTCCTGGCGCCAGGAGGATGGGCGTGTGGCCGACGCACGCGTGCGGCCTTGCCACCATGCCAGCAGCTGCCTGCCTGCTTCCCTGTCGCGCTGGCGCCGCGGATAAGCTCCAGGAGCCATCCCGATCGCGCCCTCTCCCCATTCGCCCCTCTCCTCTCTCCCTCCCCTCTGCTCCGCCATGACCGCCGCACCCGCAAGCTTGCCGCCGTAGTGCCGCCTCCTCAGCCACCTCCTCGCCCCTCCGGCTACTCTCCGAGCTTCGCCTCGTCGCAAGCAGCCTCCCCGCCGAGGCACGCATCGCCGGAGCCCCTGGAGCGATGCCCACGAGCTCTTCTTCCTCCTCGGCTCCGACAACCGCCGCCGTCGATTCGCCGTCTCCAAGCCGCCCGCGAGCCCGCTCTCGATGCCCTCAAAACCGCCGTGAGCCCCCGGTCCCATTCCCCCTCTTCCCCTGGTCGATTACATGCCGTAGCCACTGATTTGCCTGAGTCCGAGAGCTCCTCGTCGCCGGCGATGGCGTTGCCGCAGCTGCAAGCGCCTGAGCTCACCCCCGAGCACATAGTCATGCTCAGGAGGACTCTAGGAGGCCGAAGGTACCGCTAGTTCGTCCCCTAGCTGCTTGTGGTATCGGCCTTGTCGATGTCCAAACGCCGGCGTCGACCAAGGTCGTCACCGGTGACGATTCCGGCGCCCCAGCGGCCAGCAGACCCCGTAGCTAGATGCGGCCAGTGCGTGCATCACTCTGGTGATCTTCGCGTGCCCAGCAGCCGTCTGCAGAGCAACTCCGACGACGCACCACCGTTGGTTTGGTCACCACCGGCAGGATTCCGGTGGTCGCCGATGTGGCCAGTCATTAGAGACTAACCCCAGTGATTAATAGGCCTAACAGCCACTGACAGTGGGCCCTGGCTGGAGTCAAAGCCAGGGTCAACTCGGGATTATCTCCCGAGTCAATGACATGTGGACCCCACATGTCAGTGACTGTGAGTAGCCCTGGGTCACTGACCAGTGGACCCCACTGGTCAGGTTGGACCTGGCAACGGCCAGTTGACCAGCTAATGCAGTGCCGACGCAATAAATGCTTTTCTGATTTATAATAATTCTAGAAAATGGAAAATTAATCTGTACCTCAGATTGAGATAATTTATATATGAAAAATTATCAGAAAAATTGAAGGAATCCATTGGTGCTTTGATCATGCATGTTAGAGAAGGTTTTACCTACTAATCAGGTCAAATCAGTTAAAGGGTATTTGAAAATACCTTATTTGAAATTGAGTTTGAATCTTTGATTCAAACTAGCTTCAAGCAATCTGTTGATAGCTGCATTAGCTCATTCATATCATGCTGCCATGTCATGATCATGCATCATATTGCTGCACTTGCCGTGTATTGATTGTTACTCTGTCTGTATCGCGGTAGGTCCTGCTTCCGAGGATACACATGAGTATCCCACTGAAGGAGAATACCTCTCCGCCAACCTGCAAGGCAAGCAACCTCATTGATCATTCCGATAACATCCCACTCTCTCACTCCTGCTCTCGTTTATTGCATTAGGACTATATGGTTCAACTGTTACCTGTTTCGATAGTTGAACCCATTCCTCTGCATGACCTATCATTGTCACAGTAAATAGCTAAACCAAGCAACCTAGCATACCTGGTAGATGCTTGAGCCTTGATGTTCTTTACCTGCTATGCTTGGTATGCTTAGAGTTGTGTCAGGTCTGATGCATCTTGGTGATGAACCAGAGTGTTGTTCTGATGTGATGAGCTAAATGATGAACCTGATTTGGTAAAGGTAGCGATGAGAGGCTATGTAGGAGTACATAGCGGATTATCTCATCGGGACCGTTCTTAGGAACTGAGTTCCGTGTTTGTGATCCAAGACTAGTTACTACCACATGTTGGGATACTTAATTGACCCACTCAACCTATCAACCACCTAGTCCTGTGTCGAGGTGTTGCAAGTAGTTTCGGGTGTTTGTGGCTATGGTGGAGGCCGTGCATAGCGCTGACCTTAGGGGTGGGCTACGACACGGTAGGCAGTGGCACGGTGTACCAAGGGTCACCAGAATGGTGGGCTTGGGAACCCTGCGCACATCGTTTGGGGCCTTAGCGGAAACTTCGGCCGGACTTCCGTGCGGGTTCAGTCTCAAATAGCCGATAGCCTGGACTAGGGTCTTGTGTGTTTGACGGTCGTGGCCGACTCCCTCGCTGGACCTTCGCTTGGAGGTTGCCGAGGTGCCTGTTTTTATGTGCACTCAGCGATAAGTGGCGAGAGCGTGTGTGAAGAAGTACACCCCTGCAGGGTAATGAATCTGTTCGAATAGTCGCGTCCTCAGAAATGGACTACTTGGAGAACTTATGTTGTTCATAGATAACTTGATGGTTACTCTTAAAAGACTCAAGACAAGTGTGAGTACCGTGGATGGCACTCTCGTAGGTGACTGGAGCGGATCCATGGTGGTGTATTGATGTGGTGTTAGTGGACTCGTGTGCGCTATCTCAAAACATGTTCAAAGAACTAGTAATCGTAGTACAGGTTAGCGAAGAGTCAAAGCTGGCATTGCTGCATGAACCCCACTACTCCCCTTGCTGAAACATGAGTATGAATATCTTAGGTCTACTTTATAGACTTGCTGAGTACAGTTGTACTCATGTTTGCTTAATAACCCTTTTTATCTTTCATCTGTCTGTACTTAGACAGCTTTAAGCTTTCGCATGGCTTGTATGACTTTGCTTGTATGACTTGAGTGTCGGGTCATGTGAGCCCTACTTGTATGAACATATTATGTAAGGCTCTTCTGAGCCTTCTAAATAAATGTTGTGTTGTTGTATGGTTATGTTGTGATGCCATAGTTATATCTATATGCATATCGTGCATGTCCTGCGTATGTGTGACGTGCAACGGTATGTATGGGATTCGACACCTAGTTGTGTGCCTTATTAGTACTCTTTACGGGGAAATGTCTCTTTGTGCTTCCACTGAGCCTTGGTAGCTTGCTACTGCTCTGGACACATTGCTTGACCGACATGTATCCTTCTTTGCTGCTATGTCTGTCCCTTCGCGGAAATGTCTCGCAGTGTAATGGAGTCCATGTAACCTGCTATGACTCGTCCACGCGCAGTTGATGACAGAAATGTCTCACGGCATAATGGAGTCCATGTAGCTTGCTATGAATCGTCTACACATGTTGATGACCGACACCTGTGTTGTTGGGTTACGTATGCATGTCCCTGTACGGATGTGCCACTTGGGTTCTACGACTAGTCATGTCGACCCGGGTTCTTGGACATTTGAATGCTAGCGAGATATTCACATTCGTGAGCCAAAAGGCACAAACGGTCCCGGCCCAGGTAAGGTGGCAGCCGTGGAGATAACCGTGCGTGAGATCGCAAAGTAATGTGAGGTGTTACATGCTAGATTCTTATGGCTTAGGATCGGGGTCCCAACATGCTCCAAGTGGCTGGCCGTTAGAGGTGTAGTCGTACCCGATAGCAGCATCGTCTCGGGGTCTACCGGAGAGAAGAGGCGGGAAGAAACAATAAATACAGAGCCAACAAATGCATCACGATGCATGAAAAGGCAATATTCTGTGGTAGGGGTTGTCCTGACGCAGTGCTACACATTACAAACGGATCAGGAAAATATCTGTGGATATTTCCCGATCTTAGGCATTTATCGGACAGACGATCCAGAGGGGAAAGTTCCATGTTCATCATGCTAGAGGCGTGTTATAGATGAACAGATTGCATATTCGGATTCGTTATATTTTTCTGAGCAACTTTCATATATAAATTATTTTCATCTAAGTTAAGAATTAATTTATATGATTTTTCAAAGATTTAATCATTTTCTAAAATTTACTGGATTTAAATTAATTTAAAAATAGCTTTACTACGTCAGTAGCACGCCAGGCTGACTTCAGCAGTCAAGCCAGTCGGTCCAGGTCAAACCTAACCTCTGGGTCCCACATGTCAGTGACTAGGGAGTTAATCAGGGGTTTATTTTTACTAAACTAGTTAATTAGCTAACAGGGGTCCACTAGTTAGTGTCTAATTAGTTTCACTTAATTAAATTAATTCATTTAGTTATTTTGGCGGTGTCGTGGCCCACCAGTCAGCGATTGGCGTTGCCGAGTCAGCATGTTGACCGGGCTCAAGCGTCAACCGGGGCTAGGGGGTCCACTGGCAGTGACCCAGGTGGGCCCCAGGTCAGTCCACACCGGCAGTGGTGCCGGAGAACCGCTCCGATGACCTAATCCGCGGCGGCGCACCTCGGACCTCATCGGAAACGGCTATGGGCAACCAATGGGCACGGGGCCGCCCTCGTTCGAACGACCACACAATGGTGTGTTGACCTCTGGTGGTCGCGTCGTCGGAGAAGGCCTATAGATATGGAGGCGACTAGCGGGACGGCTGCCGGCATTCGTGCATGCTCGGGCTAGTGGCTACGTGGCTCGGGGAGGGGCAAGGCTAGGCGCGTCCGAATGAGGAGAGCTCGCCGCGTCGATCTGTGCAACCGGCACGAGCTCAGGTGGTCAATAGCGAAAGCAACAGCGAGAATGGGCGGCGGTGAGCTTCGGCTCCGATGGCAATGGGAAAGGCCGCGACGGAATTGAATGAGGAAGAGAGGGAAAACGAGGGGATGCTAACCGAGAAGGTACACGGGGGCCCGGTGTTACCTTAGGAGCAGGAGTGGCATCCCAATCGATGGAGGTCGCCGGCGGTGCAGAGGTTGAATACGGGGGCAGTGTTGCCTAGCTCGAAGGGGAGGTGGTTGAGGATGTAGCGGACGATGGCAGTCCTGGCAGACACGAAGTGGCGGCGAGGGGGCAATGGTGGCTACGGAGGTGGCGAATCCATGGCAATGGTGGTTCTCGGGTGTGAGCGGGGGGAGAAGAGATCGAGGCGAGAGGGGGAAATGAGCGGGGCTAGGTTTTCCCGGCGAGTCCACGGCGACTTGTAGGACGTCAGGGATGCGGCGGATGGCCGGCACAACGCCAGCTGCGACCACGAACGCGCCGCGGTCGTCCACCGCGTCGGGGATGAACAGGGGAATGAGAAGGGGAAGCTAGTGGCCTGGGCCTGCACTGTGCACTTGAGGCCCAAGTGCACACTGGGGGATTTATCCTTTTTTATTTTTTTATTTGTTTTTTGTTTTCTAATTATTTTAAATAGCAAAATAGGCTTAGTAAAATATGGAACTTGGCCCATTATTAGTAATGCAATATTATGCACTGTTACAAAAAGTTTCAGACTTAATTAAAGTAGTTTGGAATTGTTATAATTTAAAAGGCATTTAAATTATTGTTTCGGCCTCTGTTTCAAAAGTTTTAGAGCTTTTAAGCACTTTACGAAAAGTTGGTTTCACCATGACAAATATCCAGGGATTATTTTTAACACTATGAACATTTTAGTTTTCATGTTTGTGAATTTCTTTATGCCATTTATTATTTGAATTTTGAATTCAAAATGGAATTTGAAAGGAGATATGAGACAAAGATGATCAAGCACTGTTTTAGCAAAATGACTTAGCTTAATCAGAGAAGTTACTGTAGCTTAATTACATGGGTGTTACACTGCACAGGCCTGCCAGTCCTATGAATGCCCTGCCCCCCCCTCGATAGAAGCCACCAGAGCCTCGCCATCTCGTCGTCGTCATCATCGCCGGCGCTGTTCATCCGTGACATGGCCAAGCCCCCCTTTCCACTACTAGGAAAAGGGCTATAGATGATATGGCTACTAATGGCGCACCAGACATGTGGTGCGCCACTACTATATAGTAATGGCGCACCATGAGTTGGTGCGCCATTAGTGTGGTAGACACTAATGGCGCACCAGACCCACGGTGCGCCATTAGTGACAAATGTTTTTTTTTCATTTTTCCAAAAATATTAATGGCGCACCATGGAAGAGTGCGCCATTACTAGTTTAACTAGTAATGGCGCACCTCCAACACAGTGCGCCACTACTATTTTTTTTTTATTTTTTTTTGCAAAACTACTAATGGCGCACCTCAAGCTGGTGCGCCATTAGTAACCAGGGTTACTAATGGCGCATATATGGGTGGTGCGCCATTAGTAACCTGGGACCAGCTAGATATTTTGGACAGCCACACCTACACACTCACTTTCCCCACTTCATTCTCTCCACCTCCTCCTCCAAGATTGTGTCGGCTTCCTCCTCCTCCTCACCTCATTTGCACCATAGATTCATCAAAATTAGGTGGTTAAATTACCTTTTTTTGATAGGTAAGTAAGGGGACAGCTATCTTTATGTTGTAGATCTACTTTTTTTCTCTCCCTCGCTCCAACAACGTGCACATGCACTTTTTATAGCCTTGTCCTAGCTAGCAGGGGCAGGCTCGCTGGATGGGGTCACCGTGAGGGTCGGCGCGAAATGCATGTCGACTTCGAGGGTCAACTCGCCGACTTTGAAAGAGCAAACCTAGTCACGCTACAACACATAGACGTGGTCGATCCTTGGGTGGTAGAGCACAAAACCTTTATTGAGAAGACGTACAATGACCGAGGCCAACAGAGGACGGACGGAGATATAATCAAAGAGCACAACTCATGTTTCACGCGTTGGTTCAAGCAGAAGCTTCTGTCGTACCCTTTACATGAGGATTCTTCCGCGGAAGAACAACTCATATTCGCCTTGTCACAGGGCGCCGAGCACAACCTGATGACCTATGAGGCGTATGATATCAACGGCTACACATTCTACACCGAGGACAAGGACATGAAGAGCGATGGTTATCAGAACTCCGGGGTAACAATGGAATCCTACACCGGTAACGACAAGGACAGATACTACGGAATGATCGAGGAGATCTGGGAGCTGAGCTACGCAGGAGAGAAGGTCCCGATGTTCCGTGTCAGATGGGCCAAGAGCGTCCTAAAAGAAGACCGGTATTTCACCACCATGGTTATACCCGAAGCCAAATCCAAGACCGCGGGCGCAAACGTCACCGCGAAAAATGAGCCATGGGTACTGGCTTCCCAAGTGGACCAATGCTTCTTCATTACCGACCCGTCAAAGCACAGTCGTGTTGTCGTGAGGAGAGGCAAAAGGAAGATCATCGGAATGGATGGAGTCGCCAATGATCAAGACTTCGACAAGTACGGCGACCCGAAGATGGAACATGACGACGACGATGAAGTAGCAGCATACACCACAAGAAGAAGCAGGACCACCCTACCTAAAGGACGTCCGTTCCACAGAAGAACTCCATTTGCGAAAAAGAAGGGCAAGAAGATTGTGAACAGATAGCTAGCTAAGATCGATTGTATTTAAATCGTAGTCTTCATTTCTCGATTGTATTTCATGGGCACTTTTTGAACTCATGAATATTTTTAAATTTCATGGGCACTTTTTGAATTCATGAATATTTTTTCAAATTTGATGATATTTTTTCATATTCAATATGAAAAAATATTGAATATTCATGAGGACACTCGATCTCGATCCCCCTCCATCTCGATCGCTATCCCCCTCCATCTCGATCTCGATCCCCCCCGCACCTTCCCCCGCTAGCTCCACCGCCGCCGACGACCCACCGCACCCTCCCCCGCTCCACCGCCGCCGCCGACCCCCCGCACCCTCCCCGGCCCGCTCCACCGCCGCCGAGCACCCCCCGCACCCTCCCCCGCTCCACCGCCGCCGCCGACCCACCACACCCTCCCCCGCTCCACCGCCGCCGCCGAGCACCCCCATTTGATGATATTTTCAAATAACAAATTTGATGATATTTTTTCATATTAATAAAAAAATTATTACTGTTTTTATAAAAAATTATTACTGTTTTTATAAAAAAATATTAAAAAATAGCAACAAAAAATAATAATAAAAAAACATACTAATGGCGCACCGCTCGGGTAGTGCGCCATTGCTATCTAACAAAAAAGCTTTCTAATGACGCACCTCTAAGGGGTGCGCCATTGCTATCAAAAAAAAAAGATTTCTAATGGCGCACCAATCGGGGGTGCGCCATTAGTAAGCTTCCCCCTAGCTCTAACTCGCCCGACCCCTTCGTCCCTCCCTCTCGCCAGATCCACTTCCCCCCCCCCGCGCGCTGCCCCGACCCACGACGCCGCCGCCCCTACGTGCGCCGCCGCCCCCGCGCCCCCGCGCCCCCCACCACTGCAGCTCCGCCATCGCCGACGCCTCCGCGACCTCGCCGTCGCCGACAGCCTCCCCGCGTCGGCCCCTGCCCTGCGCCGCCTCTACCTCAGTCCGGGCACGGGGTGCAGGACGACGACCGCCGCCGACCCGCGAAGCACGTGGCCGTCGGCCTCCCCACGACCAACCGAGGCGCCCAGGAGGACCGCCACCGTCTTCTTCTTCGACTACGAGGACCCGGACGATCTCGGACGCCCTCGAGCCATCCCTTCGACGCCGCCGCCGCCGCCGACCCCGACCCCGACCCCGACCCCTCCGGCGACCGGCCGCGCCCGCCAAGGTACCTCTCCTCCTTCCTCCTTCCTCTGCCAAACAAAGAAAATCCATTATTAGCTATTACTACCTTGCATTCAAGCTGGCTATTTGCAACCCTTCGCCATGTCTCTTGAAACTAGTAGCAGGTCAAACTCCGCCCTTGGCTAGCTTTGGGGCATCCTGAAGCTTTTCTTGCCAAACAAAGAAAAAAAAGACACCATCTGATCTACAGTAGCATCATTCAAAGTACCTTGCAACATAAGCTCTGTCAATGTAAGTTTATCAGCTGAGCTGATCTCACATGCCACTTTGCCCTTCACCTCGACTACATCCTCACGAGTGATGTATCTGAAAAAAAATAAAGGGCACACCTGATAAAAATTCATGAAAGGAAATGGATATTGACACAACAGATAATTTCTTTAATCAAGCAGACAAGAACAACAATATTTTTTCACAAAATCTCCATACAAACTAAACTGCAATTTAAAACTGTGATGTAATAACTTCATTGGCTACCTTGAGTGTCTAGTACAAATTTGTTTGACCGATGACGTTTATTACTCTAAAGGGTTGAACTAGGGTCCTTACGTTATGTTCTATTCCATGCAGCAAAGGCAATTTTCATCTAAGTTGAGCTGATTTTGATTTCCGTATGTTATGGGGGGACAACAGATATTGTTATATGTTCATTCTTGAGGGTACAGACTTGCTAAACTATTGATGATTTTTTGTTGGGTGACCTATTAGATCTGGAATGGAAGCTCACATAAGTTGAGCTGATTTTTGTCCATATGAAAGCAGAGGACCATATGGTCTGTGGCCTTTTCATCCATATGAAAGTAGACGCACATTGTGGTGCTAGTTTGCTGGGTTTTGTCTCCGACCATCGTGTCGTGATGATTTTGCAGGTACCCCGAGAGGCCCTTGAGTTTGCCGGAATGTCGATTAACTTCCGTTCCGGCAAATTCGGGTACTCCATATGTCCTATTTTCAGCAAAGGTCATGCTGAAATTTTCCGTGAATTTTAGCATGACTTTGCTAAAAATCGGACATATGGGGTACTTGCTACTAATGCATGGGCCGGGGTATCTTAGTACTTAATTAAGTAGCTTTTAGGGTGCCTCGGTGTCGATAAGAACCTAAATGATGAAAGCTTAGGCTTTTAGGGTGCCTCGGCGTCGACAAACCCTAAATGATAAAAGCTTAGCTTTTAGGATGCCTCGGTGTCGACAAACCCTAAATGATGAGACCATGATCTTGTTCCTTGACAATAACCAACTTTTTGACCAAACTTTTTTCCTCGAAGCCGTCATTCTGGCAAACCCAGATAAGGATAACTTCCTCGTGCCTTACTTTCCCGAGTAAGTCGTCCCCTCAACCGCCCCGTAACATATGATTTCTTAGATTTCGATCGTTTTTTTAACATTCCGTGTTTTGTGCAGTGACACACATTGCACACTCATCCTCTTAAGCCTGAAATATTCCATGGCCGCGTATTTTGACTCGGACCATCAGTCGAAGAAAGACTACACAAATGTCAAGAAAGTTCTTGATGATGTTCTCCCCGGCTACGCCAAATCTGGAGGCACCTTCACCAGGCCAGTTCGTAAGTACGGCAAGCACGTGTTCGCCCACAATACGACGTTCCCCTGCGTCAAGCAGCCGCCTGGCGGTCAGAAGGATGCCTACTACGCCCTCCATCACATGCGGGCGATCGTACGGGACCATAATCACCTTCTGCTACCAAATAATCTCAAAGCTTGGGCCGCAAGCTTGTCGGCAATCCAGGACACGGACATCAGACAAGAATTCTTTCGCATCCAGTCGGAGTTTGCGGAAATCATCCATCAAGATGTCCTTCGTACCTCGGGGCAGTTCTACCTCAGAAATCAACCGTCCAACAGTGAGATAGACACAACGCTACAAATGCAGGCTGACAACGCCCGCGATTTCCTGACCATAACGATAGACGGCGGCTTCATCCACGCTCTGGTCCCTTGAGTCGAGTCGAAAGTAGTGATGCTATGTCTAGTTTTGAAACATCGATTGGCTCATGTTGTAATTAAACTTTGATGAACTTGTATGTCTCTTTGGTTTGGACAGTCGTTCAACTTAGATGTAATCGATGCTATTAATGTCTTGCTTTTCTCTTCCGATCCTTTTGTTGCATACTTATATATTGCTTATGTATTGTCTGTGAATTGGTACTAACGTTTTGTTTGGCTAGTGCATAGAGATGCCGTCGTATGTCGTGTACAAGGGTAGGGTTCCCGGAGTCTACGACGACTGGGAGGAGTGTCGGACACATGTTCACCATTTCAGCGGTAACAGTTACAAAGGGTACACCACTAGGGCGGAGGCGGAATCTAGATACGCGCGCTATCTAGCGGGAGAGAGGAGGGAGCGTTGGAGGAACCGGATGAAGACCAGTTTCATCGCGATTATGCTCATCGTGATGACCGCAGCTCTCTTCTATGTGATGGTAGTTTAGATGATCGATATCGACTTGTAATGTGAAGACAAACTCGCTACTCGCGGTTTCGAGACTTGTAATGTTCTAACTTTGTTCGGTATTTTAAATTCGGAGACCAATATGATGAATTGTATTCGGACACTAATCTTCTATTGTATTCGATGAATCTGCTGTTGCTGTGTGGTGCTAGCTATATTCTGTCAAATAATATATTTTGTAACCTGTGAAAATATCAGAAACGAAAAAAATAATAATCCCTAATATTCATACTAGTGGCGCACCACCACATAGTGCGCCATTAGTAAGCCAGAGCACACTAATGGCGCATCATCCACCAGTGCGCCATTAGTATGCCAAAGCACATGGGTAAATATGGCCCCTGGGAGGCATACTAATGGCGCACCGTGGGCTATACTAATGGCGCACTGCATGGTGCGCCATTAGTATACCAGATACTAATGGCGCACCAGTGGTGCGCCATTAGTAAAAAATTCTAATGGCGTGGTGCTAGTGGCGCACCTGTAGTGCGCCATTAGTAGCGAAAACAGGTGCGCCACTAGCAGCCCTTTTCCTAGTAGTGTTCGCTTCCCCATCTATTTGCGATCGACATCTGTTCCCTGCAACCTCGGTCGATTACCGGCGATGTAGCCTGTGCCGACCTAGCCCCTGAGCTTGTTAGAGCTAGCCCCAGGGCACGGCCACGGTGGTCTTCCTCATCCATCCGGCCTCCTCCGGCTGTAATAGGATCCCCAGGGCCCCTTCCAAACTCGCAAAACCATAGTTGCTCTCCCTACATTCCCCTCGCCAAAACCTCCAAGTTCTAGCTGCTCAATTCACCCCCACTATCTCCATGGCCCCCGCCCTCCCTCGCCTAAATTAACTCCTCCCCAACCCCCTCCTCTCCAACTAGCCACACCAGCCGACCACTACCACAACCAGGGGCCCTGCCGCCCTCCATTTAGAGTTAGAGCATGTCGTAGCCTCGAGCCAGAGCTTCACCGCAGCCACCGTCCCCCTCCACCGCGTTCGCCCGCGTCCCACCACCCCCGCAGCCATCGTGACCACCCATAGGTGTGTCTTCGACCGCTGCATCCATTCTCCCCCTCGCCGCGAGCCATTGCCCACCGGAGAGGCAGCAACGCTGGTGCCCCAAGCTCTATGTTGCTCACGGAGAGAGAAGGAGAAGAAAGGAGGGAGGAGTGGGAGAAGCACGCGGGCCCCGCTGGTTAGTGGCTCAAGCCACAAGCCGGACCGTTAAGTGGAAATGGCTTCGGTCGAAATATGTTTTCCTCTCGGGAAAGCGAATTCCCACTAAAGGTGCCACCTAACTCCAGTTAGGGGCACAAAAGTAAATATTATATTTATAAACAGGTCCTTCCCCTTCAACCCCTCATATCTTTTCAGCCGCAACTCTGTTTTCAATGAAACCAATGCCCGCGTTCTCCATTCCGTGCACACTTTCTGACCAGACCACTTCCACCATGTTCCCTCCCAACATAAAAGACCAGTTTTTACTTAGCACTTGTTAGGCCCTTTATGAACCCCAAAATCCGCCGCCAAGCTACCGGGCTCTGCCGGAACCCCTTCCCGGTAGACCTTAAGTGTCCCAATGAGTAATCGTCCCAATGAGTAATCCACCTCCAAGCACTTTCGTAGAAGTATCCCAATGAGTAATCATCCCAACAAAGATCGGAGAAGGGTATTTATGAAGGCGCTTCTGTCACACACAAGTGGTCACATTCTTGTGTGCAGTAACTCCTTGAGCTTCTGCAAATATTATTACTGTCGTGGATAAATGATAAACGAAATATGCTAATAGAAAGAGAGTTTAAAACTGTCTACTGAATAACAAATTAAAGTTAATAACACGACATGTAAACGGTGTTTCCTACAGTGAAGAGATTAGGTGCGGAGAGATTTCAGTTCATGGTAAGAATATATGAATTGTGCCAGTGCGACGGTAATACCAGTTACCTTGTATTGTACTCACAGTATTTGATATAAACATTCTATTGGCAGTTCTCCCTAGATTCATGAAACTCCTCCACTAGGGGTTATATTTCATTCTATGGTCCTACTTCTCCATTGCCACAGAGTGGTTGTTTCGGCAATTAAGGTCATAAGACCGGAACCAAGAATTAAGCTCAATGGATCACCATTATCTCATATTGTCTTCGGTTGTCATAGATATCTCCGCCTTTCACGTTAGAGGTCACAGAGTTCCTAAACAAAATGTGTTACCTTTGTAGATCTTGAGATCATGTTGCATGGGCCCTTAAATTGGATAACATGCATAGAGTTTAGGACAGTATAACAACATAGAAGGCAGATCATGCTACTACGAATTCAAATGATGACATATAGAATAGGCACATATAAATCTTACCACTTAACTACATCCCTCACACCTAGCGGAATTACTCGCACATCATAAGAGGGGAATCAATCACAACAGATTTGAAAACCATATCGATAATATTGAGGGGATCCACAATTGGATGAAATGGTCCTCAAATAGTCTTAATCTCCGATGATATGGAGTAGAGTTTACAATTTCCAATCCCTCTTACAATAGTGAAGGAGGTGATGATGATGACGCAGATGAAAGAACCAAAACTACGACCATCTTCATTAGTTCTTCAAATCCTCTCTTATCCTGTTCTGGATGGTGTGGCAGCGGCTAGGGTTCTTTTCTCCTCGTGGAACCTTCACGAAAGTTGCTTGTATAGACAAGGAGGGACTGCTGGCAGTCCATACAACCGGTCATGTGAGCACTTGCGGTCACGTGGAATGCCGTCTTTCACTCTGGTGCGCCTGTTGACATTGCTCTCTTCAGGAAAGTTGCTCCATTTGGCTTAATTTGCAGGCATCACCAATGGTTTCCTTCCAAAAATGATATTTTCCTACAAACCAAAGGACAAAGTAGATTTTCTTCTCTATTGTTGGATTAGCATTAGAAATATCCGAAGAATAACAATTATCCAATGAAACCAAGTAGAATTCACTATGAAAAACATCGCAAATTCTAGAGCCATTGATACGTCTCCAACGTATCTATAATTTTTGCTTGTTCCATGCTGTTATATTATCATTCTTGGTTGTTTTACAATCAATTTATAACAACTTTTTTATCATTTTTTGGGACTAACCTATTGACATAGTGCCAAAGTGCCAGTTGCTGTTTTTGCTAGTTTTTTACTTCGCAGAAAATCAATACCAAACGGAGTCCAATCGCGACGAAACTTTTTGGAGATTTTTTCTGGACCAGAAGACACCCAGTGGGCCAAAGAAGTGCCGGGAAGTGGGCCGAGGAGACCACAACCCACCAGGGCGTGCTAGGGGGGCCCCGGCGCGCCCTGATATGTTGTGCCCTCCTCGATCCCCTCTCCACCGCCTCTGATGCCTATAAATTCCCAAATATTCCAGAAACCCTAGGGGAGTCGACGAAACACAATTCCATCCACCGCAAGTTCCAGAACCTTGAGATCCAATCTAAACACCGTCACGGAGAGCTTCATCTTCCTCATAGGTGCCTCTCCGATGATGCGTGAGTAGTCCACCATAGACCTACGGGTCCGTAGGCAGTAGCTAGATGGCTTCCTATCTCTCTCTCTTATGATTCTCAATACAATGGTCTCTTGGAGATCTATTTGGTGTAAACTTTTGCGGTGTGTTTGTTGGGATCCGATGAATATTGAGTTCATGATCAGTTTCTATCCATGAATATTATTTGTTGTTCTTTGATCTCTTATATGCATGATTACTTATAGCCTCGTATTTCTTCTCCAAATCTTTGGTTTAGTTAGGCCGACTAGATCGATTTTTCTTGACATGGGAAGAGGTGCTTTGTGATGGGTTCGATCTTGCGGTGTTCTTTCCCAGTGACAGAAGGGGCAGCAAGACACGCATGTATCGTTGCTATAAAGGATAACAAGATGGGGTCTATTCCTACATGAATAGATCTTGTCTACATCATGTCATCATTCTTATTGCATCACTCCGTTTTTCCATGAACTTAATACACTAGATGCATGCTGGATAGCGGTCGATGTATGGAGTAATAGTGGTAGATGCAGGTAGGAGTTGGTCTACTTATCTTGGACGTGATGCCTATATAATGATCATCGCCTTGGATATCGTCATGACTATTCGATTTTCTATCAATTGCCCAACAGTAATTTGTTCACCCACCGTGCGCTATACTCATGAGAGAAGCCACTAGTGAACCCTAGGGCCCCCAGATCTACTTTTCCAACATATTGCTTTCTGATCTACTTTTTTGCAATCTTTGTTTTCAAATCTACAAAACCAAAAACCAAAAAACATATTGCTGCATATTTACTCTTTTTATTTTGTGTTCTTAAGAGATCTATCTCTCCTATCTATTACTACCTAATCTATCTTATTACCGTAGAGAGATGGACAACCTCTCTTTCGCGTTGGGTTGCAAGTATTTGTTGTTTGTGTGCAGGTGTTGCTTATTGGGTGGTGGTGATCTTCCTACTGGTTCGATAACCTTGGTTTCATAACTGAGGGAAATACTTACCGTCGCTGTGCTGCATCATCCCTTCCTCTTTGGGGAAATACCGACGCAGTCTGAAGCCACGTCAAAGGAATTTCTCGCGCCGTTGCCGGGGAGGAAGTGGTCTCTTCTACGTGCCTATCGTAGGCGCCGAGGGGACTCCATCATCATCTAGCAGGTTCCTAATCACAAATCTCATCTCCTTGCAATTACATTATTTGCCATTTGCCTCTCGTTTTCCTCTCCCCCACTTCACCAATTTGCCGTTTTATTCGCCCTCTTCTTCATTTGCCTTTTTCTCATCAGATCTCTTGCCTAGTCATTATGGCTAGTTATACCTTTGTTGCGTGTACTCCCGATAATGAGGTTCTTAATTTTAAGCAAAGGGGAGGGGAGAACCTAAAAGATGCTTGGTATAGGATTTGCAATGCTCATAATAGATCTATCCATAAGCAATCTACCGTTGTTCTTCTTCGTAGCTTTTATGTGGGCATCACCACTTGGTATAGATTCGTCCTTGATATGATTACCGGTGGGAATTTCTTGATGTGTCCTTCATTAGATGCTTTTAATGCTTTGGGAAGTTTAGTGGGATCACCACCTATCATGATCAATGGAACAACTTTAACTCTCGAACATGTTATGGAGAGATTAGATGCTATTGAAAAGAAGATGATTACTAAAGGACATATTGAAGATCTAGATAAAAAGATGCATAATCTTGCTAATAAAATTGGATCTAAGGCGGGAGATGCTCTTAAATTGCTTTTAGGAAAAAGAAACCATAGTTAACGAAAGGGTAGAAGAGAGCCCTTACCGGATTGATAAGATAGAAGAGATTTTTAGTAATTTGGGTTCATCTTTTTCTTCTATCAAAACTATTGAAAAAACTCCCGTAAAGATTGGCAATACTACGCAAGTCACTAAGAACAAAGTTTCTACACCAAGTAGTCAAAAGGGGGGTCTTAAAATGATTAGTATTCATCCCGACTTTGTTGAAATTATAAGAGACCCTATTTACAAGAATGAATTTTTTGGGTTTCTTCCTAGGAGTGTTGTCATCAAAAATATGCATGCTAAATACTTGAAGAAATCTAGTTGCGTGATTGAAGAATTGAAAACTAAAGATGACAATACTTGAATCTATGTGTTATGCCTACCTTGGGGCGTATAACGATAGCGCTTGTTGGGAGGCAACCCAATGAATAAATAAATTTGTGCTTTATGCTTTCTGTTTTTGAGTGTTCACAAAATTATGCCTCTGTTATGATTGTGTTTTTATGGTTTATTTAGTGTTTGTGCCAAGTAAAGCCTTTAGGATGATTCATAGGATGAGTAGAAGTGATGCTGAATCTGAAACAGACATTTTGCGTCCAGTATATGAATTTTCATTTTTTGCTGGAACGTGATCTGGAGCTGAAAGTTTAAAACAGTGTTTCTATACAAATTCCTTACGTTGTCCTAATTTTTCAGAATTTTTAGAGTTACAGAAGTATGGGTAGACTTCAGATTACTACAGACTGTTCTGTTTAAGACAGATTCTGTTTTCATTGCATTGTGTGCTTGTTTTGATGAATCTATGTGTTATATTGAAGGGTATGAGCCATGGTAAAGTTAAAATACAGTAGGTATAATGCAATAATAAAATATGAATGGGTTTGCAATAGTACCTAAAGTAGTGATATGCTTTATTATACTAACGGATCTCACGAAGATTTTGTTGAGTTTTGTGTGATTGAAGTTTTCAACTTTTGGGTGAGATCACGATGGATGAAGGAATACAGAGTGATAAAAGCCTAAGCTTGGGGATGCTACCACACCCCCAAGATACATCCAAAGAGAAACAAGCAACTAAGCTTGGGGATGCCCCCGAGTGGCATCCCCTCTTTCTTCTAACGACCATCGGTATTTTACTTCGAGGTATATTTTTATTCGTCACATATCATGAGTTTTACTTGGAGCGTCTTGTATCTTTGCTTGCTTTGTTTGTTAGTTTTTCCCTTGTATCCTTGCTGGACACACCTATTTGATAAATCCAAAATCATGCTACGATTTGTTAGAATTGCTCTATGTGCTTCACTTAAACTTTTTGAGCTATAGAATTGCTATAGTGCTTCACTTATATCTTTTTGAGCACGGTGTCCATGGAAATTTTTGTAGAAATAATCTCATGCTTCACTTAGATTATTTTGAGCATATGTAAATTTTAAAGAAATCCTCTCATGCTTCAGTTATACCTTTTTGAGAGATGAAATCTTTATGCTCATGTGCTTCACTTAAATTTGTTTGAGCTTGCCAAAAAGCAATGGCAATATATGAAACTAGTGCCAAAGTGATAGATATCCAAGGAGGATATAATAAAAACTTTCATGAAGATCATTGGACAAATTAAACTTGATTCTTTGTAATAGTTTTGAAACATGATGATAGTAATATGTGAGTCATGTTAGTGAGTAATTATGCTTAGTAGGAATATTGGTGTTAAGGTTTGTGATTCCCTATGCATGCACGAAAGTCAATAGTTATGCAATGAAGTTACATCCTACTTGTGGTGCATTATTCGGTGTTAGTTATGCTCAATGCTCCCATAATTTCTTGGTTTGGTTGCTTCCCAATCTATTTGCTAGCCTCCATTTGTACTAAGTAGAAATACTACTTGTGCATCCAAAATCCTTAAACCAAGTTTTGCCTTATGAGTCCACCATACCTATCTATATTCAGTATTTCCATGCTGTTCCACGCAAATTTGTATGTGCCATCTCTAAATTTTCAAAAGAAATTTTCTCTTTTGTGTGCCCGTAACGCTCATGAAACGGTGGGGAGTGTACAATATTTTTCCACGCTAGATGTGTTATTCTCAAGATGAGTGTTTATTCACTTGTCATTGCACGAGAGTGCGGCGGTAATAGGGATGCCCATTCCCGAAATGAAAAAGAAAAAAAATATATTTACTTTATGTTGTCAAATAATATATTCCTTGGAAAGTGTTGGTATGGAAGGCAACCGTGGATACGGCCCACCATGGAAAGTGAAAGTTTGGTGGAAAAAGGAATAAACTTTATTTTCTGTTTGGGAACCGCCTACGATATATCTAGCATGGAAAGTATTGTGAGCTACTTTGTCATTTTCATTGACAAGAAAAGCATGCCACCCAAAATATTTTTTCTCTCTCAATTTAAACCTTGAGATCTGGCACCTCTACAAATCCCTACTTCGCTCTGCGAAGGGCCTATCTTTTTACTTTATGCATTTTGATTTTTACTTTTAGTCTCCATCTTCTCTTATAAGCACCAACTAGGGGGCACTATGATCGTACTTTTGCATTGGGCATAGTTAATATTTGAGTGTGTTTCATGAATGGATCAATGATTGAGCTTGATGGGCTAGGGATAACTTTCTTTAGTGTTGATATTTTGAAAGACATGGTTGCTTGTTGACATGCTTGAGTATTGAAGTCATTATGTTAAAACTAGACTATTGCTTTGAATCATTTACAAATCCAAATGTCCATGCTATACAAAAGAAAATAATATGATGAACATGTTAGGCAGCATTCCACATCAAAAATTCTGTTTTTATCATTTACCTACTCGAGGACGAGTAGGAATTAAGCTTGGGGATGCTAATACGTCTCCAACGTATCTATAATTTTTGCTCGTTCCATGCTGTTATATTATCATTCTTGGATGTTTTACAATCATTTTATAACAACTTTTGACATAGTGCCAAATTGCCAGCTGCTGTTTTTGCTTGTTTTTTACTTCGCAGAAAATAAATACCAAACTGAGTCCAATCGCGACGAAACTTTTTGGAGATTTTTTTTGGACCAAAAGACACCCAGTGGGCCAAAGAAGTGTCGGGGGAGTGGGCCGAGGAGACCACAAACCACCAGGGCGCGCCAGGGGGGCCCTGGCGCGCCCTGATGGGTTGTGCCCTCCTCGGGGCCCCTCTCCACCGCCTCTGATGCCTATAAATTCCCAAATATTCCTAAAACCCTAGGGGAGTCGACGAAACACAATTCCAGCCGCCGCAAGTTCCAGAACCACGAGATCCAATCTAAACACCATCATGGAGGGCTTCATCTTCCTCAGAGGTGCCTCTCTGATGATGCGTGAGAAGTCCACCATAGACCTACGGGTCCGTAGGCAGTAGCTAGATGGCTTCCTCTCTCTCTCTCTTATAATTCTCAATACAATGGTCTCTTGGAGATCTATTTGATGTAAACTTTTGCGGTGTGTTTGCTGGGATTCGATGAATTTTTCGTTCATTATTAGTTTCTATCCATGAATATTATTTGAGTCTTCTTTGATCTCTTATATGCATGATTACTTATAGCCTCGTATTTGTTCTCTGAATCTTTGGTTTAGTTAGGACGACTAGATCGATTTTTCTTGCCATGGGAAGAGGTGCTTTGTGATGGGTTCGATCTTGCGGTGTTCTTTCCCAGTGATAGAAGGGGCAGCAAGACACGCATGTATCGTTGCTATTTAGGATAACAAGATGGGGTCTATTCCTACATGAATAGATCTTGTCTACATCATGTCATCGTTCTTATTGCATTCCTCCATTTTTCCATGAACTTAATACACTAGATGCATGCTGGATAGCGGTCGATGTGTGGAGTAATAGTGGTAATTACCACTGAATATATTGAAGATCTATTTCATCTTCCCTTAACAACACAAGCATATGAGGAATTCCAGGAAATGGAACACATTTGAATGGAGGTAAAAAACTCTGAATTCTGGGATGCAACTAACACATGGAGCTATATCTGGGGCAATGCTACCTATTCATCCATCAAAGCATACAAGGTTTTACTGGGTCACAAACAAGTTCCTCCTCATTTCGGTTGGATCTGGAATAGCTCATGCCAGCCCAAGCACAAGGTCTTTTTGTGGATGCTCCTTCATGACAGGATTAATACCAGAAACCTACTTAGAAGGAAGAACTTTATATTTGAAGCCTATAATTGTGTTGTGAATAATTGTCAGTAGGAGGAAACTTTACATCATCTGTTTTGGGGATGTCCTTTTGCAGCACAATGTTGGGGCTTCATCTACCCTTCAAGAACACATAACCTTTCAGTGTTTGGGCTTACCAATACCTCAAGAACAAACTCAGATTGCCTTTTTTCATGGAGATGAATATTCTAGGATCATGGGCCATCTGGATTTCTAGAAACAACAAGATCTTTGAGAACATCACACCAAGCTTCCAAGGTTGGAAAGCCATTTATCTGGAGGAACTTAAACTGTTAAGGTTCAGGATGAAAAAGAAATATGCAAACCATTTCTCCCAATGGCTAGAGAGCTACCTGTAATCTCCTTTTGTTTCTTTTTTTAGTAGTTTGTAATAGGTCTTGTTTTTTCTTTTGTTACTTTCTTTAGTACTTTATTTCTTTCTTGGCTTATCTCAAGCCTTCAGATGCTTTGTAAAATACTCCTTATTTTCTGATTAATGAAAAAAACTACAGTGGGGTTCTTACCCTACTGTTTATAGTCAAAAAATAGTGGTAGATGCGGGCAGGAGTCGGTCTACTTATCTTGGACGTGATGCCTATATAATGATCGTCGCCTTGGATATCGTCATGACTATTCGATTTTCTATCAATTGCCCAACAGTAATTTGTTCACCCACCGTGCGCTATACTCATGAGAGAAGCCACTAGTGAAATCTACGGCCCCCGGGTCTACTTTTCCAACATATTGCTTTCCGATCTACATTTTTGCAATATTTGTTTTCAGAGCAACAAAACCAAAAACCCAAAAACATATTGCAGCATATTTACTCTTTTTATTTTGTGTTCTTGAGAGATCTATCTCTCCTATCTATAACTACCTAATCTATCTTATTACGGTAAGAGATTGACAACCTCTCTTTCGCGTCGGGTTGCAAGTATTTGTTGTTTGTGTGCCGGTGCTGCTTATTGGGTGGTGGTGATCCTCCTACTGGTTCGATAACCTTGGTTTCATAACTGAAGGAAATAGTTACCATCATTGTGGTGCATCATCCCTTCCTCTTTGGGGAAATACCGACACAGTCTCAAGCCATGTCAGCCATCAACTCCCCCAAGCTTAAGATTTGCTCGTCCTTGAGAAAACAAGAAATCAAGAGAGTGAAAGGGAGCTTGGTTGAATGGAAAGAATTTTACCGGGTCGAGAAAATACATCATATCCATCCTCCCTTATCATTCAAGATCATTCGATAATGTATTTGCAATTGAATATTTCTACCTAAAATCGTTGCCTAACCACATATAGTCTCATACCATTACTTATGATTTCTGAAAATGAGTTTTCTTCGCTAACCAAGTCTTTAGGAAAAGGAAGGTGTTCATCTATTAGTGGGATATTCAATTAAGCCTAATCATTTAAAATGAATTTAGAAGGTTTCGAGATCAAAGATAGCAAAGTACTGAAGTTTTCCGTTAACACCCACTAATGCCTCCTAGTCATGGCTCTCAAACACTTCTCTCAGTCATTGTTCTTTGGAATTTCAACTCTTGGTGACGGGGTTATGCCAAAAATATGTAGGCTCAAAGAAAACAAACGAAAAGAACTCCAACAAGGCAATACCAAATTGTGCTCACCATTTTATTATGCAAGCTGAAACTAAACATGCAAAATACAAAAAAAACAGAAGAAAAATAAATATGCATGCATGGATAACTAGGGGATGAGGTTCCCCAAGCTTAGGCTCTTGGCCTACTCTCTAGTGCATATCCTCGTCATCGTCGCCCCTATGGCCATTGGTGAGACGGGCCACTAGAGGACGAACCTCCTACACAGGGATGTGGCTGCCAGACAGAAAAGTGGGACTGCCTGTTCCCACTCAAGAGGTTAATATTGTTGTTCGCCACACGGAGGTACGTACAGATACCTCCTACCTGCTGCCGCAGCTGCTGAAACTCATATCTGGGCACATAATCCTGAGGCTGCCCATATTGAACATGTGGGGCAGCCTGTGGTGGAAAGTTGGGTGCGTGCTGGGGGGCATCACCCCATGCATCCCAACCATGGGCACGAGCTGCTGCTGTAGCCTCCCACTCTGGAGCGGGGTTCGGGTTGTGCAATTGATACGTCTCCAACATATCGATAATTTATGAAGTATTCATGCCATATATACCTATGTTTACAATATTTTTATATGGTTTTGATGCAATTATACGATTTAAGACTTTGTTTTTAGCAGAATTACCGTGGTGTTCTTTTTTGGGCATAAAATGAAAGTTCTCAGAATCGCCGGAAACTTTTTGACGAATTATTTTTGGAACAAATGAGCAATACTAGAGCGAAGAACCATCGGAGGGGGCCACCAGGTGCTGCCAAGCCATCAGGGCACGCCAGGGGGGTATGGCACCCTGATAGCTTGGGAACACCTCATGGCTCCGTTTGGCGTGATTCCAACACTGAAAAATCATATAACTAGAAAAACCATTAGAAATAAACCTAGAACTTCTGCTCCGCCATCGCAACTCTCTATATCGAAGAAAACCCATTTGGATCCCTTTCAGGTACCCCGCCAAAGGGGGAAATCATCACCGGAGGCCATCTTCATTATCCCGGCAGAGGATAACTTTGAGGAGGTTTTGCTACCTATGAGAATTTCATCTTATGTTCTCCGCTAGATAGGTACTTTGGAGTGATTCCTTGTTGCACGTTGAGGTATGATCATATGATTCTATTATGTTAGAATTTTTGAGAGATTGCACTAATGAAAGTATGAACCCCAGGGCTTGTTTCCAAGCATTAATATACCATTTTTCTCGTTGTTTACTACTTGTTACCTTGATCTTTTTGTGTTTTCAGATTACAAAAACCTATATCTACTATCCATATTGCACTTGTAGCACCATCTCTTTGTCGAACCAGTTCACCTATACAACTTGCCATTGTATTGGGTGTGTTGGGGATGCAAGAGATTTCTTCTATTTGATTACAGGGTTGTTTGAGAGAGATCGTCTTCATCCTACACATCCCATGGATTGATAAACCTTAGGTCATCCACTTGAGGGATAATTGCTACTGTCCTACGAAACTCTCCACTTGGAGGCCCAACACGAGTCTATAAGAATAAGTTGTGTAGTAGACATCAAGCTCTTTTTTGGAGCCATTGCCGGGGAGGTGAGTGCTTGAAGGTATATATTTAGATCTTGCAATTAAATCTTTTAGTTTCTTGTTTATCACTAGTTTGGTTTTACAAAAGAAAACTACACAAAATGGAATTTAGGTTGCCTCAAAGGCTTCATCTTTATAATGTCTTTCGTGAAAATGATGGTTCGGAAAATTGTGCTCAATTGTTAGAGGGAGAATATATAAAAATGCTTAATATGAGTTCCTTGAATGATGAGCATGATTGCAATGTTGCTAGTATGAATTCTCTGAATATCCATGATGCTACTGACATGCAAAGCCACAAGCTTGGGGATGCGATGTTTGATGAATATGATATTGTTTGTCCCCCAAGTTTTGATGAGCAAATTTATTATGATGATTGCATGCCTCCTATTTATGATGATTATGGTGATGACATGTATGCTATAATGAGTAATGATGACGATGAAACCTGTCATCATGATTTTAATTTTCAATTTGGTTATGACAATCAAGTGTCACATGATAGTTATTTTGTTGAGTTTGCTCCCACTACCATGAATGAAAAATAATTTGCTTATAAGAGGAGTAATAAATTTTCTATGCTTGCGGATCATGAAGATAATGCTTTATATAATAGTTATATTGTTGAATTCCTTCATGATGCTACTGAAAATTATTATGAGAGAGGAACATATGCTCGTAGGTATTGCAATAATATCAAGTTGCTTCTCTATGTGTTGAAAATTTTGAAGTTATGCTTGTTTTGTCTTCCTCTGCTAGTTGATTCTTGCTCCCATGAATGTTTTGCTCACAAAATTTCTTTGCATAGGAAGTGGGATATACTTAAATGTGTTTGTCATATGCTTCATGATGCTCCCATTGTGTTTCAACTCTTCACACTTATGTCAGCATCATTGAAATCATCATGCCTAGCTAAAAGGCTTTATAGAAAAGCACTTCTTGGGAGACAACCCAACACTTGTGTGTTCACATAATTAAGCTACTGTATTAATCATGTTTTTATGCCTTTTATTTCAAGAATGCGCCACATAAAGCCTTTGGGATAGTGTGGATACTTGTTGATTTTATTCAGTAACAAAACAGAAACTTTTGCCTCTAGTATATAATTTCTCTTATTTTAATGGAGCGTCAAAATATTATGAAGTTTACACAGAATTTCTATGCAAATTCTCTGCGTTGTACTAATTTTTTAGAATTTTAAGAGTCAAGGAATTATGGTTTTCATTCAGATCTTTAGAGACTGTTCTGTTTTTGACAGATTCTGTTTTGCATGCATAGTTTGCTTGTTTTAGTGTTTCCATAGGTTGTATCAGTGATATAAATTATGGGATAGATATAGTAGGTATTATGTGAGAAAATTTATGAATCTTTTCTTGACAGTACCTAAGTGAATGATATATATTTGTTGTACTAACCCATCTCACGAAGTTTTGTTGATTTTTGTGTGATTGAAGTTTTCCAGTTTTGGGTGAGATACCGATATGAGGAGAATAAGGAGGGACAAGGAACTAAGCTTGGGGATGCCCAAGGCACCCCGAAGGTAATATTCCGGGAAGACTCAAGCGTCTATGCTTGGGGATGCCCCGGAAGGCATCCCCTCTTTCGTCTTCAACACTATCGGTATATCTTACTTGGAGCTATATTTTTATTCGTCACATAATATGAGTTTTGCTTGGAGCATCATTTTATTTTTTTCTTCCCCATTAGATGTTATTTATATTCATGTTTTTCAATAAAAGGTTCCAAGAATTGCCTTAAGATTCCAAGTTGCATGTTTTGTTCTGTGCTATATAAAAATAGACACTTTTTCTGTAGTGTTTGAATTTTCATATTTTACTGGAATGTGGCAAGTTTCTGAAATTTTTACACAGTACTTCCATACAAATTATTTATAATTTACCAAATTTTCAGAATTTTTTGAGTTATAGTGTTACACGTTTAGAATTAATTGCTACAAAATGTCCTGTTTAGACAGATTGCTGTCGTAGTTTTGTTATGCACGTATCCTATTGTTTCCATAGCCTATATTGGTAGATATAAATTGTAGAAATGATAGTAAACAGTATATAATGTTTGAAAATTTATTATGCAACTTGTCTTGGTCGTACATAAAGTGATTTATTCTTATGTGCACTAACCTATCTCACGAGTTCTTGTCAAGTTTTGTGTGGATGAAGCTTTTAAGATTTAGGAAACCGGGATATGAGAGGAATTTACGAGACACAAAAGCTCAAGATTGGGGATGCCCAATGCCCCCCAAGTCAATAATTACAAGAATTTCAATCATCTAAGCTTGGGGATGCTAAGCATCCCACCTCTCTTTGTCAACAACTATTGTTTAGCCTATGTTGAGCCTAAGTTTTTATTCGTTCACATGATATGTGCTATTCTTGGAGTGTATCTTTGTTTTATTTCTTGTTTGAAATAAATCTCATATCTGAAAATATTTATTGAGAGTGAGTCCTCACATAGCTACTTGATTGTTTGACTACTCATTGATCTTCACTTATATCTATTGAGAGTAGTTTAAGGCTTACTCTTTTACTTCACTTATATCCTGAGAGTAAATTGTGAATGAATTGAATATGATAAATCTAAAATTATCCATGTGCTTTATGCTTAGTAGTAGTTTCACATTTGGTTTAGGAAGTAAAATCTATATAAGTTTGACAATCGTAGTAGTGGTCATACAAGCAATTCATGAATGATTAGTATTAGAAAGAGAACTTTCACATAAAAATATATAATCTTGGACATCTTTTATTATTGTGAATACCCATTAATTATTTTCAACTTTTATCAAACTTTTAAAATTGGACAAGGAAGACAACGTAATGGTTATGTTTGGGTATACTTGCATAGAAGTTATATTGTTATGGATCCTCCAACATGTTGTGCTTGTTTAGATCCTTTTGCTACCCAAAACTTCGTACTAAGTAGAGATACTACTTTCACATACAAAACCTTGAGCCAAGTTTCTTCCATGAGAGTCCAACATACCTACCTATATATGGTATTTCACAGCCATTCCAAGTAAATTTGCATGTTCCATATCTAAAACCTTCGAATAAATATCCCTTTTTTGTGCCCGTACCTCTCATGGAGTGATCGGGGCGGTCAGTTCTTCAATGCTAAGTGTGTTTAACTCATGATGAGTGTTTATTCACTTGTCATTGCACGAGATAGGCATGTCACAAGGATGCCCAGTCCTACATAATAAAAAAATATAAATAAACAAAAACTCCCCCTAGAAAGTTGATAGTTTGGAGGGCACCCGTGGATTCGGTCAGCCATGGAATGTGTTTTAATGGTGGAGGGGGAGTAGAATTTCAATTCCGTTTGTGAACCACCATAATGTGTTTAGCATGGCAGATATTGAAATCCCTTGTCGCGATGTTTACAGGATAGGCACACCACCAAAAATATATTCAACACTGTTTTAAGCAATAAGCTCTGGCACCTATACGAATCCCTGCTTAACTCTACAAAGGGACATTCTATTTACTTTTGTGCTATTTACTTTCATATTGTTTACTTTACATGTTGAGTCAACTTCTTATTCCAACCTCAATCTCTAGTTGGCAAGCATCATGTGGTGGAGAAAGATCCAAACACATATATCCAGTCAGATATATTTGATCATCATTTATTATTGTTGAGAACTATCTGTATGATAAGTGTGTTGGGAGGCAAAACATTAAGCCCCTGTCTTTCTCTGTGTTCGATGAATGATGTTTGTTCAAAACATTTGCTTTGAGTACCAGCAATCATAGAAGACTATAAGATAATTGAGTATGTGGAGCTCTTACTTGGACTTTGTAGAAAAATAATTGTTTGATGACTAATAACATAGGTTGTTAAGTTTCAAGAGAATGCATTGTTTGGACACTAACATATGAATTAATTATCATGATGAGTTTATGAAAAAGACCTGTTTTTATGATGCTAGAAAACGTGATTGGAATTATCATTAACTTATATATTATGCTATCATTCACACTTCATAAATTATTTCTTTTATCATTTACCTACTCGAGGATGAGTAGGCATTAAGCTTGGGGATGCTGATACGTCTCCAACGTATCGATAATTTATGAAGTATTCATGCCATATTTACCTATGTTTACAATATTTTTATATGGTTTTGATGCAATTTATATGATTTAATTAGAACTAACCCAGTCCGACTCTGTTTTCAGCAGAATTCTCGTGGTGTTGTTTTTTGTGTAGAAAATGAAAGTTCTCGGTCGCGCAGAACTTTTTGATGATTTTTTTTGGAACATATGAGCAATACTGGAGAGAAGAGAGACCGGAGGGAGGGCCACCTGGTGCTCCCAAGCCATCATGGCGCGCTAGGGGGTATGGCACCGTGATAGCTTGGGACCACCTCCTGGCTCCGTTTGGCATGATTCCAACGGTGAAAACTCCTCTAAATAGAGAAACCCTCAAAAATAGACATAGAACTTCCGCTCCTGATGGGGGCAAAGGTGTCCCATCTTTCGATGAGATGGTGGCTATCGTTTTTGGTGGAGTAGACTTAACGATCTGACTACGAACGTGTGAGGAGGTCGTGCCTTAGCATTCTCTAAACCAACTCCGAGAGGTTATTGACCACGCCGGAGCAGGATCAACCTTACCACCAAGGTCTATTTGCTGCACACAAACGAAGAACAAGCAAGAAATTGAAATTGCAATCTGGATATTGCAAATATAAGAGGAAAGCTTTACTAATGAAAGTGGGCTTCTGTGACGTCTTGGTCTTGTTGTGGAACACAAACGAAGGACGCGAAGTTGCAGCTATGGCGAACTTTCAATCTAAACAAAACACAAGTCTAAACGGCACCCTAAGGGCTTTATATATGGGGCAATAGTGGGGGATTTCGTGGCCCCTTGGAGGAGGGGTCCGAAACCAACCCTAACTCAGCTTCCCCACACATACGGACTCTAAAAACAGCCTATAATATGGTATTTCGAAATTACATGGGCCTAGCCCAAAAATAAGGTGGTGTAACACCTATAATATCCTATGGACGAAATTTATAAAGTGGCGTCTCGAATATTTTTTCTAAGCCTTCACGCTCTCATTATGCTGGCTTCAAGTGCGAAAATCACCACTGGAAGCTCCATTGTTCTTTCCCGTGCACACACCTTCTTCTCCATGCTTGTTCCCACTCCATTGGCCATCCTTCTTGTCCATGCTAGGTCCTTCATTCATAAGTAAAACAAAAGTATCTAATTTAGGCAGCATCATATGTTCATGAACATTAGAAGGATTTCCAAGAAACGAAAGTACCTAGTAATTCAATTGGCGTGCGCGAGCTCTAGTAACTGGTCCAATATGTATAGCAGCAGGGGTTGTGGGTGTAACAATGGTATTGATGTCTTGATCATCCTCCCCTTCTTGAACTGAAGTCGTCCTCGATGGAAGCTCATCTTCCTCACCCAAATGGGGCTTCAAATCTACAATGCTAAAAGTGGGACTAACCCCAAAATCTGCAGGCAGCTCAAGTTTATATGCATTATATTTTATTTTCTGTAACACCTTAAAAGGACCATCAGCACGTGGCATTTGCTTTGACTTGCGCAAATCAGGAAACCAATCCTTATGCAAATGTAACCAAACAAGATATCCAGGTGCAAAAACAACATGTTTTCTACCCTTATCTCCAGCAAGTTTATATTTAGCATTCAGATGCTCAATGTTTTCCTTAGTTAACTCATTCATCTTTAATATCAATTTAGCATGTTATTTATCATCAAAATTAACATTCTCCGAAGATGGAAGAGGCAACAAATCAAAAGGTGCACGAGGCAGGAAACCATACACAACTTCAAAAGGGCACATCTTAGCAGTAGAATGCAGTGAATGATTATAAGCAAATTCAATATGAGGCAAGCATTCTTCCCACATTTTCAGGTTATTCTTCAAAACAGCCCTAAGCATAGTAGACAATGATCTATTGACTACTTCAGTTTGTCCATCAGTTTTGGGATGACATGTAGTACTAAAAGGCGGATTAATCCCCAACATAGCCAATAAACATCTCCAAAAGTGGCTAAGAAATTTAGCATCACGATTTGAAACAATCGTATTTGGCACACCATGCAAGTGAATAATTTGACGGAAGAACAAATCAGCAACATTAGCAGCATCATCACTTTGATGACATGGTATAAAGTCTGCCATTTTCGAAAATCTATGAGCGACAACAAATATGTTATCCCTCCACTTCTTTGTTCAAGGTAAACCTAAAAGAAAGTCCATAGAGATATCTTCCCAAGGAACACTAGGTACATGTAAGGGCATATATAAACCATGAGGATTGAGTCGTGACTTTGCTTTTTGACATGTAGTGAAGTGAGCAACAAAACGCTCAACATCCCGTCTCATCTTTGGCCAAAAGAAACGTGTAGACAGTACGTCCTCCATCTTCTTCGTGCCAAAGTGTCCCATTAATCCTCCTCCAAGCGCCTCCTGCAACAACAAAAGACGAACGGGGGTAGCTGGAATGCATAGCTTGTTAGCACAGAGCACAAATCCATCATTAAGGATGAACTTGTTCCATGTTCTCCCTTTTTTACAATTCTCCAACACTCCTTTAAATTCAGCATCATGCACATATTGATCTTTGATGGTCTCTAGACCAAATATTTTAAAGTCAGATTGTGAAAGCATAGTATAAAAATGAGACAATGCATCAACAATAACATTTTCTTTAGCATGTGTACAGTTCAGTTTTACTTGACTTTTAATACGTTTCAAAGATTCCTGATCAGAATGTATGACAAATAATTTGGGCCATAAATAATGTTGCCATGTTTCCAAAGTCCGAACAAGAGCATATAATTCCTTATCATAATTAGAATAATTCAGACTAGGCCCAATCAATTTTTCAGAAAAGTATGCAACACGTTTACCATCTTGTAATAACACACCTCCTAATCTAATTCCACTAGCATCACATTCAAGCTCAAAAGTCTTGTTAAAATCATGAAGTTGCAGTAGCAAAAAATTGTCTTCTAAAAAGGGAAATATTGAATGAATAGAGCGTAAATTCTGAAACTTTGGTATTTCTTTTTCTTTTGGACAAAATAATTCGGAGCACATGTTAACTTATCTTTCAATACCGTGAAGGCTTCTTCCTGTGCGGTACCCCAAACAAAAGGTACATCCTTCTTTGTAAGCTCATTGAGAGGTGCAGCAATGGTGCTAAAATACCTCACCAAATGCCTATAGAAACCAGCGAGTCCAAGAAAACTCCTCACTTGTGTGATCGTTTTGGGCTGCGGCCAACTCTTAATAGCTTCAATCTTGGCTTTATCAACTTCAATTACCTGTGGAGTAACAACATAGCAAAGAAAATATACTCGGTCGGTGCAAAAGGTGCACCGCCCAAGGTTACCAAACAAACGTGCATCACGTAGAGCAATAAAAACAACACGCAAATGATCCAACTGTTCGTCCAAAGATCTACTATAAATCAATATATCATCAAAGTAGACTACCACAAATCGTCCAATGAAAACACTTAAAACCTCGTTCATTAATCTCATGAAAGTGCTAGGTGCATTAGTTGTAAGTGTATCTAGTGTCGGATTTAGGGCTCCGCAAAACCCTAAGGAATTCGAACCCAGGGGCGTGTGCGAAGATTCCCCAACAGCTTCGCCCCCTCCAAGCACACAACACAATACCCCGCTCGATGGTGAGGAAGACGATGGCAAACGAGAGTTTACCCAGGTTCGGGCCGCTGCGAAGCGTAAAACCCTACTCCTGCCTTTTGGTGGATTGCCTCGCGAGGAGGTTTGTGGATGAACTAGTACAGTGGTGTGTTGCCGGGTGGTTGCCCCCCCTCTACCGAGCTACCTAGCTTCTACTTATAGCGGCCTGGGTCCTCTTCCCTTATCGCAAAGGCGGGAAGGGATCCCACAACGGCCAAATTCGAAGGGGGACAGGAGGTACACCCTATCCTGACGAAAGGCGGTCTTCGCCTACAAAGTAGTCGACGGTGATGCACTGGTGGGCTCGGTGATGACGTCCGTCCTGCGGGGCTTGGGGTCTTGGTCTTGTTGCACCGAAGTGGAAACCTTTGGGGGGCACTTTGGGAACCCGCGTGCATCCCTGCCTCCTTTGCACCAAAGGGGAAACTGTCCCCTCTGGCATGCTGGCGCCCGCCTGGCTTGGCTGGCGTCACCCTCGGCCTCTTGAGGTTATGTGTTGCATGGGAGTCTCCGCCGCTCGGGAGGGGGCCTGGGGAGGCCTACATCCCCGCGGGTCTTGGTGCTGCCTCCCTCGCGAGAACGGGGTCTCGCGAGGGCCTTGTGTCGAGAGAGGCCACGCCAGGCCGTAATTGGTCGTTGAAGTGGGCCACGCCCGGGACTGCAGGCAGGCAAGTCTGGGTACCCTGGTATCCAGAATGCCGACAGTTGCCCCCGGGCCCAAGGCGCGCTCCAGTTAGCTTCGGGGCGAAGCCACGGTGGATGGGCCGGAGCGCCGTGGACCCCAATCGCCTGCGGGTCCGACTCGGCGCGTGGCGCACCACGAGACGCGGGCGTCTCGGCTCCCCGAGGACGTCGGGAACCGCCTCGGGTCGGGCTGACACCTAGCCTGCATGCCTCCTTGGCCATCATTATCCTCCCTTGAATGTTGTTTGACCCCTTGTGTCCTCTCCCGACTCGGGCTATGTGGATGTGACCCGACGGGGGCAGGGGAAACGATGTGAGGCAGGAGAGCACACTAGTCGAGTCCGGCACGCGCCGCTCAAGGTGCCAGGCGGCTCCACTTCCCACGTCGCCCCGCGTGCAGCGGTTGCGCCTATAAACCCGCCCTGCTCGGAGGGCCTTGCCATCTTGTCGCGCCCTCTCGCTTCTTTTCCTTCCGAGTTATCTTCCTTGCCTTCCTCCTTTCCTTTGGTCTCTCATGGCATCCAGCGGAAGCGCGGCAGATGCTGGGAAGCGTCCGGAGCCCCCGGTCTCACCGGCGGCCCCTGAAGGCAGCAGTGGTGGGCCCTCGAGGCCAGCGCAAGTCCGCCAGCGATGGGCCATCCTTGATGAGTAAGTTCCCTGTCTCCCGCTTCCTTCTTTTGTAATCGCGACGGCCGCGCCGGTCTTGATCATTTCCTCCTTCCAGTGCGCCCGCGCCGAAGAGGTGCAAGCTCGAGGAACTCCAGGAGGAGGCTGATCCGCTGAGGGCCCAGCTTGCGGACGCCGAGGCCGCCCTCCAAGCCGCGCTCAGGGGCGAGGCGGAGGCTCGGACAGAGCTGGCGTCGCTCCAGACCCAGGTCCAAGGGGCCGTCGACGCCGTGCAGGCTGCCTAGGACGAGGCGGCCCACGCGAAGATGCTGGAGGCGCAGCGCGCCAAGCAGTATCGGGACGTCGCCATCCGCGCGGTCGGCGCGGTGAGCCGGTTCGTCAGCGAGGCCCCTGCGCTGCCCTAGGCGCACGGCGACGGGGGCTACCTCAACTTCTTCGACCAGGTGGTGGAGGCGCTGGAGACCGGCGTCTCCCGGCTTGACGAGGACAACGCGTCCAGTGCGCGCGACCTCCTGGACCTCGTGCTGACACGCGTCTTCTCCAACCTTCGCCGCTTCGTCCCCGAACTCGACCTCCTCCGTGTCATGGAGCCGGTGCCCGAGGAGCTCCAGAGGCCCCTCAGGGACGAGACGCGCCCGCACGTGGAGTCCTTGGTGGAGCGGTTCGTCCAGGAGCCCCTCCCGGATGAGGACGACGACTCCGGCGCCGCGACGGGCAACGGCCCGGGCGGCGACAGCGGCTCCTCCGCCTAGTCCTCATCTGTTTTCTCTTCCCGGCTCCTGTCATGTTAAGCAGCACCTGGCCCCTGGGGGCGTTAACTTTTGCATTTTTACCTTCGTGTTTCTCCTCCTTTTTTGAGCTGTTGATCGTTTGTTTCGCGTGGCGCGTCCCTGCTTCTCCTGCGGGGCCTTGCGTCATCGCCAACGCGTAGCGGCGCCCCCCTGGGAAGCCCGCGAGGGGATTGCGCTAAGACCGGCGGCGGCGTCCGGTCAGGCCCTCGCGGGGTAGGCCCCCTTGAGCGGGAGTGTGCCGCCCCCAAGGACAAGCCCTCAGCCCCGCCGCCTAGAGTGGTAGGGCTCCTTCCCTCGCGCTGCTCTCCCTTGCTCCTGGAACCACCAGAGTCCCGATGGGGTCACGTAAAGGACGTAGCGCCTGCATTTTAACGTTAGCGCTCATGCCTCTTGCCCGGCATTGGGGCCATTAATTGACTAGAAGGTTTTGCCCTTGTTAGCCGTGTGTACTTAGCTCATTGGGTCGCGGCGAGCCCGAGTGTATCGAAGCGTAGGCGGAGCGTCCAGGGAGGTCAAGGATCCCGCCCGGGAGAGCTTCTTCCTTGCTTTTGGGGTGGTTCGGGAGCCCTTTCTGCACTCTGCGTCGACGGGGCCCGATCCTGAGCAGACCTCGACTGCCGTTGGGACGTCCAAATCACTAGGACGAGACCAAGGGGGCGAGGCCTCGGCCGCAATTGGAGCGTCCGGATCACTAGGACGAGACCAAGGGGCGCGGAGCTGCACGATCGGTGGGGCTCCTGAGGCGCGTTGCTCAGGAGTCCCCATTGACGCTCAAGTGGCACTCTGCGTCAGCAGGGCCCGATCCCGAGCAGACCTCGACCGCTGTTGGGGCGTCCGAATCACCAGACGAGACCAAAAGGAGCGAGGCCTCGGCCACAATTGGGGCGTCCGGATCACCAGGGCGAGACCAAGGGGCGCAGAGCTACGCGATCGGTGAGGCTCCTGAGCCGCGTTGCTCAGGAGCCCCCCTTGACGCTCAAGTGGCGCTCTGTGTCGGCAGGGTCCGATCCCGAGTAGACCTCGACCACTGTTGGGGCGTCCGAATCACCAGACGAGACCAAAGGGAGCGAGGCCTCGGCCACAATCGGGGCATCCGGATCACCAGGACGAGACCAAGGGGCGCGGAGCTACGCGATCGGTGAGGCTCCTGAGGCGCGTTGCTCAGGAGCCCCCCTTGACGCTCAAGTGGCGGTCTGCGTCGGCAGGGCCCGATCCCGAGCAGACCTCGACCACTGTTGGGGCGTCAGAATCACCAGACAAGACCAAAGGGAGCGAGGCCTCGGCCACAATTGGGGCGTCCGGATCACCAGGACGAGACCAAGGGGCGCGGAGCTACACGATCGGTGAGGCTCCTGAGGCGCGTTGCTCAGGAGTCCCCCTTGACGCTCAAGCGACTTCCTTACCTTTCCGCAGGCTACCGCCTCGGGAGGCGTCTGAGCCTCCCAAGGTTTCGTGATGTCATGCCGGGCAGTGGCTGGAGCCCCCGAGCGGGGGTTGACTGTTTAAGCGATGAGTGCCCCCGAGGCAACGGCCCTTGCCGGCCTGCTCTGAGAGGCCACGAGGAGGGGCCAAAGGGCGCGAGCCGTGCTTGACATGGTGTCAATCCAAAAGGAAAAAGACTTCAAGACCAGAAGGAGGAATCGCGAAGAGAGAAAAGTTCCTGCCCCCTTTTTAAATAGATTGGCGAAATCTTCAACTTCATTTCAAAAAGTGGCAATACGAACACAAAAAAGAAGCAAGCAACAGCCGCATCCGGCACCTCGGCTAGTCTTCGCCTTCGTCTTCTCCCAACGCGGAGCGTAGGGCATCCACATTGCGTGGGCATAGCCATTGGAGGGCAGTGCTGTCCGCCAGCGCGGAGGATGGGGCTTCCACTTGGGCGTGCGATGGAACACCTCCGCGTCCTCGGGGGGCTCTGGGCGTATACAGCCCACTCATTATTACGTGAGAGTGTCACGGCCGAAGATAGCTGGGCAAGCCCCCAGGCGCACGGCCTAGGTGCTCCCAACTCAGTTTAGAGCCATCCCACGCATTACTGCGTGGTAGCGCGCCTCTGCAGCCCAAACCTGTGTGCATTGCTCCCCGCGTCGCCACGGGATTGCGCTCCTACGGCCCAAACATGAGTGCAATACACCCAGCGCAGCTGCAGAGGTGTTGTGTCTGTGAAGCTGCCTCGTGAAGTGTCCCGGCGCCGGCCGGACCCCGGCCCGCGGGCCTCATGAGGACCCGCCTCCCGAGGGCCGCTCCGGTGCCTCTGTTGCCGCAGGTGGCCTGCATCGCTTGTACCTTCCGATTCCCTAGGCGGCCGCTCCTGAGGCCCTGGGCTCGACTGTGAGCCCCTTGCTCGAGGGGGCGGTGGCTGCGCCGTGCCCCCGCGCTTCCCGGGACGCTCCCCCTCTTCCTCGCTCGCGTAAACCTGGCCTGGTGCCCCCTCCGTGGAAGCCCCATGCCCGGCTTGGGGGAGAGCGCCCGGGGCACCTCCTTATCCCGGGAGGGTGTCGGCGTCCATAGAGGGTGCCTGATCCTCCGCGCCTTCCGCGGGTATGAAGTAGCTCGGAACGTAGGGCTCCGTATAGAGGCTTTGGCCCCCTCCTGAGTCGTCCGTGCGCGCTCCCAGGGCTGTCTCCCCGGGTGGCGGGACGACCTCCTCCTAGGCGCGCGGGCCACAAATCCTCCCGCGACGGGCCTCTGCCCGAAGTTTCCTGGCTCTGCCGCCGCCGTTGGGTGGGCCGTGCGTTTCTTGCCGTGAGTTGCCTCCCTGATCTTCCGTTGCGCCTCCATTACGGTTACCTACCTGACCGGAAGCCTGAGCTGCCTGCTCCCTGCGCCGGTTGGCGCACTCCCGCCGGGTCAGGCCAGGCTGTTGATGATCCAGTCGGGCGTGGGCGCGTGCGTCGGCGTGCACGTAGAGCGTCCCGTCGCCTTCCTCAAGGGTGCCGCCGACGTGGCCGGGCGATGCTCCGAAGCCTATCACTGGGATCCAGAGGAGAAGGAGCACGGCGTTCGGTGGGCCCTGCTCAGGTTCGCCTGGGGGTGGAGCGGGCGCGCCGCCCGCAGGCGGGGCGATGGGCATGGTGAGTGAGCCCCGGGCGCCCAGTGCCGGTGGTCGCGAAGAGGGGTGGGGAAGCCAGGCCCTCCTCGCGACGTTGACCAACTCGGCGATGTGGTCGGCCCAGGCGTCGAAGCCCCCGTGCGTCGGGCGGTTGCGAAGCATCTTGCTCGCCATCAGGAGCGAATCATATGCGTTGAGGCCCTCCACGTTGGTAGGGTGCGACGCCGATCCCGTGGGCACCGCTCATCCGCCCCGCGCCTGGCCGGCACGAGCAGCGGCTATGGTGGAGACGACGTTGCTGGCCTGGTAATGGCCACCCTGCACCGCACTATTGTGGCGTGGGTCTTGTACGGCAGTGGCGAGGTTGGTGGAGGCAGAACCGCCTAGACCGGAAGGAGCTTGTCGGGCGTCGGCCATCGACACGTCGGGGTGAAGGAGAAACAAAGCTTGCTAAAGGCTCCGACACGCCCCCTACCTGGCGCGCCAAATATCGGATTTCGGGCTCCGCAAAACCCTAAGAAATTCGAACCCAGGGGCGTGTGCGAAGATTCCCCAACAGCTTCGCCCCCTCCAAGCACACAACACAATACCCCGCTCGACGGCGAGGAAGATGATGGCACACGAGAGTTTACCCAGGTTCGGGCCGCTACGAAGCGTAAAACCCTACTCCTGCCTTTTGGTGGATTGCCTCACGAGGAGGTTTGTGGATGAACTAGCACAGTGGTGTGTTGCCGGGTGGTTGCCCCCCCTCTACCGAGCTACCTAGCCTCTACTTATAGCGGCCTAGGTCCTCTTCCCTTATCGCAAAGGCGGGAAGGGATCCCACAACGGCCAAATTCCAAGGGGGACAGGAGGTACACCCTATCCCGACGAAAGGCGGTCTTCGCCTGCAAAGTAGTAGACGGTGATGCAGTAGTGGGCTCGGTGATGACGTCCGTCCTGCGGGGCTTGGGGTCTGGGTCTTGTTGCACCGAAGTGGATACCTTTGGGGGGCGCTTTGGGAACCCGCGTGCGTCCCTGCCTCCTTTGCACCAAAGGGGAAACTGTCCCCTCTGGCGTGCTGCCACCCGCCTGGCTTGGCTGGTGTCACCCTCGGCCTCCTGAGGTTATGTGTTGCCTGGGAGTCTCCGCCGCTCGGGAGGTGGGCTGGGGAGGCCTACATCCCCGCGGGTCTTGGTGCTGCCTCCCTCACGAGAACGGGGTCTCGCGAGGGCCTTGTGTCGAGAGAGGCCACGCGGGGCCGTAATTGGTCGTTGAAGTGGGCCACGCCCGGGACTGTCGGCAGTCAAGTCTGGGTACCCTGGTATCCAGAACGCCAACATCTAGTGCCACCCTTATTGCCTTTGGAGTATTGAAGACAAATGTGGTTGAGGGACTAATGTGTTTGTGAGAGTTCACAGTTTTACACAGATAGAAGTCCCTGGTGATTCGGTTTAACTGTCGAAGATGACCCCTAAGAATGTCCGAAGACATTGATGATGGCCGAGGCCATGGTGGTACGCGAAGATAATCGTTTGAAGACAATGAAACACGAAGACGCGGTCTTTTGGTAGTTTTGTTTCTTCTTTCCTGAGTCATAGGAGCCACCGTACTGTTAAGTGGGGACGATGTGATCAAAGTCAGACGTTGACGTGATGCTCAACCCATACCTATGTCATCGAGTGAAGACTGTGAGAGGAAATCTCTTCCAGAGCTAGTTGAGTCAGCATTGCTTGTGGCCCAGGTAATATTACCGCGTGTGTCATTGAAATACGGCCGTTGGAACACGTGTCGATTGGCCATTGACCCAGGGTCACTTCAGTTATATCATGTAGGGTTGCTTGTCGGCTATTAATAGCCCACCCCCTCCACCATAAGAAGGTGGCGGCTCAGAGAGAGATACGGCCGTTGTCGTTTTGGAGCAACCCACCTCGAAGACATTGAGAGAGAGCTATCGAGCTAGGATAAACCCAAAAACCTAGAGCTAGTGTGTTTAAACATAACCAAAGTCGTTCTGTTCTGAGTGAACTGAAGACATATTACACTTGAAGACTGTGATCTTCGAGACAGTTAGGCGTCTGGGTCTAGAGCATCCAAGAGTCATTGTGGATTGTCGGGTGACCAAGTTTGTACTCGTTTCAGAAGTCTCCCATGAAGACTTACCTGAGTGATTGGGCACTATCTAAGTGACTTCGGCTCAAGAGGAACAAGCTGAAGACGATGTCTTCTGAGTTCCATCTCAGCCTCCCCAACCAGACGCAGAGTTGTCACAGCAACTGGATCTCGTCCAACAAATTTTGTATCTTTGTCGGGCAACTTGTTCTATCCTTCACTCTCTTACTTTCTGTATCATACTCTGAAGTCATTGCTTGACCATCCTTGTTCTAAGACATTCATTGAAGACTTCCCTTAACCTGCAATTTATCTTGATACTACCGAAGTTTATCTTTGATACATCTTTTGTGTGCATGATGAATATGATTTACCTGCCTGAATGTCTTCGTAGTATTCCATGCCTTGCTTAAATCCTTGATTGATATCCTTACTTGATCCTGTATCGCTTCTGCCTAATTTGAATGCATTTACTATTTCGTAGATTTTCATAAAAATCGCCTATTCACCCCCCTCTAGTCCAGAACTAGCACTTTTGATTGGCATCAGAGCAAGGTACTCCCTTGTTCTGTGTTTCGGTTCAACCACCTGGAGTTTTAGCTATGTCGATTGCAGGGATAATCAAGGCCTCCGCTGCGTGCCCCGTCTTCGATGGCACTAACTACCCCTACTTGAAGAACAAGATGTGCATGCATCTTGAAGCCATCGACAACAACCTCTGGTATGTCGTCAAGACTGGCATTCCCAAGGTTGTCGAAGGTCTCACCACTGTTGGTGTGTAGAGATTTTCTCAACTGGACTCAACCGCCAAGAACATTATTTGTGGTCATCTAACCAAATGATAGTATAGTCGTCTGAGTGCTCTGGACACTGCGAAGCAAATCTGGGAATGGCTTTCGAAGGTCAATGAAAGTGTCTCATCTCAGGAGACTCGCGTGTTGATGTTCTTTGCAATCTGTTAAACCGTTTCAAGGGGCTTGACAATTAAAATGTCCAGCTCACATTTGATAGGCTCACTGACATCTCAAATGAGTTGAATGCTCTCGGCGCCACTGATATCGCCAAACATGAAGTTGTCAAGAAGCTATTGAGATCTCTTGACACTTCCTTTGTTACTCTCGCTCTAATGATCCAAGAACGCCCGGACTTCAAGGAATTGGATCCTGTCGATATCCTTGAGAGGTTGAACACCCATGAGTTCCAACAAGCTGAGAAGAGGGAAATCTATGGTTCTAGTTATGGTCGCTCTCGTGCCCTGAGGGCAAAAGTTGTATCTTCATCCGAAGAAGAAGAATCTAAATGCAGTTCCGATGGTGCTGAAGACATTGGCAAAGAACTCGCTCTGCTTGTGAGGAAATTTCAGAAATTTGCCAAGTCAAAACGCTTTGCAAAATCTTCAAGGCGTGACTCCAAGAAGTCTGAAGAAATGTCTTTGCGCGACAAGAAAAAGCAAGCAGGTCACAAGTGCATGAAAACTGGCCACTTCATTGCTGATGGTCCTCGATGGGAGAAGGAATTCAAGAAGAGCAAGGACTATGATTCTGATGACAAGAAGAAGAACAAGAAGTATCACAAGTCTTCATCACACAAGAAGAGTTCATCTAGCAAAGCACATGCTTTCATTGGCAAGGAAATGGACTTTGAAGCTGAATCTGAGTCAGAAGTTGAAGAAGAATCTAAGGAGGAGTCTGATTCTGATGTTGCTAGTTTATCTATGGCTTCTACATTCATCGCTTCATTAGTCTTCGACCCCGAAGATAATGCCCCCCCAACTACACTGAAGCTAGTGACAATGACGACAATGCTCCAGCCTACTGCTTCTTCGCAAAAGTCTCCAAGGTATCCTGAAAGTCTTTACGTCAGGACTCTGATAGCAAAGATGAATCTGATGATAACTTGAAACCTAGCTACTCTACACTTGTCAAAATTGCAACTAAAAACAAAATGCTATGGAGAAAATGCAAAAATCTCTAGAGAAAAGCGATCACCAGTTGCGCGATGAAATGAGTCTGAACGAAACTATGGCAGAAGACAGGCAAAGTCTTCGTTCAAGGTTTGAAGACCTCCAAAGTCATCATGACACTCTCACTACTAAACATTAGAAGCTTTCTCTTGAATGTCTTCAAAGAAAGCTTGATCAAGAGAAGTTGAGAGAAGCTCATGATGACCTGCAGAAGGAAAACTACTCACTCCTAGCAGAACATATTAGTACCACTCAGGATGAATTTAATGCTCCATGCTTAAAATGTCTTGCTCGTGAAGCTAATGACTGAAATGCTGAATGTTCAAATGCTTCTGAAAATGCATTATCTTTAACTGTGTGTGTGGTGTCTAACCCCTCATCTGAGGAAACCACTGCTATTACTGATGACAATGACAGGTTGAAGACATTGCGCGTTGACAATGTCATGTAAAAGAGTCTGAAGGGACATCAGATTCTTTGTGATGTCCTGAAGAAGACAATCCTGAACAAAAACTCTAGGAAAGAGGGTGTGGGTTTCGAAAGAAACATCAATATTGATGAATCTTACTGGAAGCCTGAGTAGTATCCCAAAACCACATGGGTTGCTGCAAAAGGCCCTTCAGTTGATCCTTCCACATTATCTAATTTTTACTGTGCTAACCCTGTCATCATTGATGAGACATTCGACTCCAACTAAAAATTGTTCAAATCTATGAATGGTGAAGTGTTTTTCAGGTACATTGGAACTAATTGCAGGAATGGTTCTCCTATGAAGAACATCTGGGTTCCCAAATGTCTTCTTGAGAAACATCCTGTAAATGTCATGATGACATCTCATAGGAAGAAGACATACCCCATATCAAAGTCTTCAAGAATACAAAAGTCTTCATATGATCATACTAAAAACTATGTTTCACAGGGAAGGACTGAACAGACTCATGAGTATGGGCACTATGGCATGAACCGCTATGTTCATAAGACTAATAATTTATCTGCATATTCTTATGAGTACTCTAACCCTACTGTGAAGCATTCAATTAGGGAAAAATTGCCTAAATTCTATGATGCTGCTTTACGTCTCATTGCTTCTAAACCACCTCTTCAGATGTGAGTGGTTAAGAAGAACTAACATCTTCATCGACCCTCGGGTCTCCAGATGGGATGAAGCTGAACTCGAAGATTATCTCTGGAGACCCAAAAACATTCTTGCCTGGATGCAAGATAACTAATGTGAATGGTGTTTACCATTTATATCGTCCAGTTTACTTACCATTGTGCATTGCTACATCTTCATCAATGCATGTTACAATTGCATGCTTTGGTGAACAATACTAATTCTCAAATGCAGGAAGATAAATCCAACACCACTAAATGGATCATGGATAGTGGATGCGCTAGTCATATGACTGGTGATCGAAGCCTATTGATGGTGTAAACTCTTCGACCTCCAACCAAAGATCACATCGTCTTTGCCGACAAAAGTAGCAGCAAAGATCTGGGACTAGGTAGAGTTTCTATCACAAGGGATCGACACATGGACAATGTTATGCTTGTTGAATCCCTTGGTTACAACTTAATGTCGGTCTCAATGCTTTGTGATCTAGATATGCTTGTCATCTTTGGCAAATTTCTTTGTGTTGTGCTAATGGCTTCTGACAAAACCAAGTTCTCCGAAGGTTTTTGATAGGTGATCTATATATAGTAGACTTCTTTGCAGGACCACAGGTTGCCACTTGTCTTCTAGCCAAGGCTTCAGAATGCTGGCTATGGCATCGTCGACTAGTACATGCTGGTATGAGGAACTTGCATACTCTTGCCAAGAATAGCCTCATCATTGGCGTCGAAGGAGTCAAGTTTAAGAAAGACCATCTGTGTGGTGCCTACGAATCCGGGAAGATGACTGGGGCCAAACACCCCTCGGAAACAATCATGACGACCGCACGTCCCTTCGAGCTGCTCGATATGGACTTATTCGGTCGAACTCATTATTCCACCTTCAGTACTACTGCAAATCTTTATGGCTTCGTGATTGTTGATGATTTCTCTCGATATACCTGGGTGCACATCTTACTCTATATGACTGAGGTGCAGGATGTCTTGAGGCGCTTTGTCAATAGGTGCATGACCATTGCTCGAGGATGAGAGGGAGTACAAAGGTAGGTTCTGGCTAACTCCCGGTCAATCCTACAGTGGCAGCCTACCCTATCTTATACTGGCCCTGGTCCTCTTCCCCCGAAAATACAAGGCGGGAAGGGTAGCCACAATGGCCAATTTGAAGGGGGACAAGACTGCAGCTTATCCTGACAAAAGTACTCTTCGCCTGGAAAAGCCCCCTGTCATGACGCACTGGTGGGCTCGGGGATGACCTCCATCCTAGCGAACCCCCAGCCTTGGTCGTCTTGCACCAAACGGGAAACCTTTGGGGATTGCTTTGGGGATGGGCGAGCCGGCCCTTCTCCCTTAGCAAAGAAGAGGAAAGCCTCCTCATCCGCGCCTGCTGGCACGGCTCATGGGGCCACTTGGCGTGGCGCGCGTCGCCCACGCGAAGATGCAGGGTTGCGCGACCCCGCCGGGCCACCCTTGATTAGTCCGCCCCGCGAAGGCCTCGGGGGTAGCCTAGGTAGGCTACCTCGTGAGGGGGGCTTCGCGAGGCTCCTTGCGGTGCCTACTGACGTGTGCTTCACGAGGCGGGGGCCCTCATGAGGGTCTTGCTCGTGAAGTCTAATGGTGGGCCATGCCGAGCCCATGGCATGCGCCGCGTCTTGGGCCGCAGGCAGAGAGGCCTGGGAAACCCTAGTCCCACGGGCCTGACAGTAGCCCCGGGCCCGCAGCATGCACGATTCCGCCAGTTGGAGGGGCGAAATGGTGCGGGCCCCAACTGCCTGCGGGTCAGGCGCGACGCGTGGCGCACGACGTGGCGCGGGACGCCCCCACTTCCCCATGACGCCTCGGTGACGTGGCTTGAGACTGCATCGGTATTTCCCCAAAGAGGAAGGGATGATGCAGCACAACGACGGTAAGTATTTCCCTCAGTTATGAAACCAAGGTATCGAACCAAGAGGAGGATCATGCAACACTACTTAAACAACACCTGCACACAAAGAACAAATACTTGCAACCCGACGCGAAAGAGAGGTTGTCAATCTCTCCACGGTAAAAAGATATATTAGGTTGTAATAGATTGGATAGATAGATCTCACAAGAACACAAAATAAAAGAAGCAAATAAAACATGCTACAAGGTATTTTTGGGGTTTTTGGAATAATAGATCTGAAAACAAAAGCGGCAAAAAGATAGATCAGAAAGCAATATGTTGGAAAAGTAGACCCGGGGGGCGTAGGTTTCACTAGTGGCTTCTCTCTTGAGTATAGCACAAGGTGGGTGAACAAATTACTATTGGGCAATTGATGGCAGATCAAATAATCATGACGATATCCAAGGCGATGATCATTATATAGGCATCACATCCAAGATTAGTAGACCGAAATGATTCTGCATCTACTACTATTACTCCACACATCGACCGCTATCCAGCATGCATCTAGTGTACTAAGTTCATGGAAAAACGGAGTAATGCAATAAGAACAGTGACATGATGTAGACAAGATCTATTCATGTAGGAATAGAGCCCATCTTGTTATCCTTAATAGCAACGATACATGCATGCCTCGCTGCCCCTTCTGTCAATGGGAGAGGACACCGCAAGATCGAACCCATCACAAAGCACCTCTTCCCATGGCAAGAAAATTTTATCTAGTTGGCCTAACTAAACCAAAGATTCGAAGAAGAAATACGAGGCTATAAGTAATCATGCATAAAAGAGATCAAAGAAGACTCAAATAATAATCATGGATAGAAACTGATCATGAACTCAAAATTCATCAGATCCCAACAAACATACCGGAATAACTCATTACATCAAATAGATCTCCAAGAGACCGTTGTATTGAGAATCAAAAGTGAGAGAGGAAGCCATCTTGCTACTGCCTACGGAACCGTACGTCTATGGTGGACTACTCATGCATCACCGGAGAGGCACCAGTGAGGATGATGAACCCCTTCGTAATGGTGTTAGATTGGATCTCGCGGTTCTGGAACTTGCGGCGGCTGGATGTATTTTTTATCGACCCCCTAGGGTTTCTAGAATATTCGGGTATTTATAGATCTCAGAGGCGGTGGAGAATGTTCCCGAGGCGGCCACAATCCACCAGGGCGCGCCCGGGGGCCCTGGCATGACCTGGTGTCTTGTGGGCGGCCTGGGCTCCCTCCTGGTTACTTCTTTGGCCCACTGGACTTCTTCTGGTCCAAAAAAAATCTCCAAAAAGTTTCTTCGCGATTGGACTCCGTTTGGTACTGATATTCTGTGAAGTAAAAAAAAGAAAAAATAGCAACTGGCACTTGGCACTAAGTCAATAGGTTGCTATAAAATGATTGTAAAACATCCAAGAATGATAATATAACAGCATGGAACAAGCAAAAATTATAGATACGTTGGAGACATATCAGCATTCCCAAGCTTAATTCCTACTCGTCCTCGAGTAGGTAAATGATAAAAACAGAATTTTTGTTGTGGAATGCTGCCAAACATGTTCATCACATATTCTTTTCTTTTGTAGCATGGACATTTGGACTTTTAGATGGTTCAAAGCAATAGTCTAGTTTGACATAAAGACTTTAATACTCAAGCATGACAACAAGCAACCATGTCCTTCAAAATATCAACACTAAAGAAAGTTATCCCTAGCCCATCATGCTCAATCATTGATCCATTCATGAAACACACTCAAATATTAACTACACCCAATGCACAAGTATGATCATAGTGCCCCCTAGTTGGTGCTTTATAAAAGAAAATGGAGACTCAAATAAAAATAAAAATTGCATAAAGTAAATAGATAGGCCCTTCGCAGAGGGAACTAGGGATTTGTAGAGGTGCCAGAGCTCAAAGCTTAAATTGAGAGAGAGAAATATTTTGAGTGGCATGCCTTTCCTGTCAATGAAAACGACAAAGTAGTTCTCAATACTTTCCATGCTAGATACATCATAGGCGGTTCCCAAACATAAAATAAAGTTTATTCCTTTTTCCACCATTCTTTCACAATCCATGGCTAGCCGTATCCACGGTTGGGTTCCATACCAACACTTTCCAAGGAATCTATTATTTGACAACATAAAGTAAATTTATTTTTCATTTCTGGACTGGGCATCCCTATTACCGCCGTACTCTCATGCAATGACAAGTGAATAAACACTCATCTTGAGAATAACACATCTAGCATGGAAAAATATTGGATACCCCCAATAGTTTCATGAGCGGTACCAGCACACAAAAAGGAAATTCATTTTGAAAATTAGAGATGGCACATACAATTTTTCTTAGAACTTCATGAAATACCGCATATAGGTAGGTATGGTGGACTCATAAGGCAAAACTGGGTTTAAGGATTTTGGATGCACAAGTAGTATTTGTACTTAGTACAAGTGGAGGCTAGCAAATAGATTGTGAAGCAACCAACCAAGAAACAAAAGTTCACATAAACGGGCATTGAGCATAGCTAACACCGAATAATGCACCATAAGTAGGATGTAATTTCATTGCATAACTATCGACTTTCGTGCTTGCATAGGGAATCATAAACCTTAACACCAATATTCTTACTAAAGCAAAATTACTCACCAACATGACTCACATATCACTATCATATTGTCTCAAAACTATTACAAGGAATCAAGTTTAATTTGTCCAATGATCTTCATGAAAGTTTTTATTATATCCCTCTTAAATATCTATCACTTTGGGACTAGTTTTATATATTGCCATTGCTTTTGACAAGCTCAAAAAATTTAAGTGAAGAACATGAGCATAAAAGTTTCATCTCTCAAAATAATATAAGTGAAGCATGAGAGGATTTCTTCAAAAATTACTAACTCTCAAATTAATCTAAGTAAAGCATGAGAGTATTTCTTCAAAATTTCAAAGCACACCATGCTCAAAAAGATATAAGTGAAGCACTAGAGCAATTCCATAGCTCAAAAAAATTAAGTGAAGCATATAGAGAAATTCGAACAAATCATAGCATAATTTTGGGTCTCTTAAATAGGTGTGTCCAACAAGGATACTTGTGACAAACTAAAATGCAAAGCAAGCAAAGACTCAAATAATACAACACGCTCCAAGCAAAACTCATGATATCTGGCGAATAAAAATATAGCACCAAGTAAAATACCGATGGTCATTAGAAGAAAGAGGGGATGCCACTTGGGGCATCCCCAACCTTAGTTGCTTGTTTCTCCTTGGATATTATCTTGGGCGTGCTGTAGCATCCCTAAGCTTAGGCTCTTTTCACTCCTTATTCCTTCATCCATCATGATCTCACCCAAAACTTGAAAACTTCAATCACACAAAACTCAACAAAACCTTCGTGAGATTCGTTACTATAATAAAGCAAATCACCACTTTAAGTACTGTTGCAAACTCATTCAAATTTTATTATTGCATTATACCTAATGTATTTTAACTTTACCATGGCTTATACCCTTCAATACAAACCATAGATTCATCAATACAAACCATAGATTCATCAAAACAAGCACAAAATGCAACGAATTAACTTTACCATGGCTTATACCCTTCAATACAAACCATAGATTCATCAAAACAAGCACACAATGCAACGAAAACAGAATCTGTCTTAAACAGAACAGTCTGTAGTAATCTGTACTCTAACAGTACTTCTGTAACCCTGAAAATTCTGAAAAATTAGGACAACGTAAATAATTTGTATAGCAGCACTGTGCTAAAATTTCAGCTCATTATCACTCTCCAGTAAAAAATGAAAATTCACGCACTAGAGTCAGAGTTTCTGTTCAGATTCAGCAATGTTTCTACTCATCATATGAATCATCCTAAAGGCTTTACTTGGAACAAAAACTAAATAAAACATAAAAACACAATCATAACAGAGGAATAATTGTGCAAACACTAAAAAACATAAAGAAAAAGACAAAAAAGAAATTTTATTCATTGGGTTGCCTCCTAACAAGCTCTTTCTTTATAGCCATTAAGATAGGCTTGAGATTTCAATGATGCCCTCATGAAAGATAATAATAGCAATACAAAGAGAGCATCATGAAGCATATGGAAAACACACTTAAGTCGAACATACTTCCTATGCATATGCATTTTATAAGGAAACAAATTATCAACGCAAGCAAGAACTAGCATATGGAAGGAAGAAGAAAGAGACAATAGCAAACTCAACATGAAGAAAGGTAATGTAGTATCATGAAAATTTCTACAACCATAATTTCCTCTCCAATTATAATTACCTGTAGGGTCATAATCAAATTCAATAATATATCTATCATAAACAATACTCTCTTTATGATCAACATACATAAAGTTTTTATCATCTTCCAAAATAGTGGGATTATCATCAACTAAAGTTATGACCTCTCCAAACCCACTTTTATCAAAAAATTCATAAGATTGAACACTCTACAAATATGTGGGATTCTTTTTACCTAAAGTTTACGCTTTTCCAAACCCACTTTCGATACTATTGCAAACATTATTTTCAATAACATATTCAACATGAGGCTTAAATAAATTTTCAAGATCATAAGAAGCATTTTCACCCCAATCATGATCATTGCAATAAGAAGTGGACATTAGAAAATTATCATCCCCAAGCTTGTAGTTTTGCATATCATTAACATAATTGACATTAATAGAATTTATAGTAACATCACTGCAATCATGCTTTTCAATCAAGGAGCTATCATGAATCACCTTATAAATTTCTTCTTTCAACACTTCATCAAAAAAATTAGATTCATGATTTTCAAACAAAACATCATAGAGATAATCAAGTGCCACTACTGCATGATGGTCCAAAGACGACACATCAATTAGAGACCCTTCAACGAAACTGTGTGTGATCCATCAATCGCAAACGGTATAGTTCAAGCTCCGCCGCCAATGAGGAAAACCGTGCGCGATAGAGGATCCATCAAATACGATTCAGAAAATAGTTGCGTGTGCGATCTACGGCAGACAGTTTGTTCTTATGAACTATTTGTGATTATGGAACATAACAGAAACGGTTAACAAACTACATACGTGTGCGTAGTGCAGCATACAGTTCACTCGGGCAAACTGTTTGCGCTGATCAAGCAGAACACGATCGAGTTAGCCTAAGAAGGTGTGTGTGATACCCGGCAAACAGTTTATTCATCAGAATTGTTTGGGAAGACCAATAATAACCCAAACAATTCATCCTGGCAACCGTGTGTGTTGTGGGTACCCGGCAAACAGTTCATTCATCAGAATTGTGTGTGAATACCAAAAATAACCCAAACGATTCATCCTGACAACCTGTGTGTGTTGTGGGCAGACGGTTGCTGCTAATAATTGTATGAGATGTGATTTGCTCTGTTTGCACATCTATATGCTCTGTCTATAGAACACCTACATTAATGTTGCATAACCAACTTGAACATCCAGTTACATAAGTGACTACACAACCCATGTACATTCCTCAATATAAATTTACAAGAAGTAGACGATCAGCAGATCATACTGTTCTTCTGATGGCGGTTGCCGACACTGCTCTGCTTGTAGCTATCCCTTGCCGTCTGTAGGAAGGAGGCATTTCCTCATGTCAATGATCCTCCTGTACATCTCGTAGCTTGTGTACGCGTCCTTTGCCGCGTACTTGATGTGTTCTTCATCCAGTTCATTCACCCAGGTCTTGTGCCAGGCAGACTTGTCCTTGTGGCACTCAGCCTTCATGTCTTTGTAGTAGGGGTCAATGATGGCCGCGGCAAGGTCAACCAGGGAGTCTTTCTGCTTCTTCTTCTCGCCGCCCTAGACCCTGTACTGACCTTGGATGTTGACAAGCTTCTCGCGGGACAAGCCCGTAGTCTTGAGCACCTTTAGATCGTTCGTGGTGGCCATCATTGCGAACCTGCAGCCGGGCTGTTGACAAATCTGGCGAAATGCTCGCAAGGACTTGTGGCCAGGCAGTAGTGGTAGACGAGCACGTGATGGCGCACACACAACTGCGTGACGACAATCTTCTAATCATGGTCGGCACGATCGCCGGTGTACTCGAGGTCGAAGCCGACCACTTTGTACTTGTCATCCTCATCAAAGCAGCTGCTCCAATGTGTTGATGGAGTTCACCACCACGACCGGGTCATTGGTGTACACCACCAAGACGTCCGTCTTCCTGATGTGGGTGTCCACTTTGACAATTTTGGCGAACTACCGCTCGGCGCCGGCAGCCGCCATTGTATCCGCACGGGAAGGTTGAAGCGATGAAAAGATGGTGGGTGTGCTTCTTGCGTTGTGTGGCGCGATCGGAAGGTGGAATAGACGAAGGTAAATGGCCGTGGGAATAAATTGCGCCGGACGGCCTGGAATTTCGGCATGTCCGCTTGGCTGTTTTTGCAACGCTTAACAGCATGGTGGCGCCGGGAGCGGCACAACCGCGGCCGCATCAACCGCCTGATGCGTAGATTAAGTTGCGATGGTGCATACAGAATGATAGTTTGCTTTGTAGTAAAATGCAAACGGTTTTTTTTATTAACCGTTTGTGTACTTGTCATTTCTCCCACCTCCGTCTCGTCTTGTCACCGCGTTGCCACCCAAGGATTCCAGTGCATGCTTCGGGAGCGCGCAGGTTCCCGCGCAAGCTTCCTGCCCGGCTCGTTGAAATCCCCCAATCACCGAGTGCTTCGGGAGCGCGCAGCGTTCCTTTTGGGCTTCCCGTTCCCACGCAACCACGCAGGAATGCACGCAAGCTTCCCGCCGGCTCGCCTTGGTCTCCTTCTTTATAAACCCTCACGACTGGCGCCTCCACATCGCATTCATCCCCTCCCTGCCCGTAGCTTCCCAATTTTGCTTCTCCCCCAATCGCCAATGGCACCTGTCCGTCGTCATCGCTCCGCTACTCCGCCAGAGGGCAGCTCCAGCTGGGAGGCTGCACCACGTTGGCGGCGCAGTACCCGAAAGCGTGTAGTGCGTGTGGCATCCTTGTTGGTTGTGCGCACGGCACCCACCACACGCTCCTCCACATTTTCCCGAAGGCAGCTACTGTCGGCAACCGTCGTGGGCCCCATCCCATCGCCGGCTGCCATTTTAGCCACCCCACCAGCTGCATCCTTGGCCGCCACCACACCAGCGTCCGCCTTGGCAGCCACCCCACGGTCCGCCGCTGGGGCCATCACCGCGGCCGGAAGGAGGGAGGAGGCCGCCGCCGAAGCAAGCCGCTCGGCTTTTGCGTTAGTGGTCTAGCGCGCTACATCAACTTCCTACATGAGGAGGAGGAGTGCTAGGTCGAGGAGGCAAAGAGGCTCACCACCGCCGTGGCCGCAACAAACGCCGCAACTATGGCGCGGAATGAGAAGATCTACGCCGAGTCCCACCGCTTCGAGGAGGCGCGTCAGAAGCAGCGGAGGGCAGCAGAGGCAGCCGACGAATTCGACTCCTCCAGCTCGTCGGTAGGCTTCTCCTCCTCTGCCTCTTACTGAACGCGCTCGGCAGAGGAGAAGGCTGTTGGCAGTAGCACGAAGCCCCTCCGGAGTAGTATTTAGGGGCTATTTTTTCAGTTCATCTAACTATAGATATGATTGAACTGTCCCACCTACTTTAAATTAGCTAGTATATATAGTTGAACTATATATTTCAGTACGTGGTTGGCAACAAATTGGGAAAAGTTTGTTTGATTTTGGCTGTCGAGTTGAACTATTTTGTACAAAGACCAATGCTTGATCTATGAATGAAATCTATGTTTACTGAATTTCAGTTGCAAAATTGCACCGTAATAGTGATTTTGTTCCTGCAAAATTGGACAAATCTCAGTGTTTCCAATTTGACAAATGAAATTTACCCAATATGACAGATTCGAATCTTACCTGACTCCTGCTGCCAATGCATCGATCGGTGCTTAATTGGGGTGCTTAGTGTATTAAATTTCTTAACAACTCATGTCCACAAAGCATTGTTGCCGAGGTCCCTTCATTTAATGATTTAGCAACTAAACTCTTGCATGCATTGGTGAGTTTCCTTCATTTAAGTGTTTTGCCAAGGTTCACGTGCTTGGCATTGTTTTTTCATGTGGTCACCAAACTCATATCTCTCCTTAATTACCTTCCCACATCAGATTTTTTTTCATGCATGGCAACCTCAGCAGTTAGCACCAGTACAAGGTGTAGCATCGGGAAGGGCACATGGGTCATCATTCACAACTGTTTGCGATGACACAATGATAAAAATTCCTTTGCGCCAGATTTTCACTTGGCTTAGTACGGAAGGAACAATTGCCCTCGGTTTGCATACGGGTATTCAGTGTGAAACGTCTTTGACGTCTGGCAATGGACACGTCACCCCGATGAGCATGCGTAGGACACTGCTCGCACGCCACCCGTCTACTCAAACACCTGTCTGCATGCTACCTCCTTGCCAATACAGATAGCGACACATGGCCCGCACGTAAATGGTCTGTAGAACGTCCACGAATTATAAATAATACGCCCATTTGCGATGCTAACATGACAGATTGTTGTTCCAAAATGCCTTTGTTGGCTATTAATAATGCTTGCTCTTTCTCTCAAAGTGAACACTAAAAATACCACAACATATTTGTGCTTTATATGATGAGGCCCTGCCCAACATAGACCTCGTGACCGTAGTTCATATTTAAATTATGTACATTAAATGCACATAAAACTCAATTAATGTATAAAAACCCTTAATAATTTCATATTTTTGCAGTACACACCTATTGCTTTATGTTGTTTCTAGAAAAAAAATGAAGGAGAGAAGAGGCATCGGATGTCATTTCACCGGAGATGTGGCATGCATATTTGACATTAAGGAACCAGTGGATGTAGCTTATTGTGTGAGAACCTCCGGTTTATAAGAGGCTTGTGACAAAACATGTCCAAGTTGGTATTTTTTTTACCATGGCATATGTGTGCCTTGTCATGACACCATTCAAGTTTCATGAATTTCTGACAGAGTTTTGGATTTACGAGAATTTGGAAACCAAGTTTCTCGATGTTTGTGGTCGAGCCAACATGCTTAGATGTTTCAAATTCATTCTCATTTCTTGCATGTGACCTAACACATGCATCCAAGGACACATATATATGATTTTTCAACCCATTTTGCTGCCCCGGACCTTGTGATTGTAGATCAAATTTGAATTATGCACATTAAATAATGCATAGAAAACTTAATTAATGTATTTAAAAGCCAGATGATCTGTCGGTGTACTAAAGTTTGGGTCTTTTAGTACCCCATACTTGTGCACGGGCGGTTGTAGCCACACCAGCGGCAAGGTCTGCCGGGGGACAACTGGATACAAGTACAAGACTATCGAGAAGGCATTCAAGCCGATTGTCAGAAGACAGAAGACCAAAGGTTGGGGCCCCGGCAAGATCTTGCCGGGGTGGCTAGCGAAGACCCGGCAAGACCTCGCCACCCTGTCACCGCTCCAGTGCAGCGACCAGCTTGTCTTTTAGCTGTTGTCCTCCTAGGTGCGTGTCAGGCGCTAACGGCGGATGGGCTTAAGCGGTGCTGATGGGACGGCCCCTTTTTCCGTCCCCAAGAAGATAAGGGACACCTCAACGGAGCATTAAATGCGTTTGTCCTAAGCCGTCAGTATTAGGTATGATAACACTGTAGCAACTTTACACCTCTTGTACTTCGCCACTGTTGGAGACCCCTTCGACGTATAAAAGGAGGCCCAAGGAGTAGCTACAGGGGGGACCTTCTGGCCCATTCTACATGCCTAGCAGCTATGTACTGTTCATCACATAGCGCTCCGAGAGCTTGGGCTTAAACACATCTAATACACTAAAGCAGGAGTAGGGTTGTACGCTTCTCAGCAGCCTGAACCTGGGTAAAAATCCCTCGCGTTGATCGTTGGATCTGCTCTTTGTGCAAGCCCTTCTCCCTGCCGAACCGTAAAGGGATCCACGCGATCCCATAGGTGTCGTACGCCGACATCTTTGGCGCCCCAGGTAGGGGCAAGGGTTGGGCGAACCTGATCTAGCGATCAGCGCGCCAGTTTCTTCATCATCTTCATCGCCATGGCTCCCAAGAAGAAGGGTTTCACGGCGGTTGGTCCATCCACGTCCGCCGCGCCTATGGCTACACGCACGGGCGACGGTGTGGACGCGGGCGGAGGAGGCGGAGATCCTAAGCTTCCACGACGTTCTGGTGAACATAGCCAGGCGAGCAGCGTCGTTCGCGCCGCTAGATCCAAAGACGGAGCTGTGCTGCCTGCGGGCGGCGTAGCGAACTCCAGAGACGGAAGGGTGCCTTCTAAGACACACACGCCGGCGCATGCACCGCGGCCTTCTCAGGTCGCGCGCGATGAACAGCGCCGCGATGTTGGTGGCTCCAAGCGTCCCCATGGAAAGTCTCCTGAGCTTCATCCTCGAGATGCGCGGGATCAGCCTGCATGCCAACATGTTGGTGGAAGCGGCGCGCGGTCGCGGGATCGCGATGGAGCTCCTTCTAACACGGTTAGGAGTCAGAACACCTCACGTTCCTCCCACCTATCGCCGCCGCCTACACCAGCAGAACTGTTGGCGCGGGCACAGCTGCTCCTGGATTATCCTCCTGCTGCGGAGAAGCTCGAAGAATGGAGAGCCGCTATCCAGAGCCTCATCAGCTTCGCCAATAAAGATGGGCCACAGCAGGCGGAGCCGTCGTGGCGGCAGTCCATCGAACCGACGCGCACTGATGGCGGGAAGACCGGAGGCGGCACGACCACGGTGCACTCTCCTCCACGGCGGCAACAGCAGTCGCTGACTCGATGGGTCGACGCCTGTGATGATGACTCGACGGCGTCGTCTGATCCGCGAAACCGCCGCGATCAACGTCAAGTTCTTCAGGAACGAGGCAAAGAAGACGCTCGAACTACTATCGAGCGGCGGCGGGAAGCGCGCTATCAATCTGATAAGCGCGCAGGGCCCACTGTAGACAAGCCTGCGCCAGGGTATCCTGTCGATCTACCCTATGAGGTGGGTTGTCCAGCATTTACCCGTGAGCTGCGGCGAGTCCAGTGGCCCAAGTCCCGTACATTCAAACCAGAGGTCCCGGAGCAATATGACGGCAAGACCCACCCGTCGGAGTTCTTGAGCCTCTACACCATTGCGGTGCAAGCTGCTGGGTCTCGCGACGACAAGATACTCGCCAACTACTTCCCGTTGGTGCTTAAGCCCAACGTCAGGTCGTGGTTGATGCATCTGCCGCAAGTTTCCATTTCTTCCTAGGCAGATCTGTGCCATTAGTTTGTTGGCATCTTTACAGGAGGCCATCAACCTCCTGGTCAGGAAAGTGACTTGCATCTCATCCCCCAGAAAGAAGGCGAAACTTTGCGCAAGTACATATAGAGGTTCAGCCGTGTGCACCACAACATCCCAGACGTTCATCCTGCCGCTGTTGTCAGCGCGTTCCATCAGAACGTGCGCAACCGCAGGATGCGCGAAGAGCTGGCGATGAACAAAGTCAGGGATGTTGCCGAACTTTATGCTCTGGCCGACAAGTGTGCTCGAGCTGAAGAGGGGAGGAGACTCCCCGGCGAAGATGCCGGAGCGGGAGTCGACTCCGAAGACGAAGACGCCGCCGCCCCGCAAAGAAGGGCCGACGAGATAGTAGGAAGCACAAGGGCAAGGCCGTGCTTGCCGTCGAGGGATCCGGAAACCCCTACACCGCCAAGAAGGCCAAGGTTGATGGCCCTGGCAAGGATGTTGCCGGGTGTGCCTCCTGTCAGGCCTTGGCAGCTGCCGACAAGCCAGAGGGCTCCGACAAGCAGTATTGCAAGATCCACCGCACCAAGGGCCATGACCTCCAAGACTGCCGGCAAGTTGAGCAGCTTGTCGAAAAGCAAAAATCTGAGTACGAAAGGCGAGATAAGGAGAAGGGCCAGGATGGTGCAGGGGGTTCCGGCAAGAAACGCGGTGGCCAAGGAGGTCGCCGCGGCAAGGCCAAGCAACGGAAGGAGAGGCCCGCTCAAGGACGCGACAAGCAAGAGGGGGATGATGATGACAATGACGAGGACGACGAGTCCAGCGAACAAGAGTTTCAAAAAGCTACAGACATGATGTGCATTGACAGAGGCGCTTCGTTGCATTCTTCCCACTGCCGACTTAAACAGTGGGCGCGCGAGGTTAATGCGACAGAGCCATCTGTCGATGCCCGGAAGCCATTGAGATGGTCCAACACGCCTATCATTTTCGACGCTGAGGACAACCCTGATCGCATAACTGCGGTCGGGTGCTTGCCATTGTTGGTTTCACCAACGATTCGCAACCTCAAAGTGACGAAAATGTTAGTTGACGATGGGGCCGGCTTGAACTTGATCTTACCCGAGGTGATCAAAAGGTTGCAAATTCCTGATGAAGCTCTCGAGGAGACGGGCACGTTTCAGGGGGTCAATCCAGAAAGGAGCCAGCCCAAGGGTAAGATCACACTACCGGTAACATTTGGTAGTGACCTGAACTTCAGGACAGAGAAGATTGTCTTCGACGTCGCCAAGATTCCATTGCCGTAAAATGGGATCCTTGGCCGTCCAGCGCTGGCCAAGTTCATGGCGGCATCGCACTATTCTTATAATGTATTGAAGATGCCCGGGCCGATGAGCGTCATCACTGTCAACTCCGACAAGAAGGACGCGCTTATCTGCACCGATCAACTCTACCGGGAGGCAGTTGCAGCATCTGCCGCCAAGGCACTTCCTCCTGCCGCAAAGAAGACCGGCAAGACCTCTCGCACACACTCCGGCAAGCGCACCTCCTCGGAGTGCTGCGCTCCCGTTGAGGATGTGCCAGAGAGCTCCACCGACAAGAGCAAGAAGTCCAAGGCAGCTCCACCAGAAACCAAGAAGGTGCCCACCAAGCTGGATGGTACGGGAGGAACTTTCACCATAAGTTCCATCCTTGACGACAAATAGGAAATCACGCTCGTTGCTTTCCTGCGGGCGAATATCGATGTGTTAGCATGGCAACCATCTGATATCCCCGGTGTTCCCAGGGAAGTAATTGAGCACCACCTTGCTGTTTGTCCTCATGCGCGGCCCGTCAAGCAGAAGGTTTGGAAGCAGGCTTTGGAGCAGCAACAATTTATTGCCGAGGAAATCAAGAAGTTGGAAGCGGCAGGTTTGGTTAGAGGAGTGCTCCATCTAACATGGTTGGCTATTCCAGTTGTAGTGCACAAGGCGAATGGGAAATGGAGGCTGTGTATTGATTATATAGATGTCAATAAAGCCTGTCCAAAAGATCCTTTTCCCTAGCCGCGCATCGACCAGATTGTGGACTCCACTACCGGCTGCGATTTGCTTTCATTTCTTGACGCTTATTCAGGATATCATCAGATCTTCATGGCAAAGGAAGACGAAGAAAAAACCGCATTTATCACCCCATGTGGTACGTATTGCTTCTTACGTATGCCTTTCATGTTGAAAAGTGCTGGTTCGACATTTGCAAGAGCGGTCCAGATTGGTTTTGAGCCCCAGCTACATAGAAATATGGAAGCTTATATGGATGACATAGTTGTCAAAACCAAGGACAAAGCAACGCTCATACAAGATTTAGAAGAGACATTTGCAAATCTGCGCAAGATCAATCTGAAGCTCAATCCTGAGAAGTGTGTGTTTGGCGTTCCGTTCAGCAAGCTTCTCGGTTTCTTTGTATCTCAACGTGGAATGGAAGCAAATCCCGACAAGATCAAGGTAATCGAGCAGATTGAGGCGCCAAGACATGTCAAGGATGTACGACGACTTGCCGGCTGCGTTGCTGCTCTGAGCAGGTTCATCTCCAAATCCGCTGAGCGCGCCCTACCCTTTTTCAAAATTTTGAAGAAGGTAGGTCCAATGAAGTGGACTCCGGAAGCGGAGGTAGCGCTGCAGGATTTGAAGAGGTACCTCTCCTCTCCGCCAGTACTAGTCGCGCCAAAACCACAAGAGCCGTTGCTGCTATATCTAGCGGCAACGAATCAAGTGGTGAGTGTTGTGCTAGTAGCAGAGAGAGAAGTCGACGAAGAAGCAGTGGCAGCGGCAAGACCGCCAATTGACGAGCTGGGATCTTCTCCGGCAGAGTCTGGTGCCGACAAGGCAGGATCTGCGCAGTCAGATGAAGCGAAACAGAAGAAGAAGATGGTGCAGCACCCAGTTTATTTTGTTAGCTCCCATTTACAAGGGGCTAGGTCAAGATATTCTGGCGTGCAAAAATTGCTCTTCGGCCTCCTTATGGCCTCGAGGAAGCTGCGCCACTATTTTCAAGCACATGAGATCACCGTCGTCACTCGTTTTCCCTTGCAGCGGATTTTCCGAAATCCAGATGCAACCGGCAGGATTGTGGAGTGGGCTTTGGAACTGTCAAGTTTTGGTCTCAAGTTTGAAAGTACTTCAACTATTCAGAGCAGAGCTTTGGCGGAGTTCATTGCAGAATGGACCCCAACGCCAGACGAAGAGGTTCCAGAGACAACTCTCCCCGGCAAGGAAACGAATCAAGAGTGGATTATGTATTTTGATGGGGCTTTCTCGCTGTAAGGCGCCGGTGCCGGCGTGCTGCTCGTCGCACCCACCGGAGAGCACCTCAAATACGTGTTTCAGATGCACTTTCCCCGAGAGAGATCGACAAACAACACTGCAGAGTATGAAGGGCTGCTTGCCGGTCTAAGGATCGCGGCGGACCTTGGAATCAAGAAGGTCATCGTCAGAGGTGATTCCTAGCTTGTCGTCAAGCAGGTGAATAAAGATTATCAGAGTCCATTAATGGAAGCTTATGTCGATGAGGTGAGGAAATTGGAAGAGTGTTTTGACGGTCTGCAAATGGAGCACGTTCCTCGTGCGGAAAACAGTATTGCTGATGACTTGTCAAAGCGCGCTGCCCTTAAGTTACCTGTGGAACCATGAACTTTTGTGCTCCGATTGACTCAACCATCCATAACACCATCAATGGGACAAGAAAAAAGAAGGAAGTTGAGTTTCGGCAAGTATTTTCTGGCAGATCTCCCAGAGACCGCCGACAAAGAAGTTGCCGGGAACAACGCCAAGCTTGCCGGTGAGCGACAGGCCCCGGCAGGGCCTCAGGCTCTTACCGTAGAGACAAACGCTCCTGCCGTGCTTGCCGGGGAGCAACAGGCTCCGGCTGTAGAGACAAACGTTCCCACGGCAGAGGACATGCCTTTAGTCCTTGTTGTCGAGCCCCAGGCTCCAGCATGGGCACAACACATCGTCCATTTCCTTCAGACAGGAGAACTCCCCGAAGAGCAGGAAGAAGCAGAGAAAGTAGCCCGTCGGTCTAATATGTACCAATTTGTGGACAATGTCCTGTACAGAAAGAGACCGAATGGTGTGAAATTGAAGTGCATTCCTCGGGAGGATGCAGTGGAGCTGTTGGCAGAGATTCATGGAGGCATATGTGGCTCTCACATAGGATCAAGAGCTCTTGTTGGTAAGGCATTCCGGCAAGGTTTCTTTGGGCCCACTGCTCTCCAGGATGCAACTGCACTAGTAGCCAAGTGTGAAGCGTGCCAGTTTCATTCCAAGAAATTGCATCAGCCAGCTCAAGCTCTTCAGACAATCCCTCTTTCCTGGCCATTTTCGGTCTGGGGGCTCAACATATTGGGCCCTTTCCCCCGTGCTACCGGGGGCTTTGAGTACTTGTACGTCGCAATCGACAAGTTCACAAAGTGGCCGGAAGTGGAAGCAGTGAGAAAGGTGACAGCACAGTCAGCCGTCAAGTTCTTCAAGGGACTAGTTTGCCGTTTTGGTGTGCCTAATAGGATCATCACCGACAACGGCACACAGTTCACGAGCCACACCTTCATGCAGTTTGTCCAAGACCTTGGCGGCAAGATCTGTTTTGCTTCTGTTGCTCATCCAAGGAGCAACGGCCAAGCAGAAACGGCAAATGCTGAAGTATTGCGAGGCCTCAAGACAAGGACTTTTGACAAGCTGCGCAAGTGCGGAAGACGCTGGATTGATGAGTTGCCGGCAGTTCTTTGGTCAATCAGAATGACACCAAATCGAGCCACCGGTCAGACACCCTTCTCCCTAGTATACGGGGCTGAAGCAGTTCTCCCCACGGAACTCACATACGGGTCACCTCGAGTGCTCGCCTATGATGAGCTCGAGCAAGAGCAGCTGCGGCAAGATGACGCGTTGCTCCTTGAGGAAGATTGTTTTCAGGCTGCTGTGCGAGCTGCACGCTACCAGCAAGCCTTGCGCCGCTATCATAGCCGCAAGGTTCATGCCCGAAGTCTTGAGGAAGGCGACCTTGTTCTTCGGCGCGTTGAGTCAGCCAAGAATTCCAACAAGTTGATGCCGAAGTGGGAAGGCCCTTATCGGGTAGTACGAGTGACCAAGCCTGGCGCAGTCCGCCTGGAGACCGAAGATGGCGTTCCAGTGAGCAACTCCTGGAATATCAAACATCTTCGTAAGTTCTATCCATAAGGCGCGGCTGCCGGGTCCCTCGGCAACCACCTTTTGTACAAGTCTTGCCGATGAAGCATGTAATCCTTTGTACAAAGCCAGGCGAAGACCCTGTGCATAGTTGAATAAGACTAAGTGTTTTACAGTTCTTATCGATTTCCATGTTTATCTATATGCATGTTTGTCTGGGATACTATATTACACTTACTTCCAGCAAGTATTAACGAACCGCCGTAGGTTCCATATCTCTATTGTCTCTTCTTTCTTTTTTCTCAAAGGACAGAAGGTTCCCTCGCATGCAAGTTTGCCGGGGGGGAATGGTGGTATGGATACCGACAGGCGACGTTCAAGGTTGACATCTTGCCGGAAGGAGTACAGCAACGAAAAGCTAAGTTGCAGAAACTCTAAACAAATTTTTGTTTCATAAGGTTATTCACCTTGAACGGTTTCGTCTTATGTATGGGAAACCTGCACGCGAAGGAACCTTGTCATGATCGGTTGCGCCCTTACTCTATTTCGAGTCCGCTCAACAGTTTAAGTGGCTGCACTAAAAACGTCAAGAATTCTTGCCGGTAGCGGCACCTCCAGCAGGCTGCTAAAGTCCCGCACCTAGCGCTCGCGGCAAGGGTGCACGCGCCGGCAAGTTTCCAATAAGCGTAGGGTGTATACCATACATAAAGAAATCAGACAAGGGAAATAGCATACATTCATCCAGAGCATAGCAAGTTATATTACAGTAATAGTTGCCGCAATTCTAACATAAGACAAAATTGTCTTTGGCATGGAATGGGGGCGACGACAAGAAGCGAAGCGGCTAGTCCTTGCGCTGGCCTTTGACGCTCTTGACCTGGCTCACCTTGTCGACAATGGGCGCGACAAGCTCCTCGAGTGCCTTGAGGTCTACATCCTTCGGCAGGCGGTCGAGGACATTGGTGAGGTTGATGCCAGAGTTCTTGTGCACCACTTTGATGAGCACCTTTTGGAGGACGGCCGGCAGAGTTTGCGGGACTCGTTGGCCAGACGGGTTGCTCGGTCAGACTGGCGCAGCTTCAGGGCGTCAACCATGCCGTCAAAGAACATGGTCATCTTGGCGCTCGTAGACACCCTGTCGTCGGAAGAGTAGTTGAAGCCTTGCAGGCTCATGGTGGATAGTTGTGCAGTGAGCCTCTCCGCGACATTGATGAGGCGCTCAGTCCAGATCTGCACACCGGCCACATAGTCATTATAGGTGACGGCGGCGCTCTTGAGCAGATCTTTCTCATTTTGGAGATCTCCGATCAAAGCCTTCTCACGAGCCCTGCTGCCCTCCAGAGTCTCATTCAGCGTGGCCAGCTTCAGCTTCAGATCGGCGATGGATTCATTGGCTGAGGAAAGCTGCTTGATCTTATCGGACATGTCAACTTGTATCTCCACCAGGCTGTAGAGACCCTTATCTCTTTCGGCTTCGAGCGTCGAGATCTTCTTGCCATGATCCTCAAGACCTGCTTCCAGCCTTTTCACTTTCTCCTCCAGCAAGTTCTTGGCGGCCTCTGCAGCTTCGGCAGCATTGACGACATCCTTCAACTTGCCGGCATGGTCTGTGGCCAGAGCTTCGAGTGTTTCCTTGTGCCTCTGCTCCAGCTCCTGGGTCCGCTGCGCCGATCATCTCTATTGTGAGCCCGGCAGCTTTGAGGCGGTGGATCCTGGTAATTGCGATTGTGAGCTTCTCGTCTTGAAGGTCGAGGTCGCTGCAATCCTTACCACGCGACATCTTCGTCTGTCGAAGCGAGCAGAAGGGCTGGGGATCTGTCTCCTGAATCCAGCACCATTTGCCCCGCCATTCTTCCCACTTCTCGCGGTAGACTCCGTCTACCTCCTTGTTCCATGTTCTTGGAATCCAAGTGATGGAACCAGCAAGGGCCTCTCCCGCTTGGATACGGGGAACAAAGAAGTGGCGGAATAGGGCCGTGTTGGGGACTACTCCGGCAAAGTTTTCGCAAAGGTGCGCAAAGACTGACATGCATGTCACGGCATTCGGCGTAAAATCTAAGAGCTGGAAGCCGTACGTGTACATGATGTCAACGAAGAAATCAGAAAACGGGGGGCAGAGCCCGCAGTAAAAATAGTCGACAAAGAAAGGGAATTTATCTGGGCAACCCTTGAAGGAACCTGGACTCACGCGAGTGGCCGGATGAGCCTTCGTCTCTCTCGCCCACATGCACAGGTATCGATCCTTTAGGGCGTTCGCATCAAGCGCCGAAGCGAAGACGGCGTGCTTCTTCCGCATCTTCACCAGCTCGCTCTCCGGGATGGCGGTTTTCACCCCCTTGCTCTTGCTCGCCTTGGGCGGCATCGCGGATGTGGGAGCAAGGACCGTGGACGGTGAGGGCGTAGCGGCGATGCATGAGTGGGAGGGGCTCTGTTTCCGACTCAAGGAAGGAGACGACGGCGGTTCCCAGATTGGAAAGGACAGGAGGTAAATGATCAGCACCTCTGCGGATTCCTTTTTATGGGGAAGGCGCGAGGCTGCCTCTTTACTAGTCAATACAAAAACGCATTTGCGAGCGCACGGCTATAACGGCCGCTCCGCGCACGTATCCCACATTACGCATTCATCGTGTGTCGTGGGGGGCGCAGTAAGCGGAATGATTACAGCAGTTAACTCCTGCGACGCGTGCCCGTGCACTGTTTGGGCCTAACCCAACAACGCCTCGCACCGTGTATGGCCTAGGCCCGGGGGCTCCTGTCGGTGTACTAATGTTTGGGTCTTTTAGTACCCCATACTTGTGCACGGGCGGTTGTAGCCACACCAGCGGCAAGGCCTGCCGGGGGACAGCTGGATACAAGTACAAGACTATCGAAAGGCATTCAAGCCGATGGTCAGAAGATAGAAGACCAAAGGCTGGGGCCCCGGCAAGATCTTGCCGGGGTGGCTAGCGAACACCCGGCAAGACTCGCACCCGGCAAGACCTCGCCACCCTGTCACCGCTCCAGCGCAGCGACCAACTTGTCTTTTAGTTGTTGTCCTCCTGGGTGCGTGTCAGGCGCTAATGGCGGATGGGCTTAAGCGGTGCTGATGGGTCGGCCCCTTTTTCCGTCCCCAAGAAGCTAAGGGCACCTCAACGGAGCATTAAATGCGTTTGTCCTAAGCCGTCAGTATTAGGTATGATAACACTGTAGCAACTTTACACCTCTTGTACTTCGCCACTGTTGTAGACCCCTCCGACATATAAAAGGAGGCCCAAGGTGTAGCTATAGGGGGGGGACCTTCTGGCCCATTCTACATGCGTAGCTGCTGTGTACTGTTCATCACATAGCGCTCCCAGAGCTTGGGCTTAAACACATCTAATACACTAAAGCAGGAGTAGGGTTTTACGCTTCTCAGCGGCCCGAACCTGGGTAAAAATCCCTCGCGTTGATCGTTGGATCTGCTCTTTGTGCAAGCCCTTCTCCCTGCCGAACCGTAAAGGGATCCACGCGATCCCATAGGTGTCGTACGCCGACATGATCCCTTTATTTATTCATATTTTTGCACGTCACACCAACATGTCTATGTTCTTTCTATAAAGAAAATCAAGGAGAGAAGAGGCATCAGATGTCTTTTCGCTCGCATATGTGACATGCATATATAATGTTCCCAATCGAAACCACAAAGCTTCTTGTGAGGAGCTTCGATTTGTAAGGGTATTGTGCAAGAACATGTCCAATTTGGACAATTTTTTACCACCGCTTATGTGTGCCCTTAAGCTTGTCACCACACCAGGCCTAGTTTCATGAATTTCTGACGAGTTTTGGATTTACGGGAATTTGAAAACCAAGTATCTCAATGTTTGCGGCCGAGCCAACAGTCAATGAGATGTTAGAAATCCATTCCCATTTCTTGCGTGGGACCTAAACATGCATCCAGTGAAAGGCATATGTTTTGTCAACCTATTTTTCATGTGTTGGACCTTGTGATTGTAGTTCAAATTTGAATTATATGCACATTAAATGGCTAGAAAACCCAATTAATGTGTTAAATAGGTCTCACGAACCCTAGGAAAAATACACAGTTTAGCATGACTGTCATCTGTTGCTCTATGGTGACTCCAGAAATAAATTAAAGGCGAGAAAAGACAACGGATGTTGTTTCCGACATAAAATGTGAACTTCCCCTATCGGCACACACGACTTTCTTTGTGAGAACCTTCGGTTTAATTTGTAAGAGGCTTTGTGCCAAAACTTGTCCAAAATTTGGCAATTTTTTTACCACAACACACATGTCACATCCCTAGTCTTTCCTTGCTTTGTGCTAGCATGTATGTGCATCATGTCTAAATTGTGCATCAATTTGAAATGGGGAATAATCAGAAACCCTAGCACCTCACCCTAACTAAACCAATTCAAATGTTGTGAATGTTCAATGAATCCAAAATGCCCTTAAAAAATGCCCAATATTTCTGGTAAATGTTGGCAACAATATATTAGGGGTGCATTTTATTTATTCAACAACTTTGGCATTTAATTTAAACCAACAAGCCCCTGAAATCAATAAATAAAGCACTATAATTAATTTAGTCATTCAAAAATGTGGAAACATCTTGTGGAGGTTTGGAATATTCAAACTACACCCCATAAAATATGTTGGTATTTTTGTGCTAGGTTTTGAGGCCAAACAAAAATAAAACAAATGTCAGAAAACAGAAAACAGGAAGAAATATGAAAAAGGGAAAATGGGAAAAGCTTACGTGAGGCCCAGCAGCTGGCCGGCCCATCTGGCACAGCTACCAGTCGTCCCCAACCTCTGCCAGAAGGCAGAGGCGATCGCGAGCACGACGAGCTGGCCGCAGCGCTCCACGCAGCTCCCTGCCTGGCCTCCCCCGAGCCAGCACGACGCGGGGATATGCATCCCATTGCCGTCTGGATCGCTCTCTCTTCCCCCTCGTTCCCCTCTGCATCTCCATCGCCTCTGCCGCCATGGCCGCCGTCGCCCGCATAGTTGCACTGCCTTCCGAGCCCCCCTGACCCCTCTACGAGCTCCGCCTCGACCTGCTGCTGCTCCTCGCCGAAGGAATCACCGCCAGACGCCTCCGTTTGACGCCCTCGAGCTCGTATTCTTCCTCCGGCCACCAGAGATCGCCGCCGCCGTTCGTCGCCTCCAGACCGTCCCCGAGCACGCTCTCAACGGCTATGAGATCACCGTGAGCCCCTGGACCCATTCCCCCTCTTCCCCTGGTCGATACCATGCCGTAGCCCCTGATTTCATTGGGACCCGAGGAGCTCCGCCGCATGAGCTCGACGCCGGCGATGCCCCGGTGTCTAGGTGGTCCTTTCGAGGCCACCATCGAGCCCGTGGGGTCGCATAGAGGCCGTAGGAGCCAAGGCCCGGCCCTTTTGTGCGCCAGAACGTCGACCCCGAGCTTGGCGGAACTCCGGCAGCCGCCAAGCTCATCGCCGGCGATGCTCCGGGCCATCTCCGCCCCTGAGATGTGCTTCGTTGGACGTGCACGAGTGCGAGCATTCGATAGGACCTTTCCGCCGTCGTTTTGGTAGCCGGAGGACAAAACCCGACCCCCTCCGCCATCCTTGTGGTCGTAAGCGGCTCAACGCCGGCGAGCACGACCCGTTTTGACCACGGGGTTGACCCCCTGGGTCACTTACAGATGGGGCCCAGCCCCTGGTTAGTTTTAGGTTAGATTAAAATTAATTAATTAGTTTAACTAACCTAATGACCAAGTGACAGGTGCGCCCAACTCTGCTAATCAGTAATTAGTAGTTAATTTAAATTCTGTTAGTGCCTGGGTCACTGACCAGTGGGTCCCACTGGTCAGGTTTGACCTGGCAACGGCCAGCTGACCTGCTGATGCAGTGCTGACGCAGTAATAGCTTTTCTGATTTAATTTAATTCCAGAAAATGCTTAAATCTTAGAAAATTCATAGAAATTAATCTGTAACTCAGATTGAAATAATTTATATATGAAAATTTATCAGAAAAATCCAAAGAATCCATTGGTGCTATTATCATGCAGGGTAGAGCAACCTAGATAGGAGAACATTGACATTTTGCAATAAGGCAATATATGGAATATCATATGGAGAACGATTTTGAACCTATATTCAATCCTACTCCATTTAACTCTAATGATAGTTGCGTTAGCTCATCTATAACATGCTGCCATGTCATGACCATGCATCATATTGTTGCACTTGCCGTGTATTGATTGTTACTCCGTCTATGTCGCGGTAGGTTCTGCTCCATTAGATACCCTCGAGTATCCCCTTGAAGGAGAGTACCTCGCAGCCAACCTGCAAGGCAAGCAACCCCATTGATCATACCCATAAAATCCCACTCTCTCGCTCCTACTCTTGTTTATTGCATTAGGACAAACACTTCTACTATCTATCTGTTGCGGTAGTTGAACCCATTCCTCTGCATGACCTGTCATTGTCATAGTAAATAGCTAAACCATGCAACCTAGCATACCATGGTAGATGCTTGAGCCTTGATGTGATTTACCTGCTCCACTTGCTATGCTTGCTATGCCTAGAGTTGTGTCAGGTATGATTCATCTGGGTGATGAACAGGAGTGAAACGGTGTTGTTCTGATGTGATGAACTAAATGTTGAACCCGATTTGGTAAAGGTAGCGATGAGAGGCTATGTAGGAGTACATAGCGGGTTGTCTCATTGGGACCATTCTTAGCAACTGAGTTCCGTGTTTGTGATCCAAGACTAGTTACTACCACATATTGGGTTCCGGTAACTCGACCCCTCTCGACTTATCAACCGCCTAGTCCTCTGTCCAGGAGTTGCAAGTAGTTTCTGGTGTTTGTAGCCATGCTGGAGGCCGTGCGTAGCGCTGAACCTAGGGGTTGGCTACGACGTGGTAGGCAGTGGCACGGTGTACCAAGTGGCACCCGAACGGTGTGCTTGGGAACCCTGCGCACATCGTTTGAGGCCGTAGCGGAAACTTCGGCCGGACTTCCGTGCGGGTTTAGTCTCAAATAGGCGATAGCCTGGACTAGGGTCTTGTGTGATTGACGATCATGGCCGACTCCCTCGCTGGGCTTCCGCTGGAAGGTTGCCGAGGTGCCTGGATTTATGAGCACATAGCGATAAGTGGCGAGAGCGTGTGTGAAGAAGTGCACCCCTGCAGGGTAATGAATCTGTTTGAATAGCCGCGTCCTCGGATATGGACTACTTGGAGAACTTATGCTGTTCATAGATAACTTGATGGTTACTTCTAAAAGACTCAAGACAAGTGTGAGTACCATGGATGGCACTCTCGTGGGTGACGGGAGTGGATCCATGGTAGTGTATTGATGTGGTGTTAGTCACTACAGGAATCAGGCACTTTGCCATCTGCCATGGCAGATGGCAAAGGCATGGTCGGCGAATGGCAAAGGCTTTGCCATCTGCCAGCAGACGGCAAACAGTTTGGCTGAAACCCAGCCGGGAAAGGCTACTTTGCCGTCTGCTGGCAGATGGCAAAGAGCCTGCAGCCTTTGCCATCAGCTGGCAGATGGCAAAGGCTCTGGACGGCAGAGGGACGGTGTTAGCTCCGTTAGGAGGCTAACGGCATGCTTTGTCGTCCGCTGGCAGATGGCAAAGGCTACAGGCTCTTTGCCGACTGCTGGCAGATGGCAAAGGCTGCAGGCTCTTTGCCGTCTGCTGGCAGATGGCAAAGGTTGTAGGCTCTTTGCCATCTGCTAGCAGACGGCAAAGGCTGCACCCTTTGCCATCTGCTGGCAGATGGCAAAGAGGCCAAATAGGCCAGCTGGGTACTTCACAGGACGCATAGGTAGATGCCACGTGGCCTCTTTGCCATCTGCCAGCAGATGGCAAAGTGCCTATATTGCCCCATTTAATTTTGTTTTTTCTTATATCAATTCATCTTCACAGAAAATCAAACACACACATATATATATAACCAATATAGCATATTCAACACATATTACCAATAGTCATGAACACATATATATCCAACACATCCATGAACACATATCCAACACATGTTACCAATAGTAGCAAGTTTCATCCATACATATACATAGTTTCATCAATATTACACAGTTTCATCCATAGGTAGCAAGTTTCACAAAGTCAAAACAAAAACTAAAGACAAGCACTCCATCAACCCAAGCTTCCGTGATCTAAAGCAAATCTGCAAAATGGGAAAGAAGAAAGTTAGAAGAAAAAGACTAGAAGAAGAAGATTATTATGATGCAACTAAAATGTGAAGACTATTATGATGCAACTTATATCTGTAAAATATGTCATTTTGGAGCTAAGTATGATTATTATGTCATTTTTGAGCTAGCTAAGCATACTAAGTCATTTTGGTGTAAAAAATGCTAAGTAAGGTCATTTTGGAGCTAAGTAAGGTTATTATGTCATTTTGGAGCTAGCTAAGCATATGAAGTCATTTAGGAGCTAAAATATGTCATTTCTTAAGCATATTATGTCATTTTAGAGCTAGCTAAGCATATTAAGTCATTTTGGAGGAAAAGATGCTAGGTATAGGTCATTTTAGAGCTATCCTAGGTTAAATAGGTCATTTTGGAGCTAATTAAGCTTATTATGTCATTTTTGAGCTAGCTAGCATATTGAGTCATTTTGGAGGAAAAAATGCTAAGTATAGGTCATTTTAGAGCTATCCTAGGTTAAATAGGTCATTTTGGAGCTAATTAAGGTTATTATGTCATTTTTTAGCTAGCTAAGGAAAAAAGCTAAGTATAGGTCATTTTAGAGCTATCCTAGGTTAAATAGGTCATTTTGGAGCTAAGTATGGTTATTATGTCTTTTTTGAGCTAGCTAAGCATATAAATTCATTTTTGGAGGAATAAATGCTAAGTATAGGTCATTTTAGAGCTATCCTAGGTTAAATAGGTCATTTTTGAGCTAATTAAGATTGTTATGTCTTTTTTTAGCTAGCTAAGCATATAAATTCATTTTGGAGGAATAAATGCTAAGTACAGATCATTTTGGAGCTAATTAAGGTTATTATGTCATTTTGGAGGAAATAATGCTAAGTGCAGGTCATTTTAGAGCTAAATAGGTCATTTCTTAAGCTAAGCTAAGTATAGGTCATTTGAGAGCTATCCATGGTAAAATTGGTCATTTTGGAGCTAAGTAAGGTTATAATGTCATATTCGAGGAAACTAAGCTAAGTATATAGCATTTTGGAGATAAATAGGTCATTTCTTAAGCTAAGGATGCATTTGTAGGACCCCGATCCTAAGTCACACAGATCTAGCATGTAGCATGTAACATATCATATCGCTTTGCGGTCTCACGCACGGTAACCCACAGCTGCCACCTTACCTTGGCCGGGACCGTTTGCGATTATTGACTCACGTATATGATTATGTCGCTAGTATCCATATGGCAGAGAACCCGGGCCGACATGACTAGTCATAGAACCAAGGTGGCACAAACGTACAGGGACAGGCATACATGACCCAGCAATGCACGTGTCGGTCATCAGCGAGTGCAACCAAGTCGTAGCAAGCTACAAGGACTTCAGTGATACACCGCATGACATTTCCCCGTAGGGACAGACACAGGAGCAAAGAAGGACACATGCCGGTCAATCCATGTGTTCCGGAGCAGTAGCGAACTACCATGGCTCAGTGGAAGCACTAGGAGACATTTCCCTGTATGGAAGGCTACCAAAGGCACACGACTAGGTGTCGAATCCCACACATACAATGCATTTCAAACATACACACATTATGCACGATATGTGTAGATACAACATGGCATCACAACAAAACTCTATTAAGCAAAACACTTGGGAAAACTTACCATCATCACCGAGGTGTAGGTGTAGGTGTAGGTGTAGGACCGGTCGCGCCAGTGGCAGACGGAGAAGGATCGGTCGATGCTTGTCGGGAGTTATGCTGCACCAAAGATTATTTCCAATGTATCGTTAGCATGATGCAACTCAAATGTGAAGACTAGTAACTAATGACCATTCAAATGAAACTCACCGTGCCCGCCGGAGCAATGACTGGCATCGGCGGAGGGATCTGGCCGTTCTTCTCGCACATGGACTGCACATTTGGTTTTGACGAGTCAGTCATATTAGTTACCAATGAAAGGAACATTACGTAATGATTTGGCTAATATGCAGAAGAAACTTACCACGAAGAGCTCGTATATGGCCCGGTTAGCCACGTCGTTCCGGTTCCTCTCCTCCTCGATTAGCCTAGCCGTCCTCTCCTCAATCTCCCTCGTCCTCTCCTCAATCTCCCTCTCCCTCTCCTCCGCCTGCCGGTCCCTATCCTCCGCCTGCCGGTCCCTCTCCTCTAGAAGCGCCTGGGTCTTCGCTCTCTCTTCCTCAATAGCAGCCTGGGTTTTCGCTCTCTCTGCCTCAATAGCAGCCTGCAACACCACTCGTTAGCATTGTAATCATCGACGGCCGCACACACAATGTAATGGAGGAAAGGTATCTGAGTCCGTATAACTAACCTGGAATTCGAGCTCCATTGGCCGTGCACGAGGCCTTATCTCAGAGTAGCAGAATCAACTGTGATTTTCTTCCCCATGCTCCAATTTGGGTGCTTCAAAGCATCGGCAACCTTTACATCTTTCAGATTCTCAACTGGCCAGTCCCTGTCATCATCAATTGATATCAGATGGAGTTCGATGTTTCCAGAAGTAAAACATGTACTACAATGCACATCAAAACAAACAGACTTACCTGAAAGCACCGCCAGACGCAGTCAGAATAATGCGACGAAGTGATCCTTCAGACAAGCCTTGTATACACTATAGGATAGGAGCAACAAACTTAAATTCACAATATTAACAAAAATATATAAAAAAAACACAAATCATATCAACAACTTTTTTTCATCATGGTGAAAAATATAACTGCAGTAAGAACTAACTGTTTGATGGTATGTACCTGAAATATAGCAGAGTGCTCTGAATCCGCAGGAAGTATTTTCACATTGTGCTTGTGTGCAAGGGGAAGCACGAACGGACCGCCTGCCATGAGTGTCTCTTTGTTCGCCAATGCTATGTCTTTCCCAGCTTCAATTGCTGCAACTGTAGGCTGTCAAGCAGAAAGAAAATAATGGATATTTTAGTTGGCCTTCATAGTAGCTTTAGCAAGCATACATAATCAAATTTGGCTACATCTATATTTTTTTCAATCCATCCATCCAAAGTGGAGGAGAGAAAATTTAACAATAGCATGATAATGTTAAGTTCTCCGGAAATGCGAAGATAAGATAAGATACTAAGCAGAGTCTGAAAGTAGCACCACTGAGGCATGATGGGCCTACTGATATGCAGTTTCATAAAGGAGCCATGGACCAATGCTCTAAACTATTAAGGATAGGATATTGGTTGCACCACTACGGCACTATCGAATTAGGTTGTCCCATACCGAGTTTTCTTAATACCTTAAAAACTATCAAAAATAAAAGATGAAGGAAAAAATGCAATAAAGAAAACATAAATTACCTTGAGCCCCGCACACCCTACTATGCCCGTAACGACTGTAACTACATCCGGGTGTCGAGCGACCTATTATTGAAAAGTTTAATATTAGTGAAATCTCAGTATAAAGCATTGATTCCGTTTGCACATAGGATTAGAAGAAATGTCTTGTTACCTCTATGACACCTTGCTCTCCAGGAATAATTTCCGGCATGTCTTCACAACCAGCTAACGCTTCCTTTAGCTCGTTAAGTAATGACTCGTTTCTTACAGCAACCAGCTTTGGCTTGAACGTTTTCACCTGTTAAATTCGACGGTAACTGCATCCAGTTAATACTACAAAATGCACAGCAACTGTCCCTTACAAATTCAGAAAGGAGCATGATGAAACAGAACAAAATACACTCACAAGTCACAGGACAGATCATTGTACCTGGTCAGCTAGAAGAGTCACATTGGAGCCAGCAGCTAGAGCGACAACCCGGAACTTATCGGGATTCTCCGCGACGATGTCCAATGTCTGTTTCAGTTACGGAAAACGAAAACGGAGAAACCGTCAGATAAACATTTGGACTGTTTTTTTTGTTCACTCAAGGTAGCAGACTCATCTTTCAAGCAGGTTCGACGTGTCTTACCTGTGTTCCTATGGAACCCGTTGAGCCAACGATCGAGATGGGCTTGGGGCCCTCCCACGACCTCCTCTCGGGCTCCACGACGGCTCGGCCAGGCCACGCGGGCGGCGGGCCCTGCTGCATCGAGCAGCATGTCCTTCTCAGGTAGGCTGCTCTTTTGTCCCTCCTTTGAAATGTGAAGTCCACTGGAATGGGGGCACAAGTCAAGTCAAACTAAGATTAGTCGAAAGCAACATACACCACTAACCAACCAAAGTTCCACTAGAATTAGGCCACTAGAGAGGAAATAAATAGGACCGCACCCTATGCTGAAGGAAGTTTATAAATTCAAGCCCTGAATTATTGCACCCTATGTAATCTATGCTGACCATTAATGTCCATGTTTGCTCACTCATGTAAACTCCCACTCAGTTCATGTCTAGTCTAGTGCAGCAACCAACCAACCAATCAGCCTAAAAGGATATGCTGAAAAATAAAATAAAAATCAGCTTAAAAGTAAGCAAGGCACACAGCAGAGCAGAGCAGAGCAGTGGAAGTTGCTGTGAACGAAAATATCATGTCACTGGAAAGTAGTGGGTGGAATGGAATCCAGGCACAAGAGAATAATATGTTCTTGGAACTTTGGAAGGAACATGTTAGATATTCCAGGCAGGGGGATGGAATTGGCAAACGGCCCCCCGGACGATATTTCAGAATGTTATGCAGCCTGTGAGTTGATTGCAAAAGAAGAGAGGGGATTCTTTCTAGACCGACTGACAGGTAACTGATAACTGCTGCCTAGACAGAAAAGTAAGCAACCTGCATAAAATTCTTAAGTTTCTGCCCTTTTTACTCTCTGTTTTTTCTATGCGATATGCTGAAAAGAAATCCTGGCTTTCGAAGGACGTCCAAATCAAATCCAAACGGTTAGGCATCATCTCATCAGATGAGATCACAAGAGAGTGCGCGTGCAACTTTACGCTGACAGACTGTATTAAGCATATATATTCTCCGAAAAGCCGTCGCCCCGAGCGAGACCGAACAATTCTGAAGAAAAAGGCCATATTTTTCTTCATTTTGCCCCCGAACGAACCAAAGGGTGGCCTAGCTATCTAGAGTAGTAATTCTCTTTCAGAGTAGCAATGAATCTTTCTGAAGTAAAAGTGAAGAGGTGAGTTGAACATAATCTTTCTTCATTGGACACCTCCCCGCAGCACCATCTTTGCAGAGTGGAGTGGAATTTAAAAGGCAATTCCATCGGCCGTGTAATGTGGTGGAACTATTTTGACTAGACTTTTTTTATACTTATATAAGGTTAACAATATCAGCAGACAGACAATACAAATTGTTCATAGAAATTTCCACCCTATAGACGAACCAATTGGTTCACAGAAATACAAATTGTTCACTAACAATAATTTACCAAGTTTTGAATATATCCTGCACTTGTTGCTCAACCTGATACATGCGTCTGATTTCTTTCAACTCTGCTCCTTAAAGTTTTGAAATGGATGTTCTTCCTATTAAGTCTTGGATGCTCTACTGTCTATAATTTGAAGAGAATTCCTTTGCTATTTTTCTGCTAATAAAATCAACCAAATACTCACTTCTCAGTCACATCTATGGCTATTTCTCTCTGAACCAAATAGCAGCTACACATTCATTTGGGAATTTCACAATGAACCGAATCAACAAAAAAAATCAGAGTTGGAACCTGGAAGATGGAAAGGGATTCAGTGATTCATCTTAGGCTTAGAGATTGGCTCCAGCGTTGGAGTCAACCGTTCCACTGTCCCCTCCCCAGCGTCTACGACTGCGGCGGCGACCGCCGCGACCCTCTCCGGTGCTGCGGCGCTTGGTCCCGCACTAGGCCGTCGCTCCTCCCCACCGGCGGATGCAGGCATGGTGCTGGGCGGCTTGTGTGCAGGTGGCTCCCTCGCCGTGTGAATAGGCGTGTGATTAATGAGAATGCAAGCAGCAGGTGGAGATGGATGTAGCTAAAAATAAAACAGGGACTAGTGCTAGTTAACTAGTTTGACCCCAAACAAATACTTGACTAGTTGGACAGCAGGCTCATTTGATTTCATAGATCGAGCAGATGCATCAATAATTTCTACTCTGAATGAATACATTCATGTTGTTACTTAAAAGGAAAAGAAACCAACTTTGACGGCTTGGGCTTGTATATATGATAAGTGATTTTGATCAGGCTGGCTGGCTGGCAAAAGCATCAAGGACAGCCGCCAGGGCTTCCTTCTTGTACGTACACCATTAGTAGTACAGATTAATCACACAGTTAACAGGTGGCACGCTGATTAATCACACTCACACACAATGCAAGCAGCAGATAGCGATGGACCTACGACTCCGATGCAGCTAAAAAGACAATAATCAACTATGTACTACTCCAGTAAGTAGCTGGAAATAAATATGCAAAATATGATTTTTCCGACGGATCATCACCTCGATCGGCCGGTCTGCTTGCAGTTGCAGAGATAGGAGGAAAGGGGATCTATCTATCTACCTCGGTTGTTTCCAGCTGAACCCCACATCCACGATAGAGGAGCTGCTCACCTTGGTGGCTCACGGCCAGGAGGAGGGGAGGCGGAGTGGAGCCCTGGGCCGGAGTGGGGCGCCGTCGGCCGGAGTGGAGCCCTGGGCCGGAGGGGACGTGGCCGAGGGCGGGGTCGGAGGGGACGCGGCCGGCTGCTGGACACCTGGGCCGGAGGGGACGCGGCCGGCTGCTGGACACCGGGGACGGAGGGGACGCGGCCGAGGGCGGGGTCGCTCCCGAGGGAGCTGGGCGGGGGCAGCGGCCGGCAGCGGACTGGGCGGGGGCGGCGGCCGGCGGCGCGAAACCCTGGCTCCCAGGGGGTCGAGGAGGTCGAGAGAGAGAGAGAGAGAGAGGAGAGGACAGCAGGTCGAGAGAGAGGTTTTTTTTTTGCGAATAGGTCCAGAGAGAGGACTGGACAGTGGGTGGGGCCGTGCTGGGAGGGAGGGGCCCCACCTCTTTGCCATCAGCCAGCGGATGGCAAAGCCCCAGCTCTTTGCCATCAGCCAGCAGATGGCAAAGAGGTGGGCTAGTGCGCCGTTGCAACGCCGTCACCCGCTGGACCCCACCAACCTCTTTGCCGTCTGCCAGCAGACGGCAAAGATTCTTTGCCATCTGCTGGCAGATGGCAAAGAGGTGGAGTTGTTGGGCCGTTGCAGCGCCGACGCCCACTGGACCCCACCCACCTCTTTGCCGTCTGCCAGCGGACGGCAAAGATTCTTTGCCATCCGCTGGCAGATGGCAAAGAATTGACTGATGGCAACCATGTTCTTTGCCATCTGTCAGTTCTTTGCCGTCTGTTTTTTGTAAGCAGATGGCAAAGACGTTCTTTGCCATCCGCTGGCAGACGGCAAAGAGCTGACTGATGGCAAATTCCCTATTTCCAGTAGTGAGTGGACTCGTGTGCGCTATCTAAAAACTTGTTCAAAGAACTGGTAGTCGTAGTATAGGCTAGCCAAGAGTCAAAGCTGGCTTGCTGCATAAACCAAACTACTCCCCTTGTCGAAACATGAGCATGAATAGTTATGTCTGCTTTAAAGACTTGCTGAGTACGATTGTACTCAAGTTTGCTTAATAACTGTTGCAGATGAGAATATGGACCCATCCGGTGGGTTCTATCTAGACGTCGACGACGCCGAGTAGCTGGTATCCCAGCTACGATCTGATGCCCTGGGATGGTCTGTAGATAATCAGGCTTTATGCCTTTTACCTTTCAACTGTCTGTACTCAGACAGCTTTAAGCTTCCGTATGGTTTGTATCAACATGTTTGTATGACTTGAGTGTCGGGTCATGTGACCCCTACCTGTATGAACGTATTATGTAAGGCTCTTCTGAGCCTTCTAAATAAATGTTGTGTTGTTGTATGGTTATGTTGTGATGCCATAGTTGTATCTATGCATATCGGCATGTCGTGCGTACGTGTGACGTGTAACGGTATGTACGGGATTCGACACCTAGTTGTGTGCCTCCAGTAGTACTCTTTACAGGGAACTGCCTCTTTGTGCTTCCACTGATCCTCGATAGCTTGCTACTGCTCCGGACACATTGATTGACCGGCATGTATCCTTCTTTGCTGCTGTGTCTGTCCCTTCGGGGAAATGTCTCGCAGTGTAATGGAGTCCATGTAGCCTGCTATGACTCGTCGACGCGCAGTTGATGACATTTATGTCCCACGGCGTAATGGAGTCCCTGTAGCTTGCTATGACTCGTCTACACATGCTGAGGCCGACACCTGCATTGCTAGGTTACGTATGCCTGTCCCTGTATGGATGTGCTACTTGGGTTCTATGGCTAGTCATGTCGACCTGGGTTCTTTGACATTTGAATGCTAGCGACATATTCACATTCGTTAGCCAATAGGCGCAAACGGTCCCGACCGAGGTAAGGTGGCAGCCGTGGAGATAACCGTGCGTGAGGCCGCAAAGTAATGTGAAGTGTTACATGCTAGATTCTTATGGCTTAGGATCGGGGTCCCGACAGTGTTGGTATCAGAGCCAGACTGACTGTAGGATTACCAAGCCTAACTGGTCGAAGTTGAGTCTAGAAATGCTTTAGTTATGTAAGGGAATTGATTGTGGAAGGGAACGTAAGGCTCTTTTTACTCCTCTTCCCGAGTCACTCTATTCTGAGTCACCCTCTTCTTTTCTACGGGGTTAAGAACTATGCTGCTTATCTACCTCTCAGGATGATGAGTTACTAACCATGGACTTGTAGACTAAATTGCTTGAGAGTCAACTCCAGTTTTCAAGTATTGGCTCTGTGTGACAATCATTTGGTTAGAGTCTTGATGCTTGAAATTTGAGTGGCTATGCTATCCAATCTTTTCAGGATGTCTCAAAACTTGTTTTGAGCATTTTCAGCCGTTATGTTGTCCGATTTCTGCTAGGATCTCTAATGCACTTTGCATTATCCTCTGTTTCAGATGCCTCCCCGTCCTTCTCGTCAGGTGGTCCATTTGACCAGGTGCATTGATGTACCGGGTCACACGGCCATGTTGGTCAGAGTCATGATGGAGACTGGTTATTGTTGGTACCCGGAATATACAATGGAGGAACAGTACCGTGACTTCAACCAGAGCCAGTATCTATGTACCGTTAGGATATATCCATCGTATCCTGGAGCTGCAGAGCCGCTTCATTGGACGTATGGTCTAGATGTCACCATTGATATGGCTGTTCAGGAGGCCGCCTACACGATGCTGACCATTATGAGAGCTAAACATGGTCTACTTCAGAACACTGAGTTCTGCTATATTCTAGCGACACTAGGAGGAGAGGATGGATATCTCACTGCAGCCTATTACGATCACTCTCATGAGGATCCTATGCTCCAAGTGACTGCTCAGTTGTTAGAGAACAGGGATCGTGATGCTCGGGCACTTCTTATGGAGCTATATGCCACCCGTGCACGTCTTTGGACCGCACTGACACAGCTTGCACCCATCGTCCAGACTGGTTATGGAGATTTGGAGATGTTCAGCCCCTTACGGACTCATCTGCCCGCTCGCGTAGACTGTCCCGATGTTGGAGGCATCACTCCTCTTCAAGGACCGCTGCTGCCACCAGCGAGAGGACCTAGGCCACATCCATGTCCTTATGGTTCTCAGGGATCTCAGGCTAGGGTGTTTCCAGACCCTCAGGTTCAGCTTCCAGGTCACGGAGGTAACCTGTATGAGATGTTCTACGCAGATGCTTGAGACCGTGAGTGGAGGTAGTAGCTTTGTAGCAGTTGTATTTCCACAGTCCTGCGCGTCGTGTGGAATATGACTGAGGTGTGAGTTTAGTTTCGGAGGTGTAGGAAAATTATGTATAAGAAGCTTGTAATGCCTCCGATGAGTTGCTTTATCTTCTCATTAGCTTGTACTTCAGCTTGGTTTTGTACTGAACTATATCATGGTGTGTATGAATCATGGTGTATATATGGCAGTTTGCTTGTACCATGTTGTTCGGGTGTTTACCCCTGCATTCCATGTTGTTCAGTATATTCCGTATCTCTTATCTTAGAGTTGTTGTCCTCCTTGTCTAAGATGTGGGTTTTTTTCCCCCGGAATGGTTTCCACCAGCAACAACCCCGCTCCTGCTTATGAGCAAGGCAAGGTTAGTGGACCGAGGCAAGAGAACCTGCCTCACCCGCCATCTTTGGCGGAGGTGACGCTTGAGGCGGAATGCAACAAGAGAGAGACCACCAGGCTGCTAGAGCGTATTGAGCAGAATACAGCACGCCCTCCCCGCAATAAGCGTAATGATGGAATGTCCCTTAATGACTTCGTGAAGCTGTATCCACCAAAGTTCCATCATTCGGTCGACCCCCTCGATGCGGATGATTGGCTTTCCAGCATGACTCACAAGATCCGTTCTGCTAATGTGGCTGAAGCGGACAAGGTTAACTTTGCCGCGTACTTCCTTGAAGGACCCGCCAGTCAGTGGTGGGAAAATTATGAGGCTATGCGCCCAGAGGGCCCTGCTACTACATGGACAGACTTTTGCAATGCTTTCTGCACCCACCATATCCCTGAAGGTCTGATGGACCGTAAGAGAGAGGAGTTCTGTGCCTTCACTCAGGGTAAGCTGATAGTGGATGCTTACAGCCGTGACTTCGGCAATCTTGCACGCTATGCACTAGAGGAAGTGTCAACTGACGCCAAGAAGCAAGTTAGGTTCCGCAAGGGACTTAACCCCGAGCTCCGTCGTGATCTGTGCCTGCATGAGTGCGCTACCTTCCAGGCTCTTGTGAACAAGGCTATCAATGCCGAGACTGGTCAGACCGACTACGAGGCAACCAAGAAGCACTCTTGTGACTTTAGCTCCTCATCCGGCTCAGGTTCCCATAAGCGCTGGGTGTGGGTGCCCAACACTGCTCTGCCATCAAGGTACACTGCGAGGCCATCCTATGAGGCGCCTCGCCCAAATCAGAACAACCCCCAGCCAAGCCCTATGGTGGAAATGCTACTAATGCTGCTCCAAGGTCTTCAACTGTGATCTGCTATAAATGCGGAGAGCCTGGTCACTATTCTCGTGAGTGTCCCCAGAACAACGCCAAGCCAGCTGGACGTGGTAAGACGGGCAAGGCTTATTACGTGAAACCAACTCCTGCTCATGGCCGTGTGAATAATGTCACCCTTGAAGAGGCCCACGATGACCCCAACGTTGTGCTTGGTACGCTCCTTGTCAATAGTCATCCAGCATCTATTCTTTTTGACACTGGTGCATCTCATTCATTCATCTCAGAAGGTTATGCACAGTTCCATAACATGACCTTTTGTGATATGCCCACTCCTTTAGTAGTTCAGACTCCTGGATCAAAATGGCAAACTTCTAGAGTGAGCCATGACAATGAGATTCTTGTGGATAGGCTAGTCTTCTTAGCTTCCCTGATAGCTTTGAAGTCTTTAGACATCAACATCATCTTGGGTATGGACTGGATGTCAGCTCATTATGCCAAGCTTGATACTCATTCTAGGAATGTTCAACTTACACATCCTTCAGGTGAGATAGTCACCTTTTCAACTCGAGTGGCTAAGTGCCAACTCTATTCTCTCAATGCCAGCCCTCTTCCAGAGCTTGAGGATATTCCGGTGGTCCGTGACTTCCCGGATGTCTTTCCAGAGGAACTGCCAGGTATTCCGCCTGTCAGAGATGTAGAGTTTGTGATAGACCTCATTCAAGGGACTGTCCCAATAGCCAGAAGACCCTATAAGATGGCACCCTTAGAACTAGCCGAGCTAAAGAAACAACTCGATGAGGCCTTGAAAAAGGGATTCATCCGCCCTAGTTCTTCTCCTTGGGCTTGCCCCGTCCTCTTCGTTAAGAAGAAGGATGGAACGGACCGGATGGTTGTAGATTACCGACCAGTGAACCTGGTCACAATCAAGAATAAGTATCCGCTCCCCAAGATCAACGATTTTTATGATCAACTCGCTGGATCCTCGGTCTTCTCCAAAATGAATTTGAGGTTGGGATACCCTCAAATCAAAATTAGAAACGGGGACATTCCAAAAACGGCTTTCGTTACTCGTTATGGCCAATACGAGTAAACCGTCATGTCCTAAGGATTAACCAATGCCCCAGCCACCTTCTATCGTTTGATGAATTCAATCTTCATGGATTATTTGGATAAATTCGTCGTGGTTTACCTCGACGATATACTCATCTACTTGAAGAACGAACGAGATCATGCCGAGCATCTCAGGCTGGTATTGACGAAACTTCGAGAGCATCGCCTGTATGCCAAATTCTCCAAGTGTGAATTCTGGCTACCAGAAGTGACCTATTTAGGCCATGTAATCTCTGGCAAGGGCATTACTGTTAATCCCGAGCGAGTTCAGGCCATCCTTGATTGGACTCAACCTGAATCGGTTAAGCAAGTTCGGAGTTTCCTTGGCTTAGTGAGCTATTGTCGCCGCTTTGTCAAAAACTTCTCCAAGGTTGCGAAACCTCTTACTGAACTCCTCAAGAAAGATAAAAAGTTCGAGTGGACCCCACAATGCGAGTACAGTTTTCAGGAACTGAAAAGACGCATGACTTCTGCACCCGTATTGGTGCCACCAGATTTTTCTAAGGACTTTGTTATCTACTGCGACGCCTCGCGACAAGGATTAGGTTGCATCCTCATGCAAGATCATCATGTGATTGCATACGCATCTCGATAGTTGCGTCCACATGAGGATAATTATCCAACACATGATCTTGAGCTTGCAGCTGTAGTCCATGCACTTAAAACATGGCGACATTACCTTCTGGGTAATCGTTGCGAGATTTACACTGAGCACCAAAGTCTGAAATATATCTTCACCCAACCAGATTTGAATCTCAGGCAAAGACGTTGGGTTGAGTTTATCACAGATTACGACTTAGGGATAACTTACACCCCGGGGAAAGCCAATGTCATGGCTTATGCACTAGGTCATAAGTCTTATTGTAACAATCTGATGTTACAACAAGGTCAACCGCTTCTCTATGAGGAATTTCAGAAGTTAAACCTTCACATTGTTCCTCAAGGATTCCTTTCCACCTTGGTGGCGAAACCTACTCTTAGGGATCAAATCATAGTTGTCCATAGGTATGATAAGGGTATATCCTGGATCAAGGAGAACATCGCTAGCGGAAAAGCTATGGATTTCTCCATTGATGATCAAGGTGTTGTGTTCTTCCAGAACCGCTTGGTGGTTCCTAAGAGCAAACGTCTATGATAGCTGATCCTTAAGGAGGCTCATGATTCTCCTCTAACGATTCATCCTGGTAGTACCAAAATGTATCAGGACCTACGCCAGAGGTTCTGGTGGACTAGAATGAAGGGAGAAATTGCTCAGTTTATTGCTAACTGCGACGTCTGTCGTCGCGTTAAGGCAGAACATCAAAGGCCTGCTGGCACCCTTCAACCCTTAGCTATTCCTGAATGGAAATGGGACAAGGTCGGTATGGATTTCATCACCGGTTTTCCCAGGACCAAGAGAGGGAATAATGCTATCTTTGTGGTCATTGATCGTCTTTCCAAAGTTCCTCATTTTCTTCCTGTTCGCGAGAGTATAACTACTAGTCAGCTAGCGGATCTATATATTTCTCGAATAGTGTCTCTTCATGGTGTTCCTTTGGAGATCAACTTAGACTGTCGGAGTATTTTTACTTCCCGATTCTGGGAAAGCTTCTAGAATGCTATGGGGACTCATCTATCCTTTAGCACTGCTTTCCATCCGCAATCAAGTGGTCATGTAGAGCGAGTCAATCAAATCCTGGAAGACATGCTTCGAGCTTGCGTTATATCATTCGGCATGAATTGGGAGAAGTGCCTTCCATTTGCTGAATTTGCTTATAACAATAGTTATCAGTCAAGCTTAGGCAAAGCCCCTTTTGAAGTTCTCTATGGACGAAAGTGTCGGACACCTCTTAACTGGTCAGAAACCGGAGAGAGGCAACTCTTTGGCCCGGATATGATCCAGGATGCAGAAGAGCAAGTTCGCATTATTCGTGAAAAGTTGAAAACAGCCCAATCTCGTCAAAAGAGCCAATATGATCGTCATCATAAGGCTGTGAACTTTGAGGTTGATGAGAAGGCTTATCTTCGGGTTACACCTCTGAAGGGTACCCAACGATTCGGTATCAAGCGAAAGTTGGCTCCTTGTTACATTGGTCCTTTCAGCATTCTTGCTAAACGAGGAGAGGTTGCCTACCAATTGGAACTTCCACCGCATCTTTCCAAGGTTCATGATGTCTTCCATGTCTCGCAACTCAGGCGTTGCTTCTCGGACCCTGTCCGCCAAGTGGACCACGAAACATTTGATCTCCAAGATAACCTTACACATCGAGAATACCCTATTCATATCCTCGATCAAGCTGAGCGTACCACTCGACGTCGAAACATCAAGTTTCTCAAGGTTCAGTGGTCACACCATTCTGAGAAGCAAGCCACATGGGAAAGGGAGGACCGTCTTCGACTAGAGTACCCCGCGCTCTTGCCGACGACTTCCAAATCTCGGGACGAGATTCTTTTGAGTGGGGGTGAGTTGTCACATCCCTAGTCTTTCCTTGCTTTGTGCTAGCATGTATGTGCATCATGTCTAAATTGTGCATCAATTTGAAATGGGGAATTATCAGAAACCCTAGCACCTCACCCTAACTAAACCAATTCAAATGTTGTGAATTTTCAATGAATCCAAAATGCCCTTCAAAAATGCCCAATATTTCTGGTAAATGTTGGCAACAACATATCAGGGGTGCATTTTATTTATTCAACAACTTTGGCATTTTATTTTGAACCAACAAAGCCCCTGAAATCAATAAATAAAGAACTATAATTAATTTAGTCATTCAAAAATGCTGAAACATCTTGTGGAGGTTTGGAATATTCAAACTACACCCCATAAAATATGTTGGTATTTTTGTGCTAGGTTTTGAGGCCAAACAAAAATAAAACAAATGTCAGAAAACATAAAATAGAAAGAAATAGGAAAAAGGGAAAATGGGAAAAGCTTACCTAAGGCCCAGCAGCTGGCCGGCCCATCTGGCCCAGCTGCCAGTCGTCCCCAACCTTTGCCAGAAGGCAGAGGTAATCGGGAGCACGGTGAGCTGGCCGTAGCGCTCCACGCAGCTGCCTGCCTGGCCTCCCCCGAGCCAGCACGACGCGGGGATATGCATCCCACTGTCGTCTGGATCGCTCTCTCTTCCCCCTCGCTCCCCTCTGCCTCTCCCTCGCCTCTGCCGCCATGGCCGGCGCACCCCGAAGCTCGCCGCCGTCTCCCGCGTAGTTGCGCTGCCTTCCGAGCCCCCATGACCCCTCTACGAGCTCCGCCTCGACCTGCTGCTGCTCCCCGCCAAAGCAATCATCGCCAGACGCCTCCGTTCGACGCCCTCGAGCTCGTCTTCTTCCTCCGGCCACCGGAGATTGCCGCCGCCGTTTGTCGCCTCTAGACCGTCCCCGAGCACGCTCTCAACGGCTACGAGATCACCGTGAGCCCCTGGACCCATTCCCCTCTTCCCCTGGTCGATCCCATGCCGTAGCCCCTGATTTCATCGGGACCCGAGGAGCTCCGCCGCACGAGCTCGATGCCGGCGACGCCCCGTTGTCCAGGTGGTCCTTTCGAGGCCACCATCGAGCTCGTGGAGTCGCATAGAGGCCGTAGGAGCCAAGACCCGGCCCTTTTGTGCGCCAGAACGTCGACCCCGAGTTTGGCAGAACTCCGGCAACCGCCAAGCTCGTCGCCGGCGATGCTCCGGGCCATCTCCGCCCCTGAGATGTGCTCCGTTGGATGCGCACGAGTGCGGGCGTTCGATAGGGACTTTCCGTCGTCGTTTTGGTCGCCGGAGGGCGAAACCCGACCCCCTCCGTCGTCCCTGTGGTCGCCGACGGCTCAACGCCGGCGAGCACGACCCGTTTTGACCACGGGGTTGACCCCCTGGGTCACTTACAGATGGGGCCCATAGCGGGTTGTCTCATTCGGACCGTTCCTAGGAACTGAGTTCTGTGTTTGTGATCCAAGACTAGTTACTACCACTCATTGGGTTCCGGTAACTCGACCCCTCTCGACATATCAACCGCCTAGTCCTCTGTCTAGGAGTTGCAAGTAGTTTCTAGTGTTTGTAGCCATGCTGGAGGCCGTGCGTAGCGCTGACCCTCGGGGTGGGCTACGACGCGGTAGGCAGTGGCACGGTGTACCAAGTTGCACCCGAACGGTGAGCTTGGGAACCCTGCGCGCATCCTTTGAGGCCATAGCGGAAACTTCGGTCGGACATCCGTGCGGGTTTAGTCTCAAATAGGCGATAGCCTGGACTAGGGTCTTGTGTGATTGACGGTCGTGGCCGACTCCCTCGCTGGGCTTCCGCTTGAAGGTTGCCGAGGTGCCTGGTTTTATGAGCACACAGCGATAAGTGGCGAGAGCGTGTGTGAAGAAGTGCGCCCCTGCAGGGTAATGAATCTGTTCGAATAGCCGCGTCCTCGGATATGGACTACTTGGAGAACTTATGTTGTTCATAGATAACTTGATGGTTACTTCTAAAAGACTCAAGACAAGTGTGAGTACCGTGGATGGCACTCTCGTGGGTGACGGGAGCGGATCCATGGTAGTGTATTGATGTGGTGTTTGTGGACTCGTGTGCGCTATCTCAAAACTTGTTCAAAGAACTGGTAGTCGTAGTATAGGCTAGCCAAGAGTCAAAGTTGGCTTGCTGCATAAACCACACTACTCCCCTTGTTGAAACATGAGCATGAATAGCTAGGTCTGCTTTAAAGACTTGCCGAGTACGATTGTACTCATGTTTGCTTAATAACTGTTGCGGATGAGAATATGGACCCATCCGATGGGTTCTATCTAGACGTCGACGACGCCGAGTAGCTGGTATCCCAGCTACGATCTGATGCCCTGGAATTGGCTATAGATAGTCAGGCTTTATGCCTTTTACCTTTCAACTGTCTGTACTCAGACAGCTTTAAGCTTCCGCTTGGTTTGTATGAACATGTTTGTATGACTTGAGTGTCGGGTCATGTGACCCCTACCTATATGAACGTATTATGTAAGGCTCCTCTGAGCCTTCTAAATAAATGTTGTGTTGTTTTATGGTTATGTTGTGATGCCATAGTTGTATCTATGCATATCGGACATGTCGTGCGTACGTGTGATGTGTAACGGTATGTATGGGATTCGACACCTAGTTGTGTGCCTCTAGTAGTACTCTTTACAGGGAACTGCCTCTTTGTGCTTCCACTGTGCCTTGGTAGCTTGCTACTGCTCCGGACACATTGATTGACCGGCATGTATCCATCTTTGCTGCTATGTCTGTCCCTTCGGGGAATTGTCTCGCAGTGTAATGGAGTCCATGTAGCCTGCTATGACTCGTCTAATAGCAGTTGATGACATTTATGTCCCGCGGCGTAATGGAGTCCCTATAGCTTGCTATGACTCGTCTACACACGCTGAGGCCGACACCTGCATTGCTGGGTTACGTATGCCTGTCCCTGTACGGATGTGCTACTTGGGTTCTATGACTAGTCATGTCGACCCGGGTTCTTTGACATTTGAATGCTAGCGACATATTCACATTCGTGAGCCAAAAGTCGCAAACGGTCCCGGCCCAGGTAAGGTGGCAGTCGTGGAGATAACCGTGTGTGAGGCCATAAAGTAATGTCAAGTGTTACATGCTAGATTCTTATGGCTTAGGATCGGGGTCCCGACAACACACAACAGGGCAATTGATGGCACCCGAAATTTCATGAATTTCTGTCGAGGTTTGCATTTACATGAATTTCAAAACTAAGTTTCCCGATGTTTGCGGTGGAGCCAAGACGATGATATGTTTGAAATTCATTCCCATTTCTTGTGTGGGCCCTAAACATGTAGCCAGGTAAACGTATATGGTTTTTCGACATATTTTCATGAGCTGGACCGTATGATTGTAGATCAAATTTCAATTATGCACATTGAATGCCTAGAAAACTCAATTAATGTACTTAAAAGGGCAAACAAACTCTGTAAGATTCCATTGTTTCGCACAACACATTCATGTTACTCTATGGAGACTCTAGAAATAAATTCAAGGTGAGAAGAGACATCGGATGTTGTTTCGCACATAAAATGTGAACTTTCCATACCGGAATGGCATGACTTCTTGTGAGAATCTTTGGTTTGTAAGAGGTTTGTGCCAAAACTTGTCCCGAACTAGGCATTGTTTTTACCACAACACACATGCGCCATGACATGACACCATGCCAAGATTTATGAATTTCTCACGATATTTGGCTTTACTGGAATTTGAAAACACGCCTTCTGAAAGTCTACGGCCGAGCCAAAATACCGAGAGGTTTGGAATTCGTCTAATTTCCATTTCTTGCATGGGACCAAAACATGTATCCAGTGACAAATACATGATTTTCAACCCATTCAGGTGCACTCTATTATGCGCTTAACTGCAGTTCAAATTTGAACTATGCACATGAAATGTCTAAAAAACTCTTTAAATGTTTAAAAGGGCCTAAACAAACTTGAATAATTCCATATTTAACACACAGTCCTATAGTTGCAAGTTCACTACAGATAAATGTTATTGCCATCCAAACACCTTCAATTGCCAATGTAACTTCATTTTTCGTTTCAAAGCAATATGAAAATCAAAAACATCACAAACAGTTCTTGATCATGAAACGTGTGTGATGTGGTATAAAAATATCTTGGGCCAATCCTCATATATGGCTTAGGCCAGCGCGTCAACCACACTGTCACACTAGTTCCCCAAGACCAATGTACTGTTCAATCGTTGCCAGTGAAAGATGGGGACGTGGATCCACGTCATCAGGGCAACTTCGGCGACCCACTCCGACCCGAGCGCGGCTGCATCAGCCATGAACGCACTCACAACATCCTTGAGCGTGGCCGCACTCTCCGACATGGCTGCTGCGGCCGCCGAAAGGGCAGCTGCTGCATCTGAGATGGCGGCAGCAACATCCGCGACCGGGATATCAAATAGCGACAACGGCACAACAGCTGTCCGTTTCTCGGTGGCCGTCATAGCCCTGATGGCGGCTGCCAACGCATATGCCGATGCCGCCCATGCCCAGCTCGTGTCGGTCACCACACAAATAGCATCGGCCTTCTCCGACAACGGTCGGCAACCTACGTCCGAAGAGTTGGCAATCGCCGAGAACGCTCGGGCAGCCGTCCATTCGTCACTAGCCTCCCTTGCCGAGATGAAGGTCGTCAATGCCCGGACCTCGGCCGCCCACACCAGACTTGTGGCGGCCTTCTCCAAAGAGATGGCGGACGCGGACTGCGAGATGCTTGCAGAGTATGTGGTGATGGATGCCATGGAGCTCCTTCCATGGAGGTCGTAGAGCGCGAGATGGTCATGGAGGATGCGGGGGAGATCGCCGAGCGTCAGGCGGAACATTAGTCTTTGTTTAGAGCACTGGTCTTTTGTTAGAGTATTTGATGACCCACAAGTATAGGGGATCAATCATAATCCTTTCGATAAGTAAGAGTGTCGAACCCAACGAGGAGCAGAAGGAAATGACAAGCGGTTTCCAGCAATGTAATTTTTGCAAGCACTGAAATTGTAGGTAATAGATAGTTCAATAGCAAGATAATTGGTAATGAGCAAGTAACGGTAATGGCAAGTAAGGTGCATCAAGGTAGCCCAATACTTTTGTGGCAAAGGAAAGGCCAGAACAATCTCTAGTAATAGGAAAGTGTTCTTGAGGGTACACGGGAATTTCATCTACTCACTTTTATCATGTTGGTTTAATTCGTGTTCGCTACTTTGATAATTTGATATGTGGGTGGACCGGTGCTTGGGTGCTGTTCTTACTTGAACAACCTCCCACTTATGATTAACCCCCTCGCAAGTATCCGCAACTACGAGAAAAGTATTAAGATAAAATCTAACCATAGTATTAAACGTTTGGATCCAAATCAGCCCCTCACTACTGGAATCAGGTGCTTTGCCGTCCGCCATGGCGGACGGCAAAGGGTAGGTCCACTGACGGCAAAGCCTTTGCCGTCCGCCAGCGGATGGCCAAAATTTTGGCACTGTGAACTCTGGTAAAGGGGTGCTTTGCCGTCTGCCTCGGCTCAGCGGACGGCAAAGACTTTTTGCCGTCAGGCTGCAGACGGCAAAGCGGCTCTACGGCCTATCACTGGAGTTAGCCTCGTGAGTGGCTAACGGTAGCCTTCGTCATCTGCCACTGACGGCAAAGAGCTATGTCCCTTTGCCGTCTGCCCCCGGACGGCCATGCCGCACGTCCCTTTGTCGTCCGCCCCCGGACGGCCACGCCACACGGCCCTTTGCCGTCTGCCCCCGGACGGCAAAGAGACCAAATGGCCCCAGGCCTGCTGCTCCCAGGTTGTACATGGGACTGCCACGTGCCACCTTTGCCGTCTGTGGCAGACGGCAAAGAAGCAGTATTGCCCCAGTTTTTTCTAGTTTTTGGTATATCCAATAATTTTCACAGGCAAAATATGATATATATATATACATATATTTCATAGAAACCATATTCTTGCCATAGTGATGATCATTCAACAAACATACCAAATCAAAAGTATCAAATGTCACATTGTTCACCATATTACAATAGTTTCATCCATACATACATAGTTTCATCCATATGTAGCAAGTTTCACATTGTTCATCGATACAAAATCAAAAAAACAAGTAACACAAGCACTCCATCAACCACAAGCACTCCATCAATGCAAGCTTCCATGAAGTGAATCTAATCTGCAAAATGGGAAATAAGTAAGTTAGATGAAGAATACTAGAAGAAGAAGAAGAAGAGGAAGAAGTGTTTTTCTTCTCTTTCTCTATCTCCTCTTGTTTTTCTTCTTCTTATTACTTATTTGTGTCATTTTAGAGCTAACCTAGGTAATTACCCTAGTTTTTACCTAACTAAGCTTATTGTGTCATTTTGCAAGAAAATAAGCTAAGTATATGGCATTTATGAGGTTACCAAGTCAATTATGCCATTTTTGAGTTAACTAAGCTTATTATGTCATTGTGGAGGAAACAAAGCTAAGTATAGGTAATTCTGGAACTAAGTGAGCTTATTATCTCATTTTGTAGGAAGCAAAGCTAAGTATAGGTCATTTTAGAGCTAACTTAGGTAAAATAGGTCATTTTGGAGGTAAGTAAGCTTACTATGTCATTTTAGAGGAAACAATGTAACTTAGGTAAAATATGACATTTATGAGCTAACCAAGGTTATTATGCCATATGTTCAGCTTCACTTTCAGTCTTTCGAGGTTTTCCTTAGAAAAACTCTCATGCCTCATGGTGTGTATGGTGCGCACTCACTCACACTTATATGGTGGTGTATGTTGGTGGACACTACCTAACACTAATATTTCGACCGTTGGTGATGGTCGTTTCCCCTTCTCCTCTCCCGCAATATACCAAGGTATATATCGAGAGAAGGAGAGGAAGAAACGACCCCCGCGACATCAGTCGGGATTCCTCCATCAAGAAGAGACATGAAACTCTCACAAGGAACTCCGACAGACCGAAAGTACGTAATTTTGTCTAAGTGCTAAGTTTGTCTTTCTTTGAGAAAATGAGCCAAGTAAGTGGCATATTAGGGCTTACTGTCCTCGTCATCACGGAGGTGAAGCACCGGGGTTGCTCGGGCCAGTTTCACCTGGAGAAGGTTGCCCTGGAGAAGGGTCATGCGATGTGTTTCGGGAGATATTCTCCAGCAAAGATGATTTGCAATGTCTCGTTAGCATGATGACACTGAAAAGATCATTGCATTCAAATGAAATTCACCGTTCCAGCCATGGTAATGACTGGCATCGATGGAGGGATCTGGCCGGTCTTCTCGCACATAGACTGCACATTTGGTTTTAAGAAGTCAATGATATTAGTTATTAATGAAACGAACATTAAATGCAAGATTTGACAAATATGAAGAAGAAACTTACCACCAAGAGCTCGTAGATGGCCCAGTGAGATGCATCGTTCCGTGCCCTCTCCTCCTCCTACAACCTAGCTGTCCTCTCCTCCATGTCCTTCTCCTTCGCCGCCATAAGCCTCTATGTTGCCTCTCTCTCTTTCTGAATAGCAGCCTGCAAAACAACTCCTCGTTAGCATTGTAATCATCTTTGTTCACACACACAATGTAATGAGGAAAGATATCTGAGTCCGTATAACTAACCTCGATGGCAAGCTCGACTGGCCGTGGACAAGGCCTTATCTCAGGATAGGTGCTCGTTTGGCGCGCCTTGATCTGCGAGAGAGTGCTAGCACAACGTAAAAGGCCATCTCCAATGGCCATCGAGCCATGGGGCCTTCCGCCGCCAGCTATCATCACCAGCTCTGGATCAATAGGATGTTGGCTCGGGTTAAAGTCCTCCCCGTTCAACGCCTTCCCCACATCTCTGTACTTCAAGAGCTTGTTGTGGGAGGAGATGTTGGTGAAGTTCTCGGGATGATTGAGGTCAGACTCAGAGAATGCCTTGACCTTCTTGTACGAGGCAGTATGGGCCATCGCATAGAGGTCGTACATCTGTGGCACTGACATGTTGTTGAGATGCGCCTAAAAGAGAGAGAGAGAGGAACAAAGTATTAGTAAAGGGCTCAAGCTAGAATCAAGGATGAATTGCATGAATCATGAAGCAAACCACATACCCAGTTCTGACCAAACTGATTTAAGTTGGCGCTCCCTTGATGGTGTGGCACACCAACCATTTTGGCACGCCGGTCCTTGGCATTGTTGTGGACGGCTAGCCATTGTTCTGAGCACCACCCATCCACCAATGCCTCCCAACAATCCATCTTATCCGTACACCATCTCAGGGGCACCTAAGTTAATAAAGAGATATTTGAGCGCTATGTGTACGAGTCAAATGAAGGAAACTAAGTACATGGACTTATGAATACGTAATTACCTTCATGTAATGCTCCTTCTCCATCTTCTTTCCGTGGCACGTCGACTTCTCCTTCCTAATACGCCACGAGGCGTAGTAGTCTCGAACAGCCTGCACCCAAGCCTCATGCCGTAAGATTTGCAGTAGGCGCCTACATTGGTTATCGATAAACTTTGCCGCGGCCTCCTCGTATCCCTCCTGACACCTGTAGAAGTTCTGCAATCAAACGAGACAACACTTATTAATACAATAACTAGCTATTGTTGATTTTTAATTGTGTAATGGAGAAATTACGCAAAACTGTCTGATCACCATGTCCGCCCTCGTGTGGCACAAAACACCATCGATCCTCTCCTCCGGCGGGGCCGGTGCAGCCAAGTACGGCTCCCAGGTCATTCCTAACTCTCGAACCTGACCCTCACCGGGCAACATGACAAACCCTAGGAAGTTTTGCCTGATAAGGACACCAAGGACGCTGTTGGGCCTGCGGGCATCCTTGGGGTGATACCAACCCCTCCAGTATGACAAAGCCAACACATTAGATATTTGAAAAAACTTGAAAGCAAAAGGTTAAAAAAGAGTACATGCACTTACTTGTCCCCATCAGGCTTAATCGACCACCTGTGCTCACGGGTCGCTGGCACGGGCGGGAGCCGTGTACTACCACACTGGTAGACGGTGGCCTCCTCAACCACCTCCTCATCGCTATCAGAAAAACGATACCCGCCACCATCAGCATGGCCACTAGGCTCCTCCGGCCAGGTATCCCATGGGTTCTGCTGGGACGTGGCCTCATCCCTCCTCTGCTTCAGAGTCTCGTCGGACGAAGCCTCTGGGATAGGAGTCTCGTAGGTCGAAGGCTCGTCGACCCGAGGCTCGTGGACCGGAGTCCGAGTAGCCTCCTCCTCAGACATTCATCCTCATTGTACCTCAAGAACAAAGGTAACTACTCACAAAATATTTGGTCGCCATCATTGTACCGAGGCTTCGGATTATGCAAATGACGATTTTTGGCTTCGTAGTGTGCTGTCACGAAGTTTGCTGCCTCCTCAGTAATGAATGCCTCGGCCATCGATGCTTCAATTCTACGTTTATTTTTACATTTTGCTCGAAGCGTCTTCTGCATCCTCTCAGTTGTGAAGCACCAACGATTTTGCATGGGCCCCCCAATCTCGCCTCGGTTGGGAGATGCAAAATCAAATGCTGCATTGGATTAAAGAAGCCCGGTGGAAAGATCTTCTCTAACTTGCAGATCAACTCCGACGCCAACTCTTACATTTCATCTAGCACGCCAGGCGATAGTTCTTTCGCACAAAGAGAACGGAAGAAATAGCTCAGCTCTGCCAGTACTAGCCATTCATCCTCAGGGATAAAACCATGCAGCATCACCGGCATTACCAGCTCAAGCCATATGTGCCAATCATGAGTCTTGAGACCAAATATTTTCAGGGGAACATCAACTGCATTTTCACCCACAAGATTATTTCCCTCATAGCTGGCCTTCCAAGATTGAACCATGCCTTTGGCTTCGTTCAGTTCTGCTTTCCTTTCGGTTGTCGCATGTTTTGTAATGGTCTATCACATAGAGCCTCCTGATCGATTCTAGCCTTAGGATTATCCTTTGACTTCCCCTCTATGCTGAACAATGTACCAAAAATGGCCTCGGCGATATTCTTTTCAGTGTGCATCACATTGATGTTGTGTGAGCAAAGGAGGTCTTTGAAGTAAGGCAGATCCCATAAGCATGGCTTGTGAGTCCAGGCGTGTTCCGTATTATACCCTTTGAAATACCCTGGACGGTTTGTATCAGGCTCGAGAGCGTTTAACTGATCCAGGATCTGTTGGCCTATCAACGCGGGTGGTGCAGAATTTTTGACAACTCGACCTTTGATGAAATTCTTCTTGTCTTTTCTGAACTTATGGCGAGGATCCAGGAACTGTCTATGCATGTCGAACCAAGAAAACTTGCGACCCGCCTGCAGCCATCGGAACTGAAGAGTTGCCTTGCATGTGGGGCACGGGAGCCTTCCATGCAGACACCAGCCAACGAATAGCGCATAAGCCGGCAAGTCATGCGTCGAGTACATGTACCACACATGCATTTTGAAGTTTTTTTGGTAGCGGCATCGTACGTCTTGATCCCATTATCCCAAGCTTCTTGCAATTCATCCTTAAGCGGCTACATGTACACATTCATATTCTTCCCCGGATAGTTGGGCCCTGGAATTATCAACGTCAGGAAAATGTTCTTTCTTTTCATAATCTCTCCGGGGGGGGGAGATTGAGTGGAATGACAAATACAGTCTAACAACTGTATTGGGTTGCCGTCATACCAAACACATTGAACCCATCCGTGCCGATGGCGACTCGAGGATGCCTTGGATCTTCCGCTTTATCCTTATGTAATGCATCGAAGTGCTTCCACGCAAAAGCGTCTGAAGTGTGTACCAACATCTGGTTCCCATCTGCATCTAGTTCGGTTCTTTTGCCCAATTTGTGCCATGTCATCTGTCTGGCCGCCTCTTCGACCATGAAAAGACGTTGAAGTCTTGGTTTGATTGGCATATAGAGAAGAACATTAACAGGGATTTTTGTTTGAATCTTCTCACCCATACCGTTGTCTACGACAACATACCTGGAAGACTTGCAAATGGGACAATAGTTCAAGTCTGCATACTAAAGCCTAAATAAGGCACATCCATTCTCACAGGCATCTATCTTCTCATAGGGCATCTTAAGTACACGGAGGATTTTGTCCGACTGGGAGAGGTTTGTAGGCAGTACATGGCCTTTGGGTAGAAAGTGTCCAAATATTGTCATCATCGCGTCGTAGCATTCTCTACCTATGTTGAATTGAGCCTTCAGAGCCATTACTTGCGTGATGGCATCCAGCTGACAAAGCTCAGTGTGCTCGTGGAGAGGACGTTTTGAAGACTCCAACATTTCATAGAATGCCTTTGCAGAATCCTCCATCTCATCGTCTGAATCCCAAGCATCATCAAAGTCTTGCACCATGTCTTCGATCCCAGTACCATGCTCGTCGGTGCGACGACGAACCACCTCAGCTCTGGCACGTTGGCCAGACTCACCATGAAAAGTCCACACCGTATAATTAGGCTTAAACCCCCACTTCTGCAGGTGTTTACCCATTTCACCCTCTGTCTGCCTTTTAAAGTTGTCGCACCGGTGACAGGGACACCATGTTTTTTCCTGGCCATTTGCAAATGTGGCTCTCACAAACCCCTTGGTATTTGTTAACCATTCTTTGGTCATGTCTTTCTGACTGGTGTGACCGGTGTACATCCACGCACGATCACTCATCTTGCCTAGGTACTGGACACAAAAGAAATATATATATAATTCAGCATATATATTCATCAGTTAATCAAGTTTGTCAGTTTTATTACGTCCATGCAACCTACACGCTAATAGGTAAAGATAGGTGCTAATCCCACCCGAGTAAGTGTAGATTGGGTTCGTTTTCCCATGCTCTGCTCCGGATCCGAGACCGAATTTCGATAGCACCTCCCCGCTATTCTCCTGATACACGTCTCGGCAATAAGCAGAGAGGATGTGTACCCGGAGAACAACAGGGAGGCACTGACGAAATTCGGCATCGGATCCGGAGTAGAGCATACGGGAAAACGAACCCAATCTACACATACTCGGGTGGGATTAGGACCTACACATACTCTGGAAGGCCGAAGAGCACCTTTTCGGTCAACAGGAGGCCGAAGAGGTGTCGGGGGTCGGGGTCGGGGGTCAGTCGCGTCGGGTGTCAGTGGCGTCGGGGGTCGGGGGTCAGTGGCATCAGGGGTAGTGGCGTCGGGGGTCGGGGGTTAGTGGGGTCGGGGGTCAGTGGGGTCAGGGGTCAGTGGCGTCGGGGGTCAGTAGCGTCGGGGGTCGGGGGTCAGTGGCGTCGTGGGTCGGGGGTCAGTGGCGTCGGGGGTCGGAGGTCAGTGGCGTCGGGGGTCGGGGGTCAGTGGGGGTTAGTGGCGTCGGGCGTCGGGGGTCTACTTCTTCTTCTTCTTCTTCTTCTTCTTCTTCTCCTCCTCCTCCTCCTCCTATTCTGCTTCTTCTTCTTCCTTCTTTTCCTTTTTCCTATTCTTCTCCTCTTCTTCTTCTCCTCTTCTCCTCTTCTCCTCTTCTCTTCTTTTTCTTCTTCTTTTTCTTCTCCTTCTTCTTCTTTTCTTCTTCTCCTCCTCCTCCTGCTCTTCTTCTTCTTCCTCTTCTTCCTTCTTTTCCTTTTTCCAATTCTTCTCCTCTTCTTCTTCTCCTCTTCTCCTCTTCTCTTCTTTTTCTTCTTCTTTTTCTTCTTCTTCTTCTTCTTTTCTTCTTCTCCTCCTCCTCCTCCTCTTCTTCTTCTTCCACTTCTTCCTTTTTTCCTTTATCCTCTTCTTCTACTTATTCTTCTTTTCTTATTTTTTTGCACTAACCTAATTAACCTAACTAACACTAACCCAATTAACTATAATAGTAACCTAAACTAACAGATGCAATGAAATGAAAAAAAAGAAAAAAAAAGAAGATGCAAGAACTCACCGGAGGAGGGCCGGCCGGGAGGGTCGGCGCAGGGAGGAGGGCCGGCGCGGGGAGGACACCGCGGTGGTGGAGCCTGGCCGCAGGGAGGGGGTGCTCGCCGCCGTCAGGGTGGGCTAACCGCGGGGAGGGGGGCGCGGTGGTGGCGGCGGCGGGAGCAGGGGGTGGCGGCGGCGAGGAGGGCACGGGGAGGGGGGCGCGGTGGTGGCGGCGGTGGGAGCAGGGGGTGGCGACGACGAGAGGGCCACAGGAAGGGGGGGCTCGCCACGGGGAGGGGGCGCGGTGGTGGGGGCGGCGGGAGTAGGGGGTGGCGCCGGCGAGGGGGGCGCGGGGAGGGGGGCGCGGTGGTGGAGGAGGGCCGTGGGGAGGTAGGGCAGGGATGCCGGCGGCGGGGGCGGCGAATGGGCGGAGAGGGGGCTGGCGGCGGTGCATCGGGTGCAGGTGTTGGCGACGGTGGGCGCAGGGGGTGGCTGCGGCGAGAGGGCGCGTTGCAGGAAGAGGGAGTGGGAGAGAGAGTGGAGTGGGGGCGGGGCACGACCGTTACTAGGCCTTGCCCTTTGCCGTCTGCCAGCAGACGGCAAACTTTCTGTGTCGTCTGCAGGCAGACGGCAAAGAACTAACCCATCTGACCTAAAGCATGTCCAGGGCCCAGTGGGCCCAGCTGGCTCCTTTGCCGTCTGCCAGCAGACGGCAAACTTTCTTTGACGTCTGCTGGCAGACGGCAAAGAACTGGCCTACGACAAATTCATTCTTTGCCATCTAGCCTTTCTTTGCCATCTGCTTTTTGCCAGCATACGGCAATGGCCTTATTTACCGTCCGCTGGCTGACGGCAAAGAACTGGCATACGGCAAATTCCCTGATTCCAGTAGTGCCTTACGAAGTAGCGCATAAACTAGGGTTTAGCTTCTGTCACTCTAGCAACCCATCATCTAATAACTACTCCACAATGCATTCCCTTAGGCCGATGAATGGTGAAGTATCATGTAGTCGTCGTTAACATGACACCACTAAGGGAATCACAACATACATATCATCAAAATATCGAACACATATCAAATTCACATGATTACTTGCAACATGACTTCTCCCGTGACCTCAAGAACAAAGGTAACTAGTCACAAATAATAAGCATCCTCAAGATCAGAGGGGTATTGAATAGCATAATGGTTCTGAACATATAATCTTCCACCAAATAAACCGTATAGTAATCAACTACGCAAGGTAATCAACACTACTAGTCACCCACAAGTACCAATCTGAGGTTTCGGTACAAAGATTGAACAGAAGATATGAACTAGGGTTTGAGAGGAGATGGTGCTGTTGAAGATGTTGATGAAGATTGGCCTCCCAAAGATGAGAGGGGTGTTGGTCATGACAATGGCTTCGATTTCCCCATCCGGGAAGGAAGTTCCCCCGGCGAAATCGCTCCACCGGAGGGCAAAGGTGCTCCTGCCCAAGTTCCGCCTCGAGACAGCGGCGCTCCATCCCGTAAGTCCTCTTATTTTTTCCAGGTCAAAAGTGATTATATACCAGAAGATGGGCACCGGAGGTGGGCCGAGGAGGGCACAACCCACCAGAGCGCGCCCAGGGGGGCCTGGCGCGCCCTGGTGTCTTGTGCCCACCTGGGTGGCCCCCTCCGGTAGTTCTTCGCTCCAGTATTTTTAATTCCAAAAATAATCTCCGTAAAATTTTAGCTTCATTGGAGATGTGCAGAATAGGTATCTGTGATGTGCTTTTTTCAGGTCCAGAATTCCAGCTGCCGGTATTCTCCCTCTTTGTATAAACCTTGCATATTATGAGAGAAATGGCATTAGAATCACCCCCTGAAGCATTATTATTCAACAAAAGATAATAAATAATTGTAGGAAATCATGATGCCAAATGGACGTATCAACTCTCCCAAGCTTAGACCTTGCTTGTCCTCAAGCGAAAGCCGATATTGAAAAGCATGTCCACATGGTTTGAGAGAGAGGTGTCGATAAAAACAGAATACGGACTTTGTAGCATCTTGCTTATTATCATAACAGCAACAAACTCTATCATAAAATTTATTCAATACATTTTTATCATATAACTTCTCATGAACAAGTAACAATTCAGCACAATATAGAAGTATGAAGCATAAACCTTATTGAAAACCAACAACCTATGTTCTCAGTCAACTTTGCAACTACAATTCATCATATTTTCAGGAAGGGTCTCATGTCGGAGCCTTTTGGCAACTCCACATACTCAACCATCATTTAGTCTTCTATGATTGCTAACATTCACAGCATACCCGTGAGCAAAAAGTTTCCACGGGACACATAGGAAGATAGGGGCTTATAGTTTCTCCTCCCAACATATTCACCTCAAGGGTGATGTCAACAATAATAACTCATGAACACTCATATCAAACTGGATATATGTGCCTAGATCTTTCCTCACCACATGATGCTTGCAAAAGGAAAAAGTAAAAAGGAATAGGGAAGAATACTTTGACTCTTGCATAAAAGTAAATACATAAAAGTAAAAGATATTCCCTTCGCAGAGGGAAGCAGAGGTTGTCATGCGCTTTTTGGTTTGTATGTCCAATCCCTTAATGTAAAAGAACGTCATGCTATATTGCCCCCTATGATAGCAACCTTTATTATGCAGTCCGTCGCTTTTATTACTTTGCCATCATAAGTTCGTATAGCGCTCAATTTTCTCTTACACTAATTGATCAAAATAGTTTTAGAAGCAATTTTTATTTCCTTATTGCACCGATGACAACTTACTTGAAGGATCTTACTCGATCCGTAGGTAGGTATGGTGGACACTCAAAGAATGAATTTGGGTTTGGGTTTTTTGATGCACAAGTAGTATCTCTACCTAGTGCGGAATTTTTGGCTAGCAAAGATATTGAGCAAGCACCACATGTTGAAGGATCGATGACAATATAACTTCTATGTGGACATGAACAAACATAATTCATTACGTTGTCTTCCTTTTCCAACGTCAACAATTTTGACATATAATATTTAATGGGGGCTCACAATCATAAAAGATGTCCAAGATAGTGTATTTGCATGTGAATCTTCTCTTCCCTTATTAATTCTTTCATGAATTGCATCATTGACCAATGCTATGTTTGTCAATCTCCAATAAATTTTACTACTTATACTTTTCCTTATGTGATGTCATTACTCATCATAAGATTAGCATATGATTGTTTTCATTTATTTCTCTTTCCTTTTATTTTGGTTGCAACAAGAAAGTAAAGAGGCAAAAACTCAAACTAAACTTTATTATATAACTCTCACTCGATTACATAGATAGATAGTCCACGAAACTAACACACGAAAATAGATCATGCTAAACTTTTATTCAACTAAAGCAAAGGGAAAGTAATGATCGACCTAAAATAGGTAAAGGTGAATAAAAGTGATGGTGATACGATACCGGGGCACCTCCCCCAAGCTTGGCTCAAGCCAAGGGGAGTGCCCATACCCGTGTGCTCAAGTCTGCTTTGGTGGTGGTGATGAAGAAGGAGGTGGTGATGATGTGGTAGGCTTGTCCTCCAGCTTCCAGGGCAAGGGCTCCCCATCAAAAGTTGACGCAAGAGTCCCTTGAGTCCAGCAACTGGCAGCTAAACTCATACCTTTAAATCTTGCTTCATATTCAAAAACTTGGTTTTGAAGATCATAAACTTGGCTCTGCAGAAAATTAATTTGCTCGTTGAGAGTGGAGATGATGTCCTTCACAGACCGGCCATCCATTATCTGATCACGGGAGAATTCCATGATCATGGATTGATTGGCACTAAGTCCACGCTCCACCATCTCTTGTCACTTGAAGATTTCCTGTTCCACCGCCTCAAACCTAGCCTCCACGCTTCCGATCTTCTTGGGTCCCTGAACATCTCGGATGTGGAGGACCCCCTCACGCATCTCAATGGATTGAGGGTGCTTCATCACCTCCGGAAAGTACGGGTTGATGACCTTCTCGAAGAACTTGTCCTTGGAGGTGCTTGGTGGAGCCATGGAGATCTAGATCTGATGAGAAAACAACAAGAAACAAGAACACGGGATTTTTCTGCGATGCGGTCGTCAAAACCGTCGGGTTATATATAGAGAATTTTTATTCTTGGGAAACAAGCATATGGAAGGAAAACAGAGTCGGGAAGGTGTCCGAGGTGGGCACGACCGACCAGGGCGCGCCCAGGGGGGCCTGGCGCGCCCTGGTGTATCATGCTCACCTCGATCACCGGTTTATTTCTTTATTTCCCAAATTTTCTAATATTCCAAAACTGACAAAAAATATTTTTGCAGATTTTTCGGAGTTCGTTTACTTACCATATCACGTACCTCCTATTTTTTTCATGATTCTGGAGTGTTCCGGAAGGTTTCTTTTATGTGTTCCTCCGGTGTCATGGTTTGGATAACATTGCTTTCAACGTTAATAGGCATACCTGAGATATAGTGCTTAATTCTTTGCCCATTGACCACCTTCGGGTTAGTACCTTCGGCATTATTATTCTTGATAGCTCCAGAACGATAAACCTCTTCAATAATATATGGTCCTTCCCATTTGGAGAGAAGCTTACCTACAAAAAATCTTAAACGAGAGTTGAACAAAAGAACATAGTCTCCTATTTTGAATTCCCACTTTTGGATTCTTTTGTCATGCCATCTTTTTACTTTTTCTTTGAATAGTTTGGCATTTTCATAGGCTTGGATTCTCCATTTATCTAGTGAGCTAATATCAAATAGCCTCTTCTCATCGGGAAATTTGAAATCATAGTTAAGTTATTTAATTGCCCAAAATGCTTTATGTTATAATTCTAGAGGCAAATGACAAGCTTTTCCATATACCATTTTGTATGGAGACGTACCCATAGGATTTTTATAAGCTGTTCTATAGGCCCAAAGTGCATCATCTAGTTTCTTAGACCAATTCTTTCGCGACCTATTGAAAGTTTTTGTAATTTTAATTTTATTTCTCTATTGCTGAGTTCAACTTGACCACTAGATTGAGGATGATAGGGTGATGCAATTCTATGGTTAACATCATATTTAGCAAGCATCTTACGGAAAGCACCATGAATAAAGTGTGAACCACCATCAGTCATTAAATATCTAGGGACTCCAAACCTCAGGAAGATAACCTGTTTAAGCATTTTAATGGAGGTGTGGTGATCAGCACTACTAGTTGGAATTGCTTCTACCCACTTAGTGACATAATCAACAGCAATCAAAATATGAGTGTACCCGTTAGAGGAAGGAAAAGGCCCCATATAATCAGAACCCCAAATGTCAAATGGTTCGACAACAAGTGAATAATTCATACGCATTTCCTGACGCTTACCGATATTACCAATTCTTTGACATTCATCACAAGACAAGACAAACTTACGGGCAACTTTCAAGAGAGTAGACCAATAAAAACCAGATTACAATACCTTGTGAGCAGTTCTATCTCCCGCATGATGTCCTCCATAAGCTTCGGAATGACATTTCCGTAGGATTTGTTCCTTTTCATGCTTAGGTACACAAAGTCTAATACCATCTACTCATTTATAAAGATGTGGGTCATCCCAAAAGTAATGTCTCAAGTCATAGAAGATTTTTTTTTCTGTTGGTATGTGAAGCTAGGTTGTATATATTTAGCGACAATGTAATTAGCATAATCAGCATACCAAGGTGTATTGTGAGAAACATTTATTGTAGCTAACTGCTCATCAGGGAAACTATCATCAATAGGTAGTGGGTCATCAAGAATATTTTCTAACCTAGACAAGTTATCAGCTATGGGGTTCTCAGCTCCCTTCCTATCAACGATATGTAAGTCAAATTCTTGAAGCAAGAGAACCCACCTAATGAGTCTAGGTTTAGCATCTTTCTTTTCCGTAAGATATTTTATAGTAGCATGATTGTTGTGAACAATAAATTTTGAGTCAAAAATATAGGATCTAAATTTATCATAGGCAAACACAACTGCTAAGAATTCTTTATCAGTAGTAGCATAATTTCCTTGGGCACTGTCTAGAGTTGTGCTAGCATAATGGTATAATCTTGAAGTCTTCCTCAAGAGGACGAAGGATGGGCGGGCAATCATCCACATGCACTGGCCTAACGTTGCGAGGACCTTCAACATCATTGAAGGCTCAATATTTGCTTTCCGCTTTAATAATTTTCTAGATGAGACTCATCTGTCTATTTACCATCTATGATGATACTTAATTTCCAAAGGTTTTAGATGTAGCATTTGAAACTTTTTCCTGTTGTGCAATTGGGTAGCTAGGCAGTATATGCCTATATGATGTTGTACCATGATGTAATTCAATTATGAAATCCTGGTTGCCATACTAATAAGAAATATATTTTGTGCTTGATACGAAATGTTAATTTGATTACTAAATGGATTATAAATAATAGAGCAATCAGGCTTATTATTGGGGTTCCCATTCCAAACGGTTTTTAGGACTACACCGTGGGCGATGAGCACAACAAACCCACACGGTTTCTACAAAGTTGGCGTGTTGGATCGAAGAATCACGCACGAATTCTTCTTGACAACTGTGTGCATTAGGACACCCAATCACAAACGTTTTCTTAAGCATGTGTGTGTGATGGGCAGCCCAATGCCAAACAGTTTCATCTAGACAACGTGAGTGATGTTTTGAATAACGCAAACGGCAGAATTATAATTATCATGTGTGGTGACGAGCCCTATCACAAACGATGTTATGCAGAAAATTGTGTGTAATCTGCAATACGAACGGAGACGTAACCTTGGGATTACCTGTGTGGGATGATAAGCTCATCTCACACGTCTTCGCCAATATGTCTATTTGTGATGGCCCTTCGAATCGCAAACGATATAGTTTTGCCCATCGTGTGTGACCGAGTGCAGGCATCGTCGACGGGTTTTGTCTGTCGTGTGGGATAGGACCCCCCCATCGCCCACACATGCAAGGCAACGGTTTCAGACTACGTCACAGAAAGGGGTTAAAAACCGTTTGTATAGCACGCGGCTGCACTAGTGTGTACTTAACTTACTAGCAATTGGTTCATCATAATTTGGCCTTTTTAAAAGATTAGCAAGTGGATGAGGATCCATATCAATAGATTTTTAGCAAGTGAAGATGCAAACAAATAGAAGGCACATGGCAACACAAGCAAAGATAACAAACAAGCAAAAAGGCAAACAGAAAAGAGGGCGAATAAAACGGCTATTTTTTATGAAGTGGGGGAGATGAAAACGAGAGGCAAATGGCAAATAATGTAATTGCAAGGAGATGAGATTTGTGATTAGGAACCTGATAGATGTTGATGGAGTCCCCTCGGAGCCTATGATAGGCATGTAGAAGAGACCTCTTCCTCCCCGGCAATGGCGCCAGAAATTCCTTTGACGTGGCTTGAGACTGCGTCGGTATTTCCCCAAAGAGGAAGGGATGATGCAGCACAGCGACGGCAAGTATTTCCCTTAGTTATGAAACCAAGGTATCAAACCAGTAGGAGGATCACGCAACACTATGTAAATAGCACGTACACACAAAGAACAAATACTTGCAACCCAACGCGAAAGAGAGGTTGTCAATCTCTCCACGGTAAAAAGATACATTCGGTTGTAATAGATTGGATAGATAGATCTCGCAAGAACACAAAATAAAAAGAGGAAAATAAAAAGTGTAGCACGGTATTTTTGGTTTTTTTTGGAATAATAGATCTGAAAACAAAATCGGCTAAAAGATAGATCGGAAAGCAATATGTTGGAAAAGTAGACCCGAGGGCCGTAGGTTTCACTAGTGGCTTCTCTCATGAGTATAGCACACGGTGGGTGAACAAATTACTATTGGGCAATTGATAGAAGATCAAATAATCAAGACGATATCCAAGGCGATGGTCATTGTATAGGCATCATGTCGAAGATTAGTAGACCGAAACAATTCTGCATCTACTACTACTACTCCACACTTAGACCTCTATCTAGCATGCATCTAGTGTATTAAGTTCATGGAAAAATGGAGTAATGAAATAAGAACGGTAACATGATGTCGACAAGATCTATTCGTGTAGGAATAGAACCCATCTTGTTATCCATAATAGCAACGATACATGCGTGCCTCGTTGCCCCTTCTGTCACTTGGAGAGGACACCGTAAGATCGAACCCATCACAAAGCACCTCTTCCCATGGAAACAAAATTTGATCTAGTTGCCCTAACTAAACAAAAGATTCGAAGAAGAAATACGAGGCTATAAGTAGTCATGCATATAAGAGATCAAAGAAGAGTCAAATTATATTCATGGATAGAAACTGATCATGAACTCAAAATTCATCGGATCCCAACAAACACACCAGAAAAAGTCATTACATCAAATAGATCTCCAAGAGACCATTGTATTGAGAATTAAAAGAGAGAGAGGAAGCCATGAAGCTACTGCCTATGGACCCGTAGGTCTATGGTGGACTACTCACGCATCATCGGAGAGGCACAAATGAGGATGATGAACCCTTTCGTGATGGCGTCAGATTGGATCTCGTAGTTCTGGAAGTTGTGGCGGCTGGATGTATTTTTCGTTGACTCCCCTAGGGTTTCTGGAATATTTGGGTATTTATAGAGCTCAGAGGCAGTGGAGAAGGTTCCCGAGGTGGTCACAACCCACCAGGGCGTGCCCAGGGCCCCTGGCGCGACCTGGTGTCTTGTGGGCGGCCTGGGCTCCCTCCTGGTTAATTCGTTGGCCCACTGGCCTTCTTCTGGTCCAAAAAAATCTCCAAAAAGTTTTGTCACAATTGGACTCTGTTTGGTACTAATATTCTGCGAAGTAAAAAACAAGCAAAAACAACAATTGGCACTTGGCACTAAGTCAATAGGTTAGTCCCATAAAAAGATATAAAGTTGCTATAAAATGATTGTAAAACATCCAAGAATGATAACATAACAGCATGGAACAAGCAAAAAATATAGATACGTTGGAGACATATCACTCGGCAACTACCCAGGCTGGCATAAAGCTTGCGCGTGGCGCGGGGCCATCATTGTTCTTCCTTGCCTTGCATCCATCTCGTTGTGCCTCCCTTGTCTGCGCAAGACTCCTCCCAATCCAATCTCAGGCGAGGCACCCCTCCTACCTCATTCGCGACCCCAATACGCATATGGCGCCAACCGCCAAGAAGGCGAAGGCCGTAGCCCCAGCCGCAAGCTCTTTGGCTGTCGGGCCAGCTCTCCTGCCTTCCTCCATCGCCACGGAGGAGGACTTGGGCCGGATGCTCCTGTTGATAGCCGGCAACAAGAATGAGGGACAGGCGACCAAGATCTAGCCGGGTTCGGTGGTGCAGAGCGGCCTGGGGGAGTCCACCTACTCCTTCTTCTTCCACAGCACTTACGCCTGGCTGGTCCCACCAATTTCTGAGTTCTTCTACGTCATTCTCTCCCATTACAGGATCCAAGCCCTCCACCTTCAGCCCAACTCCATCCTCCTCCTGGCTACCTTCGCCTTCTACTGTGAGGCCTTCGTGGGCGTGAGGCCCTCGGTGGCACTCTTTCGTCACTTCTTCAGCCTGCGGTTCACTACCCAGGACCAGTGCTCCGCGTGCGTCACCTTTGTCGATAATAAGTTCGAGAATATCCGCCTGAAGGATAGGAAGAAGGTGGAAGGCTATCGGCACCGCTGGGTCTTCATGGACGCGTGCCGGGTGAGCCCCCTCCTGAGGATCCCTGCGACCCGTCTTGAGCAGAACCCCAGGTGGGGCCAAGAGAAGCTCACCGACCCGAGGGCAGAGCCTGTCCTAGAGCGGATCGCCATGCGGGAATGCCCAGCTGACAGGGGCGATGATCGTCAAGGAAGTCCTGGGGTAGCGCATCGCACTGCTCCAGGCTCACTCGCGGCCCGTGTGGGAGTACACTGGCGTGGGGGACCCGATGAGGCTGCACACTGCCGGCCTGACATCCAATGAGCTAGACGGGGCCATGGGGGCTCTGCTCGGCTTCACCTCCGAGAGTCCTCTGAGGCCGCGTCCCCGCTGTACAGCAATGACGACAAGGCGGATTTGGTCTTAGATATGCCTGCCTTTAACGAGTGGGGGCTCGTGCCAAGCGGTCGCGTTTGGTCGAACAGGGTTTCTTCCGTCATGGTGCCGCCCACTAGAGAGGGTGACGGCAGCGATGACTCGGAGGCGACAGAGGAGGAAGGAGGAGGAGGCCGGCCGGGCGCAGCCGCCCAACCACCGCCAGTCCGTGCGCTGTTTCGGGGATGATGACGACACAGACGATCGGCCCCGGGCAACATCTCCTTGGCCTGCCGACACGATGGTTGGAACGGGGCCCAACCACACGACCGCCCAGATACCAGTGGTGGGGCCCCTCGTCAGTGAGGCGGCAATGGCACCCGTGGCGGCCATATCCCCTCAGGGGCTTCCCAGGCCCTTGGGAAGGAGGGTGACCAGGCTGGACTCACCGAGGACCGCACTGAGTGTCCTTTGAGCAGCACCGGGGCAGCGCATGAGGGCAGCGGGGTCGCGCTATCCGCTGCTGAGAAGAAGAGGATATGGGCCGCCAAGGACGCGTAAGTGCCCTAGTCCATTCTTACGCCGCGCACCTGTGATCTGTCTATTCATGCTAACCCCTCGCCCGTGTAGGTGCCGGGGCAGCGGTGAGGAGAAGAAGATGAAGAAGGTGGCTGCCAGGGCGAAGGTGACCCCCGCCCTGAAGGCGGCATCAGCACTCGGCCGTAGCTTCGGCGGGCGTGGTGGCACCACGCGCTGGCCTGGCGCTACGCTTGGGCGCACGAGCGGCACTACATTTGGTAGCGCTGGCGCGACGGTAGCACCCAGCACCTCTCCAGCACATCGAGGGGGTCGGATCTGTGAGGATGCGGTGGCCCAGCCCCTGGCACCGTCCGCCACGGCCGCGATGGCCCAACCTACGGAGAAGGAGGGGGCGCCCCAGCCTCCGTCGGACATCCTTACCCCTACAGTCGAGCTTGAAGCAGGGTGTGCCATGATACGTCTCCAACGTATGGATAAATCGTGCCATATTTACCTATGTTTACAATACTTTTATTTGGTTTTGATGCACTTTATATGATTTATTAAGAACTAACCAGGACTGACGCTGTTTTTAGCAGAATTACCGTGGTGTTGTTTTTGTGCAGAAAATGAAAGTCCTCGGAATCTCCCGAAACTTTTTTATATTTTTTTTTTGGAGGAAATAAGAAATACTGGAGCGAAGAACCACCGGAGGGGAGCCACCTATGGGCCAGTACCCATCAGGCCACAGCCACCCCCTGGCTACGCCCTGATGGGTATTGGGGCCCACGTGGCTCCGTTTGACGTGATTCCTACGCTGAAAAATCCTATAAATATAGAAAACCTTGAAAGTTAAAAGAAAACTCCTAATCCGCTAACGCAACTCTCTTTATCGGCGAAAACCCCATTTGGAGCCTTTCCAGTACCCTACCAGAGAGAGGAAATCATCTCCGGTGGCCATCTTCATCATCCCGACGGAGGCCATGACGAGAAGGGAGTAGTTCACCCTCAGGGCTGAGGGTATGTACCAGTAGCTATGTGCTTAATCTATCTCTCTCTCTCTCTCTCTCGAGTGTTCTTGAGATGGCACAATCTTGATGTATCACAGGCTTTGTTAATATAGTTGGATCATATGGTGTTCTTCCCTCTCTATCTTGTTGTGATGAATTCAATCTTTATCTTTGAGATCTTGTTATGTTAGTATGAATATTTTGGTTTGAGAACACATGATGTATATCTTGCATGCGGATACCCGTGGTGACAATGGGGTATTCTATTTATTCACTCTATATATGTTATGGCATAAACTTGCGGATTCCAGTGACCTTGAGGATCTATGCATAGGGGTTGATTGCACGTTTTCATGCTACTTCTCCTATAGAAATCTTGGGGTGCTCCTTTAAGTTCTTTGTGTTGGATTGAATATGATAGACCTCAAATTGTTTGATGCATGTCACATAATTTACCCACGAATACTTGAGGTGACATTGGAGTATCTAGGTGACATTAGGGTTGATTGATATGTATCATTGGTGTTATTTTACTACGAACTCTAGGGCTGTTTGTGACACTTATAGGAATAGCTCAAAAGATTGATCGGAAAGAATTACTTTGAGGTGATTCTACTACCTACACAAATTTCATCTTATGTTCTCCGCTACTTATGAACTTTGGAATGATTCTTTATTGTACGTTGAGGGATGATCATGTTGGGAGATTGCACTAGTGAAATTATGAACCCTAGTCCTTGTTTCCAAGCATTAATATATCAATTTTCCACTGTTTACTATTTATTACCTTGCTGTTTTTATATTTTTGGATTACAAAAACCTATTTCTATCATCCATATTGCACTTGTATCACCATGTCTTCGCCAAACTAGTGCACCTATACAATTTGCCATTGTATTGGGTGTGTTGGGGACACAAGAGATTTCTTATAATTGATTGCAGGGTTGTTTGAGAGAGACCATATTCATCCTACACCTCCCACGGATTGATAAACCTTAGGTCATCCACTTGAGGGAAAATTGTTGTTGTCCTCCAAAATTCTGCACTTGGAGGCCCAACAACGTCTACAAGAATAAAGTTGCATAGTAGACATCAAGCTCTTTTATGGCGCCGTTGCCGGGAAGGTGAGTGCTTGAAGGTATATCTTTAGATCTTGCAATTAAATCTTTTAGTTTCTTGTTTATCACTAGTTTGGTTTATAAAAGAAAACTACCAAAAAATGGAGTTTAGGTTGCCTCATTTGTTTCTTTCGTGAAAATAAGGATTAAGAAAATTGTGCTCAATTGGTAGAGGAAGAAATTATGAAAATACTTGATTAGAATTCCTTGAATGATGAGCATGATAGCTATATTGTTAGTATGAGTTCTCTAAATATCCATGATGCTAATGATATGCAAAGCCACAAGCTTGCGGATGCTATGTTTGATGAAGATGATATTTTTGTCCCCCAAGTTTTGATGAGCAAATTTATTTTGATGATTGCATGCCTCCTATTTATGATGATTATGGTGATGACACATATGGTATAATGAGTAATGATAACCATGAAACTTATCATCGTGGTTTTAATTTTCAATTTGGTTATGAGAATCAAGTATCACATGATAGTTATTTTGTTGAGTTTGCTCCCACTATTATGAATGAGAAGAAATATGCTTATGTGGAGAGTAATAAATTTTCTATGTTTGTAGATCATGAAAAGAATGCTTTTATGTGATAGTTATATTGTGAAATTCCTTCATGATGTTACTGAAAATTATTATGAGGGAGGAACATATGCTTGCAGGAATAGCAATAATATCAAGTTTCCTCTCCATGTGTTCAAAGTTTTGAAGTTATGCTTGTTTTGCCTTCCTATGCTAGTTGCTTCTTGCTCCCATGTTTGCTCAAAACATCCCTATGCATAGGAAGTGGGTTAGACTTAAATGTGCTTGCCATGTGATCCATGATGCTCTTTTGCCTGTTTCAAATACTATTCCTATGTGAGCATCATTGAAATCATCATGCCTAGCTAAAAGGCTTTAAAGAAAAGCGCTTGTTGGGCGACAACCCAACACATTTACATTCTGTTTTTGAGTGTTCACATGATTAAGCTACTGTAGTAATCATATTCTGTGTCTTTTATTTCAATAATGTGCCTAGTAAAGCCTTCGGGATAGTGTGGATACTTGTTGATTTGATTCTGTGCAAAAACAGAAACTTTTGCCTCCAGTAAAGAATTTCCCTGATTTTACTGGAGCGTCAAAAATTTCTGAAATTTTTACACAGTATTTCTATGCAAATTCTATGTTTTTTCATAATTTTGAGATTTTTTATAGTCAGGGAAGTATGGTGTTCATTCAGATCTTCACAGACAGTTCTGTTTTTGACAGATTCTGTTTTGCATGCATAGTTTGCTTGTTTCAGTGTTTCCATAGCTTATATTAGGTGATGTTAATTATGGGAATGATAGAATAAAGTAGTTATTATGTGATAACAATTCTAAATCTTGTCTTGACAGTACCTAAGTGAATGATCTATATTTACTGTACTAACCCTTCTCAGAAAGTTCCGTTAAGTTTTATGTGACTGAAGTTTTCATGTTTTGGGTGAGATCCCGATATGAGGAGAATAAGGAGTGCTAAGACCCTAAGCTTGGGGATTCCCAAGGCACACCCAAAGCAATATCCAAGGAAGACTCAAGCGTCTAAGCTTGGGGATGCCCCGGACGGCATCCCCTCTTCCGTCTTCAACACTATCGGTATATCCAGCATAATCACTAGCATCACACATAATTTCAAAAGGCAAGTTCCAATCAGGTGGTTGAACGATAGGTGCAGAGGTTAAGTATTTCTTGATTGTTTCAAAGACTTCCACACAATCATCATAAAAAAAGGAATATCCCTTTGCAAAAAAATAGTAAGAGGCCTAGAAATTTTAGAGAAGTCTTTAATGAACCTCCTATAGAAACCAGCATGAGCAAGGAAACTTCGAATACCATTAATATCTTTAGGACATGTCATTTTCTCAATTGCATCAACTTTAGCTTTATCCACCTCAATACCTCGTTTGGATATTTTATGCCCCAAAACAATACCTTCATTAACCATAAAGTGGCACTTCTCCCAATTCAAGATGAGATTAGTTTGTTCACATCTCTGCAAAACTTGATCAAGGTTGCTTAAGAAATCATCAAAAGAAGTCCCGTAAACGGAAAAATCATCCATGAAAACCTCGACAATCTTTTCACAAAAGTCAGAGAATATAGCAGTCAAACATCTTTGAAAGGTAGCAGGTGGATTGCGTAAACCAAAAGGCATACGTCTATAAGCATAGGTTCCAAAAGGGCAAGTAAAGGTGGTTTTCTTTTGATCAGATTGTGACACAGGTATTTGAGAGAAACCAGAATATCCGTCTAGAAAACAAAAGTGTGTGTGCTTAGATAATCTTTCTAGCATTTGATCAATGAAATGCAGAGGGTAATGATCTTTTCTAGTAGCTTTATTTAACTTTCTGAAATCAATTACCATTCTATAGCCAGTGACAATTCTTTGTGGAATGAGTTCTTTTTTATCATTAGGAACAACGGTTATACCTCCTTTCTTAGGGACACAATGAATGGGACTTACTCATCTACTATCAGCAATGGGATAGATTATACCTGCTTCCAGAAGCTTTAATATTTTAGTTCCTACCACTTCTTTCATCTTAGGATTTAATCGCCGTTGATGATCAACAACGTGTTTAGCATCAGGTTCCATATTAATCTTGTGCTGACATAGAGTGGGACTAATGCCCTTAAGATCATCAAGATTATATCCAATAGTAGCCCGGTGCTTCCTTAGAACTTTTAATAATCTTTCTCCTTCATGTTCTGAAAGGTTAGAACTAATAATCACGGGGTATATCTTTTTCTCATCAAGATAAGCATACTTCAAAGTATCAGGCAATTGCTTTAATTCAAACACAGGGTCACCTATAGGCAAATTCTATTTCAGGAGAGGTTGTTGTTCAAAGAAAATTTGATCTATTTCATTCGTTTCACGCAAGTGCATATCATTTTCATGGTCAAGAAAATACTGTTCTAATGGATCAGTAGGAGGCACGGCAATAGAAGCAAGACCAATTAGTTCATTCTTACTAGATAATGCTCTATCACGAGGTTGTCTACTAAACTTGGAAAAATTAAACTCATGAGACACACCAACAAAACTGACACTGACAGTTTGTTTTTCACAATCTATTTTAGCATTGATGGTGTTGAAAAATGGTCTACCAAAGATAATGGGACAAAAGTCATCTTGTGGGGAACCAAGGACTCGAAAATCAGTAGGGTATTTTACTTTCCCACACAATACTTCAACATCTCTAACAATCCCAAGTGGTGTGATGGTGTCTCTATTAGCAAGTTTGATAGTAACATCAATGTCTTCTATTTCAGCAGGTGCTATTTCATCCATAATTTCTTGGTATAAGGTAAAAGGGATAGCACTCACGCTAGCACCCAAATCACATAAACCATGATAGCAATGATCTCCTATTTTGACTGAGACAACAGGCATGCCTTCTATGGGTCTATGTTTATCTTTTTCATCGGGTTTAGCAATTCTAATAGCTTCATCACAGAAGTAGATAGCATGCCCATCAATATTTTCTACCAAGAGATCATTAACCATAGCAACACTAGGTTAGGTTCTACTTTAATTTGCTCAGGGGGATTAGGTGCTCTTATATTACTCTTACGAACCACAGTTGATACCTTAGAATGTTCCTTTATCCTAATAGGGAAAGGTGTTTTTTCAATATAAGTGATAGGTACAACTGGATCAACATTGTAAATGATGGTTTCATCTTTAGCTATGACCGGTTCTTTAATTTCTTCTTTAATAGGGGGATGATACTTAAACCACTTCTCCTTAGGGAGATCAACGTGAGTAGCAAATGCTTCACAGAAAAAGGCTACTATCCATAGTCAAGTCCATATTTAGTGCTAAACTTGTGAAAAGTATCGGTATTCATAAAAGATTTAACACAATCAAACTCAAGCTTTATACCTGACTCATTACCTTCTCGAGTTCCCAATCTTCAGAGTTGCATTTAATTCTTTCTAAGAGATCCCACTTGAATTCAATAGTCTTCTTCATATAAGAACCAGCACAAGAAGTATCGAGCATGGTTTGATCATTACGAGAAACCTGAGCATAAAATTCTGAATGATAACCTCCCTCGGGATGTCATGATTGGGGCATGAATATAATATTGACTTAAGCCTCCCCCAAGCTAGAGCGATGCTTTCTCCTTCACGAGGCCAAAAATTATATATATAATTCCAATCACGATGAAATAGATGCATGGGATAAAACTTTTGGTGGAATTCCAATTGCAAACGATACGAGTTCCACGATCCAAGATCATCACATAGCCTATACCATGTCAATGATTTTCCCTTCAAAGATAAAGGGAAAACTTTCTTCTTAGATTCATCTCTGGGTAAACCTGCAAGCTTAAATAATCCACAAATTTCGTTGCCATATAATAGGTGCATATCAGGATGTTCCGTTCCATCTCCTGCATAAGGTTTAGCAAGCTGTTTTTCTAACATACCCGCAGGAATTTCATAACCAATATTTTCAGTAGGTGCAGTAGGTTGAGGGGAAACTAATTGTGGTTCTGGTCGAGGTGAAGATACCGCGAACAAACCCCTCAAAGGATTGTTTTCCATAGTAGCAAGTAGCAATAAATTTCAGCACGTAGTATAAGTTTTTCCTTAACGATTTCCACTTACCAAGAGTGCTTCACTCCCTGGCACTGGCGCTAGAAAAGAGTCTTAATGACCCACAAGTATAGGGGATCAATCGTAGTCCTTTCGATAAGTAAAAGTTTCGAACCTAACAAGGAGCAGAAGGAAATGACAAGCGGTTTTGAGCAAGGTAATTTCTGCAAGCACTAAAATTGTAGGTAACAGATAGTTTGATAGCAAGATAATTGGTAACGAGCAAGTAACGGTAATGGTAAATAAGGTGCAGCATGGTAGCCCAATCCTTTTGTGGCAAAGGATAGGCCAGAACAGTCTCTAGTAGTAGGCAAAGTGTTCTTGAGGGTACACGGGAATTCCATCTAGTCTCTTTTATCATGTTGGTTTGATTCGTGTTCGCTACTTTGATAATTTGATATGTGGCTGGACTGGTGCTTGGGTGCTGTTCTTACTTGAACAACCTCCCACTTATGATTAACCCCCTCGCAAGCATCTGCAACTATGAGAAAAGTATTAAGATAAAATCTAACCATAGCATTAAACGTTTGGATCCAAATCAGCCCCTTACGAAGTAGCGCATAAACTAGGGTTTAAGCTTCTATCACTCTAGCAACCCATCATCTAATAACTACTCCACAATGCATTCCCTTAGTCCCATGAATGGTGAAGTGTCATGTAGTTGACGTTCACATGACACCACTAAGGGAATCACAACATACATATCATCAAAATATCGAACACATATCAAATTCACATGATTACTTGCCACATGACTTCTCCCGTGACCTCAAGAACAAAGGTAACTACTCACAAATAATAATCATGCTCAAGATCAGAGGGGTATTGAATAGCATAATGGATTTGAACATATAATCTTTCACCAAATAAACCATATAGTAATCAACTACGCAAGGTAATCAACACTACTAGTCACCCACAGGTACCAATCTGAGGTTCCGGTACAAAGATTGAAGACAAGAGATGAACTAGGGTTTGAGAGGAGATGGTGCTGTTGAAGATGTTGATGAAGATTGGCCTCCCAGAGATGAGAGTGGTGTTGGTGATGACGATGGCTTCGATTTCCCCCTCCGGGAGGGAAGTTCCCCCGGCGGAATCGCTCCGCCAGAGGGCAAAAGTGCTCCTTCCCAAGTTCCGCATCGAGACGGCGGCGCTCCGTCCCGAAAGTCCTCCTCTTAATTTTTCTAGGTAAAAAGTGATTATATACCAGAAGATGGGCTCCAGAGGTGGGCCAAGGAGGGCACAACCCACCAGGGCGCACCCAGGGGGGCCTGGCGCGCCCTGGTGTCTTGTGCCCACCAGGGTGGGCCCCTCCGGTAGTTCTTTTCTCTAGTATTTTTTATTAATTTACAAAAATAATCTTCGTAAAGTTTCAGCTCCATTGGAGATGTGCAGAATAGGTATCTCTGATGTGCTTTTTTCAGGTCCAGAATTCCAGCTGCCGGTATTCTCCCTCTTTTTGCAAACCTTGAATATTATGAGAGAAAAGGCATTAGAATCACCCCCTAAAGCATTATTATTCAACAAAACATAATAATGCAAAAATGGGCGTATCAGACGCTGTGTCGTGTTTTTCCATGGAATGATCAATGGAAAATTCGTCGGATGCGTGGCGCCTGAAGTGGCGAAACACCAAGCTAGCAGTCATACGAATCGGGTCACGCCCTTACTCACTTACTCACGACGGTTCCATGAAAGTGAGAGACACCAAGGACCTTTGTGAGGTGACGTGCACGGGACCAGGCCTGCGAGCTAGAGCTCGATAGCTTGGATTTATCAACGCTGTAGGGACGGACCCCAGCACAGACGCCGTGTCCAGCCCATAGTCATGGGACGGCCAAGGGAAGAGTCGTGTGGGTGCGGCTATTTCAGACGGTGGCGAGGCACCAAACGTAAGGCTTAAGCAAATGACATAAACTCAACAAAAGATAACCAGATTCGATACGCAACCAAAAAGTTAAGATGATGCAGGGACGGACCCATGCCATCTCGAGGATAATGTAGCCCGAAGGGCGCCCTCAATTTGAACAAACCAAAAAGTCACCTGGCAATCATGCGGATGAGGAAGCGTTGGGCTGCTTGGCAAAGCGTGCCACAGTGGTTCACCTCTCAAGGACCGGTTGGCCCCTAAGGTCTCGGGAGCTCGCGAGGGCCTGACGTCTCGTGAGGCTCCATCACGAGCTGCGCCAGCCTCTGGAAGGTGGCACCGGCGTTCCCTGAGCCAAAGAGCATGCAGACATAGTTGGTGTTGACGCCCCTGCTCAGGCGAACGCGCGATGGCCAGAAGAGGCCGTGGGAGCCGCCCCTGTTGAGGCTCGCGATGTCGACGCACATGCGCACCTCGCTGTTCTCCCCGGGGGCGGCAACCGAGTTGATGGGACACTAGTGCAGAAAAGCCTAGCTATGGCTTGGCAAAAAAGGTTGTGTTGGCGTAGTAGCCCGACGCCACTAATATGGCGCCATTGTTAAAAAATAATGGTGGCGTTGTGTCCTACATCAGCGGTATTCTACGCGCTGATGGTGTGCCACGTCGGCGACGCCACCAGTGTAATCGATCACCTAGCGGCGTACAATGTAAATTGCACGCCAGGAACGTTTTGTGCAGACAAATAAAATAAAAACCACATGGCATAACATTCAGCATTTAGCATTGCACACGAGGAATTAGGCAAATAGAACAATTCCTTCTAGTTAATAATAAGTGTCAATCTCACAAGCAGTACTAGCTAGAGCTAATAAGTATCTATTATACAATCCTCTCAAACACGAGCAAATTAGCTATATATAGCATAGTTAAAGGATGTCGAAAACGATCATCATCCTCAAGTCATGGCGTGGGGTGTTCCTGATAGTGACTAAAATAGCCTGTCCAACCCGGAGATTCCTGCCAGCGAGGAAGTTGCTCCACCCAGCCGCACTGAAGATAGTGCGCCCTTCTGTGTCCACTGCATAAGCACAGGTGGTGACGGAGCCCCTTTTGGTAAGGCGTAGTCCAGCAATGCCTTCTTCATCCAGCTCGATGCCACAACTCACACATAGCCTCTTAGGTAATTTTTGAAAAAACATGATGATCATATAATCACATTACTACACTATATTCAGTATATCACATTACTAGACTATATTCAATATATCACATTACTACACTATATTCAATATATCACATTACTACACTATATTCAATATATCACATTACTATATACTATAAGCATATCATCACATTAATGTACTAAGCATATCATCACATTACAATACTATAAGAATAGATCACATTACTATTTATACTATAAGCATATCACATTACTACAGTAATAAGAAACATACCATGATATGGCGGTTAACCATCGTCTGTGTCAGGCGGGTCACGAATGGCACCCTAACGTAGGCATCACGTGGCGGAAGCTTTTCCCAGAGCATGTCTGTTTCATCCTTGCTCAGCCTGGTCATTCTTTGGGCAAAGAATGCTTCATCAAGTGGGTCATCATCTTGTTCCTCATAGTTGAGATAGATAATAGCCAGCCTTGGAGTTTCTCTTCTAAACGATAAGCTGATCAATTCACCCCCAGTGAGATGCATGTGGGCGATGAAACGACCCCATTCTTCTCCTCCAATCTGGGTTATGTTCCTTCCCTTATTGACCTCCATTGTGTAGGGGCCCCCAGGAGAGTCAAATAATGAGCTCATTGAAATCCAATCTCACATTGCAAGGGACGATCTGTGTAAGAAAAACTAAAAACACACACACAATGCATTAGTGGAAATATCAACAAAATCAAAAGAACAAACTATTAGAAGGGTCATATAATTAGTTACCGCTGCAGGAACAAAAGGCGGCTAGAAGTAAATGCCGAACAAGGTGGTGGTTGCAAGGCTGGTTGCGCACCTTGACTTGCACACTCGACATGGTGCTGGTTGCGCCATACTACACAAAACATATTGAAAACTAATTAAGTATATAATCGGATTCTAGACTAGTGAACCGACACAAAGTAACATGTGTATAATTCGACACTAGTAACATGTATACACAAGTAAACAAAATCCACGGAGGGACACAGAAATAAACAAAATCTACTCAAAATGCTACACTAGGAGTTCATTATATTTATTCCTCTGGCATTCCAGACTAAACTACACTAATAAATCGGATTTTACATCGGATTATGACAAACATTTCTACACAAAGCAATCCATGGAATCAAGTTTCGATTCTACATCACATAAAGAAATCCATTATATGTATGTACTAAAATTTCTACACATAGCAATCCTAAATCAACTTATGGATGAATCCCACATATGGATTATGCATGAACAATGAGATGTGAGTGCCGAGGAAGGAGATGTAGAGGACGGAGATAAGTGAACCTTGCTAGGCGGCGAAGGGGCGTGACGGGCGGTGACAGGGCGGCGACGGGAGGCAACGGGTGGTGGCTGGTCAAGGGGGAGTATAAATGAAAGGGCAGCGACTAGGTATTTTACTAAGGCTTGGTAGTTGACTCAGGTGGGCCACTGCTGGCGTGGGCCTAAACTGCAACGCCATAGCTAATAACAAGCCGAATAAAAAAGACTAATTAAGTTTGGCACGCCACCAATATTTATTTAGCTACGGCGTGCACGCAAACTCAATGCCACCACTATGTTCCGAACTGTATGTATGGGTGGGCCAACAAATTTGTAACGTGACCAAAAAAATCCACGCCAGCACTAACCATATACAACTGGCATACCAATTTAGCTGACGCCAGCACTATTTGAAAACAAATAGTGCTGGCGTTGTGTGAAAATGGCGCGCCACCAACAAGAGTTGTGGCTAGCTATTTCTCTACTAGTGGGATGTCCCGGACGACGCTCACCTTGCATGGCCCGAGCCTCTCGCTGCTTGTCAATCTGTTGGGTGATGAACTCTTGTGCCCCTGAAGCCTGGTGCCGTATTCCTTGCATGCGGCGGCGCTCGTCAAAGCACGCCTACAAGTGGTGCCCGAGCACCTCCCTCGTCACACTAGTCGGGTTAGATGCTTTCCAGGTGGAAGCCTCCGAGCCTGGCCCGAGGGAGGCGCCGGGCGCACCTTCGTATGCTGGGGGGAGACAGGCACTGGCAGCGGGCATGAGGCTCGCGACGCTGGCGTCGGGCGCTGCATTCTTCGCCTTGGCGGGGTCGTGGATGGGCAACAACTGCTTCTTCCTTTGGGGCGTGGCCTCACGAGGCCCAACACCTCCTTCGTCATTGGAATACTCAGCCGCGACAACTTTATAGGCACGCTCAAGGGAACAGACCGCATCCTTCTCGTCGCAGGCAATGGTGATGACGCCACTGCAGCCAGGCATCTTGAGGACGTTGTAGCCATGATGGGTCGCCGCCATGGATTTGGCCAGCATCAGGTATCCCAGGATTGCATTGTACGGGAGGCCGATGTGCGCCACGTCGAAGTCGATGAGCTCGGTGTGGTAGTTGTCATGCATGCAGAAGGTGACAAGGGGGCGGACTTGCCCTAGGGGAATGGTGGAACCGTCGGTCACCCCAGAGAATGGACTGGTGGGCATCAAACTCCCTGGAGTACGGGATGGGGAACTGGGGGAAAGGGACACCGCCGGCCTCATCTAAAAACTTAGCGCAGCGATGGTGTATGTGGATCGGTGGGGACCCTGAACCTATTTAGCTATGAGGCATGAGCAGACCGACTGAGGTTGGTGGTGGAAGGCGGCGGCAGGGGCGAGCTAGGGTTCAAGCGGGGGAGGAAGGGGGAGGGGGTGTTGTGTGGACCAGGGGGTGTTTGCGGATGTGCCGCTGCTGCTGAATAATTTTGTAGTAATGGTGTGGGTTGAGATGGTGGTGGACGAGGGATGGCGATGGTTGAAATGCCTCGGCAGCTGAAAAATTACTATAGGGTCGGTGTGGTGGACAAGGAAGGGCGGCATGCAGTTGAAATACCGCTTCCACTTAAATTTTGGTAAAGGAACTGGGCGGGAGCAACAAAGATCGCACACGGTTCTAACATCATAAAGTTTGTACGCTGTAATGAAATGCTGTGCCGCGAAACCACGAATTTTTGCATCGCTCAAGGAGGGTAGCTCTTTCTGAGATTTCTCAAGGCGGGTTCATCTCACACGGTTCATCCTCAATTTTAGTCGCAGACGTGAAATTCATCCTAAATTTCCACATGCCCACAAACAGATGACACAAACATTTGGCAAATTTTCACCACAAAATGCCTTATTTTGCAGCGGATTAGTTGAACTTAGTTCATACGCTCAGTAATTTACGAACAGTTCATCAATTTACATGAAGATGAACTGCACAAAATATTCACTACGCCATGGATGGATACAAACGCCGCGCCTCCATCGTCGTCATGACCTTCCTCTGCGCAGAACGAGTATTCAGAGGAGCTCGTCAAGTCGATGAGCTCCAGTGGTTCCACGGAGGAGACCGGCGGGGCTACCTTGGCCAGAGCGACCGCGGAGCCTCTCGCCAGGTTTGCCGCTGTCGATGAAGATGTCGTGGCATCCACGTGAGCCATCGGGATACAAACGGGCGCCGCTCTCGCTAGATCCGTGTCCCTGGTCGCCATGGCCGCTGTTGCCAGGGCTGCCGCCACAGCTGCAAGGCCTGCACTGGGCTCCAACGCGGCTAAGATGCATGCGGCGGCCTGCTCCGCCGCCTTCTGGTCCTGCTCCTGCCTCTTTTTGCCCTCTACATCTGAGTTCTGCTTCCTCTTCGCACTCTCCCGTCGTTTCTGCCACTTCAGATCCCTAGGCGCATTGCGGATGGCATTCGCAGATGTCATAGATTGTTCCACACCGACACTAAGACGGCGCTCATCCTCGTCGTGCAGGAATGCATCGAGGGCCGATTCCTCGACGGACAGAGCGATGGCCATCTGCATCCGACGTTGAAACTCGGGGTTGTCGTCGTCATCGTCGGCCGCGGCAGATGACAGTTGACCATTGACCGACATGGAGGACAGCGCGTCGGTATCCTCTATGCCGTCGGCGGCGGCCGCGGCAGCTAGCTGTTTGCCGTTGCCCGCCATGGCGGCCAATGTGTCAGAATCCTCTATCACGTCGTCGTCCAACACTATCATGACGGCGCCATGCACATCCCCATAGTTGAGCACCAGTTCCATTTGGTGTGTGTGGTGGTGGTGGCGAGCTATCGGCGGAAATATTAGCTGTTAGCCGCCGTCGGCGAGATCTTTTATAGGTGCTGTCGGGTTTGGGTTTTTACTGTGCACATTACCACTTTGCACTGGCTGACGCTTGCGGTTGCCACCACTAGACAAGGCCGATTTTGCTGTGTACGGACATCCCACACGGTTAGAGTAGCACACTTGTGCCTGTTGGGGATACAATCACATACGGTTGTTTGGTCAGTTTCGTTTGCTATTTTACATAATACTAGCATCTTTGGGATAAACGACAAAAAAAACACAATAGAGGGTCAAAAACACAACCACGCCCGCTAGTGGCCCAAATATATACTCCCTCCGTTCCTAAATATAAGTCTTTTTAGAGTTTTCAAAAAAATAGAGATTCCAGTACTAACTATATAGGTACGGAGTAAAATAAGTGAATCTACACTCTAAAGTACGTATATATATATATATATGTAGTTCATAGTGAAATCTCTAAAAAAGACTTTATTTAGGAATGGATGAAGTATATATATATGTACGAACATGGTGTTGTCATGTTTAAATTCGCAATGCGCAACTTTAATGTGTGCCACATGCTGCATATGTGCATGCCTAAAAGTGTCCAATGTGACAGAAAAGGGTTTCATAACAAACGTAGGGTGTTGCCCCCTACACAATGTGCCGGAGGATGGGGTCCTATGAACACATGACCTGGTTCAAACTTTGTCACACATTTATCCATGTCTGACTTTTCGTAAGACAACCAAGAGAATTTATACCATAATTTGGTCAAACCATCACATATTGTTGTCGGACAAGAGGGATATATAGATTGCACGGTCCCACGAGTTGGCGTGTCGTCGAAGATCAGTTGAGCGAGGCTAGAAGAACACCATCCCCCTGCATATGGCCAAATGTATATGCGAAAATGGTGTGGTCCGGTGTTTGAATTAATACACAATGCACAACACTAGCTATGAGGTGTCATGCACCTAGCTGAGATAACTCGACATATATACTCCCCTTAAGATTGGTTATATATATACTAACTAGCTAGGTCGTTATGGACGTATATATATTGTTCCCCTCCCCCCACCCCCACCCCCACACACACATGACACGTAGCAGAGTGACGTTCCAGCGTTGTCAGTCAAATGGATGATATATAGCGACCCATCGATATATAAGCGTGTCGTCGAAAACCACACAATGGATGCATGGTCCACACACACACACACACACAGAGACACACACACACACACAAATAGACACACACACACACACACACACAAAGAGAGAGACACGCGCGTGCGTGCACTCGCACACGCACACGCACACACACACCGTCACCCATCCTTGGCCTTCCAGCGTTGTCAATAAAAGGCCTGACAGACCCTAAGGGCCCCACTGATAGGTTTGTCGTCGGAAACCGCACAATGTAGGCACATGGTCCACACACAGGCATGGGTTCTCACACACACGCACACATACACACACATGCACGCACACATGTGCATACATACACACACAGACACACACAGACACGCACACACACAAACACGCACACACACCCGCGCGCGCGCGCGCACACACACACACACACACACACAAACACGCGCCCGTGAGCGCACGCACACACACACACATCGTCACCCATCCTTGGCCTTCCAGCGTTGTCAGTAAAAGGCATGACAGACCCTAAGGGCCCACCGATAGGTTTGCGTCGGAAACCGCACAATGTAGGCACATGGTCCACACACATGCATTGGTTCACAGACACACACACACACACACACACACACACACACACACACATACACACAAACACACGTCATCGATCCTTGACATTTTCAAAACTACAAAAGAAAATCATGGATCTTTTCAAAACAAGGATCTCAAGATTTATTTAGCTGGAATGACATATCACTACATGTATTTTATTTATGCCTATAGTGATCGTATCACACCGCCTAAATGAACCTTAAAACCTAGCAACTTCCCAACCGATCACCTATCCTTGTCTACTCGACCGAAATCACGCTTAACTTCCGAGTTCCATTCGACTGGGTTACAGGCTGGGAAGATGCGTCTTGCTGGTAAGAGTTGCCTCCTATCATTTACAAGGAGTGCCACGATGGGCACCTGGTGGGACCAGATACGTTTCTGGTAGTACTAGAAACCGTGCGCGATGGTGGCATGGGGGCTGATGATGACGTCTCGCTCATGCTCGATGGCGCGATGCCGCTTTTGCGTGCTCTCCGGCCTGCTCCGTCTCGTCCTCCTCATCCAGAAGGTTGATGACGGGGACGGCGCTTCGACGAGAAACCGATTGGGGGAGTGGCGGGAAACCGATTGGGGGAGTGGCCGGAGACCGATTGGGGGAGTGGCGGGAGAAGCGTGTTGGATAGAACATCATTTTAATACAAATTGGATAACTTATGAAAGAAGGAAGCTCGAGCTAGCACGACACGCGCACACCGTGCTTACACGCACGAGCTTCAGACGGGCGTATAGATCTGCTTTAAATTATTCATGGTTCGTTTAGTTTTTTGTATACTACACTAATTAAGTTTCTAGACATTTAATGAGCATAATTCAAATTTGAACTAAAAGAACATGCCTCGTGTCACCAAAATGGGTTGAAAAAATATATTTGTGTCCTTGGGTTCCTTGTTTAGGTCCCATGCAATGAACGTGAATGGATTGCAAACATCTCGGAGTCATGACGAGGCCACAAACATTGAGAAACTTGGCTTTTAAATCATCATAAATCCAAACCTCGTCTGAAATTCTTGAAACTTACCCTGGTGTCATGACACGGCACTTATATGACATGATAATTTTTTGACCAATTTGGGACAAATCTCTTGCACACCAAAACTTCTCTCAAGAACCATCATTCTTTCAATACGGAACATGTGTCACCTCTGTGGAAGGGAACGGCATTTGATGTCTCTTCTTACACAGATATATTTTTTCTACATCCAACATAGACTAATACAAGTGCAATGCAAGCACATGCTCCAGGGCACCAAAATGGATTACAAAATCTTTTATATGTCCTTGGGTCCCTGTTTAAGTCCCATGCAATGATTAAAAACATCTCGGCATCGTGACTAGGACGCAAACGTTGAGAAACATTGCTTTTAAATCCCCATAAATTCTGAACTTGTATGATAATATTGGTTTATAGAATTCCCGTAAATACAAAACTTGTATGATAATCATTTGGTGCCACGCATCCAATTTTTTTTACACCCTTTGTTTCTTTTTACTTCGCATATAAGATTTGGTCAAAGTCAAGCTAAACATAGTTTGACTAAATTTATACAAAAAACATATCAACATCTACAATGCTTAGGTTATATAGACCGAAAGTTAATTTGATGATGCATCTAATAATATTGATTTTAAATTATAAACATTTAAATATTTTTCCTATAAAGCTAATCAAACTTTACAAATTTTGAATTTGACCAAATTTTATATGCTAACTCAAAAGAAACGGAGGGAGTACTTGATATGGGGGTGCCATGCGTGTAGCTACTCATTGATGACAGGACGCATGTGAGCTTTCCGCCGTGCAGGCTCGACGGGACGCGTGCGAGCTGTCTGTCGCGCAGGCTTGACTGGATGCATGAGAGCTGTCCGTCGTGCATGCTCGACGGGACGCATGAGAGTCTACTGCGCATGCTCATCCGGAAGCGATACTTTGAACTCCACCCCCCCCCTCGCTCGCCTCGCTCCCAGCTTCTGATTTAATGGCGTCCGATGCGTTGTTTATCATGTGATTAATGCGCCTGGACGGAGGGACTAGTTTGCTTGTGATCACTGTTTTGTTCGTGCCTCGCCGAGAACTTTGACGTTTCGTGATAACGTATAAACGAATGAAATAATATAACCACAAATTCGCACCGTCAAAGGATAATAATTCTCTTACATATGCATGATAATAAAAAATGCCACAAGCGGCACCTTCCCAAAGACACGGGGGCAAAAGAAGAAGGGAGAGGTTGAAGAAGGAAGACAAAGAAAACGATTTGGCCCGCTGCTATCTAATTCTTCATGGATTGCTAGGCGCGGAGTTCCTCAATATCCTTCTTCATTGCCTCCACGACCTCCATCTCCTCTCGCCTCTCATCCCACATCTTCCGCATTGCGGCCATGGCGCGGGCTCTTTGCTAAAGAGCGTCGATGCTCTACGTCGCGTATGCATGAAGTTCCTTCACACGCTCCACAGATTCCTTCAGCAGCCCCTCACACTCGATGTAGAGCTTCGCCAAGTCTTCTAGAAGTTCCTCGGCAAGTTCTTTTAGCCTCCCCTCCAAGGCACTTTTCTTCTCGAGCAGTTTCTTCCAGGGGTCGTTCTCCTCCATAAGTTTCTCCACGAGGTCGGTCGCCCTGTCAACCGAGGTGTCGCTCTTCTCCAGCAGCTTCACCAAGTCATCGATCGTCGCGTCCTTCCTATCGAGCTCAGCGCGCATGTCGTCGCGTGCTGAGGAATCCAAGACTGCCAACTCGTGAAGTTTGCTTCCGAGGCGAATGCGCTTGTGATTGTGAGAGCCGTCGCCTCTCCGCGAAAGATCCTCCCGGGCTTCCGTGGCACCACCGGACATCTCTGCTGCGGCCAAAGCGGTGTGGCTATAGCTCTCTGGCGATTCCGCAGCACGGTGGCGGGATTTCTCGGTTGCTTCCGCGGCCTTGGTCTTTCTTCCCTGGTTATATCTCGAAGTCGACCCAGAACCCCCCCTCCTACTGGCCATGGCATACGGAATGAAGGACTAACAAAGAAAGTACCATTTTTTTGGTGGCAGGGGTGAGGAATGTGCGGTAATTTTAGAGTACGTGTTTGTGTTTTTATAACCTACTACAGTAAACAGCTGCTAAGTGGGAACACGTTTAGGTTTGGTAGGTGTGAACTGATTTGCGAAAAAAATAGCTCGTGGTAATTTGGAATGTGAAAGAAAACAAGCTCAATATTTATTGATGGTTTTAGTTCCCAAGAACGGAACGCTTTATGGTTTTTAGAAACCGTTTGGGATGGCGTACGTGGGCCTACGTTCTCGGATGTGTGTACGTGTGTCCCCACTATTACTGCGGGGTCGGGGCCAAGACCGATGACGATGTCATGGCGGGCTAGACGGCCGCCGCCATGGTAGCGGCCTCGGCGGCGGCCCGTGGGGTGGCGGCCAAGGCGACCACGGCGACCACCGGCAGGAGCTACCTTCGGGCAGCCGTGGCAGAGCGTAGTGGGTAGCGCGCTTTTGTGCTCGAGAAAAGGCTGATCGAGCAGACGCGTGGCCCTTCCTGTCAGGGAAATGTGAAAATTAATGAAAAATATTTTTTTTATAAATCTTTAAAAGTTTTGTAAATTCTAATCTCAATACCAAACATAACGTGTTGTGGGTGCAGGTTTGATTAGACGGGACTCGTGCGAGGAGTCCGCCACGCAGGCTCAAAGGGATGTGTGCGATCAGACCGCCACGTATGCGCAGCTGGCCGATACGTCTCCAACGTATCTATAATTTTTGATTGTTCCATGCTATTATATTATCTGTTTTGAATGTTTTATATGCATTAATATGCTATTTTATATTATTTTTGGGACTAACCTATTAATCTAGAGCCTAGTGCCAGTTTCTGTTTTTTCCTTGTTTTTGAGTATTGCAGATAAGGAATATTAAACGGAGTCCAAACGGAATAAAATCTTCGGAATAATTTTTCTTGGACCAGAAGACATCTACCAAGCTTGGAGATCAAGGCAGGAGAGCTGCCGAGTGGCCACAAGCCACAGGGGCGCGCCCAGGGGGGTAGGGCGCGCCCCCCTGGCTTGTGGGCCCACGGCAGCTCTCCCAACTCTAATTTTCAGCCTATAAATTCCAAAATATTCCCTGTATACCAGAGAGAGCCACGAAAACACTTTTCCGCCGCCAGGAGCCTCGGTTCCCATGAGATCCAATCTTGGAGCCTTTTCCGGTAATCTGTTGGAGGGGAATTCGATCACGGAGGGCATCTACATCAACTCCATTGCCCCTCCGATGATGCGTGAGTAGTTCACCACATACCTTCGGGTCCATAGCTAGTAGCTAGATGGCTTCTTCTCTCTCTTTGCTCTTCAATACCATGTTCTTCAGATCTTCATGGAGATCTATGCGATGTAATACTCTTTTGCGGTGTGTTTGTCGAGATCTGATGAATTGTGGGTTTATGTTCAGATTATCTATGATTATTATTTGAGTCTTTTCTGAATTCTTATATGCATGATTTCATATCTTTGCAAGTCTCTTCGAGTTATTGGTTTGGTTTGGCCAACTAGATTGGTAATTCTTGCAATGGGAGAAGTGCTTGGTTTTGGGTTCAATCTTGCGGTGTCCTCACCCAGTGACATGGTAGGGGTAGCGAGGCACGTATTGTATTGTTGCCATCGAGGATAAAAAGATGGGGTTTTCATCATATTGCTTGAGTTTATCCCTCTACATCATGTCATCTTACCTAATGCGTTACTCTGTTCTTCATGAACTTAATACTCTAGATGCAGGCAGGAGTCGGTCGATTTTTTGGAGTAATAGTAGTAGATGTAGAATCGTTTCGGTCTACTTGACACGGACGTGATGCCTATATGCATAATCATTGCCTTGGATGTCTTCATAATTATTCGCTTTTCTATCAATTGCTCGACAGTAATTTGTTCACCCACCGTAATACTTGCCATCATGAGGGAAGCCTCTAGTGAAACCTATGGCCCCCGGGTCTATTTTCCATCTTATACTTTCAGATCTAAAACCAAAAACACCAAAAATACTTTGCTGCCATATTTTTACTTTTGTTTTACTTTCCGTTCAAGCAATCTATTCTCTCTATCTCTATCAGATCTCATCCTTGCAAGTAACCGTGAAGGGATTGACAACCCCGTTATAGCGTTGGGTGCAAGTGTTTGATTATTTGTGTAGGTACATCCATTGGTGACTTGCTTGTATCTCCTACTGGATTGATACCTTGGTTCTCAACAACTGAGGGAAATACTTATCTATGCTGCATCACCCGTTCCTCTTCACGGAAACCAACGCATGCTCGAGAAGTAGCAAGAAGGATTTCTGGCGCCGTTGCCGGGGAGATCTACATCAAGCCATCCAAGTACCCATCACAAACTCATCTCTTGCATTTACTTTAGTTGCCATTTGCCTCTCGTTTTCCTCTCCCCCACTTCTAAAACGATTTTCCAAAAAGATTTGCCTTTTTATTCGCCCTTCTTCCATTCGTCTTTTCGTTTGCTTCTTGTTTGCTTGCGTGATAGATCGTTTCGTTGCCACTATGTCTGAATATGGGAAGTTTACCATTGAAAACTTTGAGGGGGTTGCTAGTACAAATCTTGAGAAAAAACTTGGTTCTTGCTCTCTAAATCATGAAACTGAATCCCCTCCTAACTACAAAGCTAAAACTTTTCAAGTTGGGGACGGTAATATTATTGGGAAGAGTGTTATCCAAGAATTCTTTGATTGTACGGGAGTAACGCCTATGAATAAGAGATCTATTCTTCTTAGCACTAATTGTTATGCGGATGCTATTGTCATGCTCATTGAAAAGTTGGAAAGAAAATTTGTGCATCTTCATCCCGCTTTGCAAAAGGTGTTCTAGGAACTTCCCAACATTAATCACCCTAAGGCTAAAAAGATTGCTACCATCATCCTTATGCGTGAATTTGATTTTATCTTACTTGAAGCTAGGGAAATTTTTTATTTTTATAAAAAGGATATTGAGCACCCTCCTATTGAAGAAATCTTACATGATAAAGAAACTTTGCGCAGCTTTGAGTCTAGGGACTATCAATCTTACCGTGATAATCTTAAAAGAAAAGTTCCCTATCCCGAAATTTCCCAAACTATGTACCTTCAAACCTATGATGAATTTGATTGGATAACTAGGGGTATTTATGTAGGATTCAATGATGATTGGTTAGAAGAAAAAATTAGGGAACCCATTAAAAGTGATATACGTGTTTTATATGATTATGTTTACGGTGATGATCCTGATTTTGAGTTTTTAAACATCAAAGTTACTAATCAAAGTCCTTTTTATGAACTAAGTTCTCCTATTAGAAAGGATAGAAAGAAATTAAAGTATTTACTAAAGAGGGTTTTAGAAGATATGGTCGAGTATGGATTGCATACCAAAGATGACAATACCTAGATCTATTGCGTTTTGCCTAGCTAGGGGCGTTAAACAATAGCGCTTGTTGGGAGGCAACCCAATCTTATTTTCGTTTTCTGTTTTTTGTTTCTGTTTTGGTGTGTTTTGCACATTATTACTTCTGTAATAATTGTGTTTTCTTGTTTAAATTAATGTTTGAGCCAAGTAAGACCTTTGGGATGGTCTACGGTATTTGTGGTTTGATTCTGTTAAAAAAACAGAAACTTTTGCGCTCAGTCCAGAATTTTTATAAATTTACTGGAACGTGATTTTGATCTGAATTTTTTACACAAGATTGATATACAAATTTCCCTGGTTTTCCTAATTTTTCAGAATTTTTAGAGTTACAGAAGTATTCGAAGTCTACAGATTGCTACAGACTGTTCTGTTTTTGACAGATTCTGTTTTCTTTGTGTTGTTTGCTTATTTTGATGAATCTATGGGTTGTATCGGGGGGTATGAACCATGGAGAAGTTATAATACAGTAGGTATTACACAAATATAAATAAAGAATGAGTTCACAACAGTACCTAAAGTGGTGATTTATTTTTCTTATACTAACGGATCTCATGAGTTTTCTGTTGAGTTTTGTGTTGTGAAGTTTTCAAGTTTTGTGTAAAGATTTGATGGGCTATGGAATAAGGAGTGGCAAGAGCCTAAGCTTGGGGATGCCCAAGGCACCCCAAGCCATATTCAAGGATACCAAAAATCCTAAGCTTGGGGATGCCCCGGAAGGCATCCCCTCTTTCGTCTTCAATCCATCGGTAAATTTACTTGAGACTATATTTTTATTCACCACATGATATGTGTTTTGCTTGGAGCATCTTGTATGATATGAGTCTTTGCTTTTTAGTTTGCCACAATCATCCTTGTTGCACACATCTTTTTGAGAGAGACACGCTGATTCGTGAATTTATTAGAATACTCTATGTGCTTCACTTATATCTTTTGAGCTAGGCAATGTTGCTCTAGTGCTTCACTTAAATCTTTTTAGAGCATGGTGGTGTTTTATTTTATAGAAATTATTGAACTCTCGTACTTCACTTATATTATTTTGAGAGTTTCTTAAAACAGCATGGTAATTTGTTTAGGTTATGAATTTAGTCCTAATATAATGGGCATCCAAGAGGGATATAATAAAAACTTTCATATTAAGTGCATTAAATACTATGAGAAGTTTGATTCCTTGCATATAGTTTTGAGATAATAGAGATGGTAATATCAGAGTCATGCTAGTGAGTAGTTGTGAATTGGAGAGATACTTGTGTTGAAGTTTGTGATTCCCGTAGCATGCACGTATGGTGAACCGTTATGTAACGAAGTCGGAGCATGATTTGTTTAATGATTGTCGACCTTTGTGTGAGGGTCGGGAGCGCGCGATGGTTAACTCCTACCAACCTCTCCCCTAGGAGCATGCGTCTAATGCTTTGTTTGATAACTAATAGACTTTTGCAATAAGTATGTGAGTTCTTTATGACTAATGTTGAGTCCATGGATTATACGCACTCTCACCTTTCCACCGTTGCTAGCCTCTCTAGTACCGCGCAACTTTCGCCGGTACATCAAAACCACCTTCCTCAAAACAGCCACCATATATATTTTCCTCAAAACAGCCACCATATATTTTCCTCAAAACAGCCACCATATCTACCTATTATGGCATTTCCCACTACTGGAATCAGGCACTTTGCCGTCTGCTATAGCAGACGGCAAAGGCATGCTTGGCGGACGGCAAAGGCTTTGCCGTCAGCCAGCAGACGGCAAACACTCCGGCTGAACGACTGCCGGCAAAGGCCGCTTTGCCGTCTGCTGGCAGACGGCAAAGAACTTTCCTTCTTTGCCGTCTGCCAGCAGACGGCAAAGAGCGTGGACGGCACAGAAAAGGTTCCATCCCCGTTAGGTGTCTAACGGCGC